>CM072692.1:8344645-8744420 GCA_036884735.1 Huso huso | reverse complement strand
GAAGTTACGCTAGGGCAAACAAGCTCGGTAGATCCTCCCAGTCACACTTAAGACTCGGAAGCCGGCCCCATTGTAATATGCAGGGGCCGGGCGCAGAGGAGGTCGCCGAGGGCGAGGAGGGGCCCCGAAGAGCAGTTGCCTGGCACCCTTCCCGACGGGCGAGCATGGGGTCCTGAACCCTGTGTTGCCGAGGAGGGGGCGGCGGAACCAGCCCCCGAGGCGCGTGGGCCATGATGCTGAGCCCATGCAGGCGACCGCCCAGGGGCCGGAGGGGCGGGATAACCACCTCTCCCTGAACAGGAGCTGCCTCGGCCCCGCCTCCGGGAGGAGGTGGGACTGCCCCCGAGGTAAAGTGGCTCAAGGACAATGCGGAGCCCATGCAGCCTCGCCGAGGGGCCGGAGGGGGGAGAAGAGCCAACCAGAACAAGATCTGCCCCAGGCTTCCTCTGCGGCGACGGGGTTCCGGGCCTCGTGCTGCCAACGGAGGGGAGGAGAAAACACCCCTGAGGCAGAGGCGGCTCGCGGAGCCCGCGCCACATTGGTCTCCGGAGGCGAAGGAGGAGAACCAGAGAGGGCAGAAGGTGGTGCCCTCATAGATCCCTCCCCGGCGTAACGGAGTTGAAGAAAACGTCCCCGACCCAGCATCGAGGGGACCGGTTCCAGTCACCGAGGGGCGAGGAGCCCCTGAACAACCGCCTGGGCTTCCTTTTTCCGGGCGGGCGACGAAGGCCCGCCCCCGTCCGCTGGGGAAACATCGCCGAGGCGGTCCCGTGACCGATGCGGGGAAGGGAAGGACCCGAAAGGGTGTATCCCCTCTAGGGAGGGAGGGGAAGGACCCGAGGGATCCCCTTCCTTCGAGGGAAAGAGGACGGGCCTGAGACCGCCTCGACCTCAAAGGAGGGACCCAGAGCGGGACCAAACCATCCGCTCGGCGGCGTGACGCCGAAGCGACCGCCTGCCCCTGAAATCGAGGGTGCAGACGGGTCCCGCGAGGGTCCCTCCTCCGTCTTCTCCCATCCCATCGGCCCCTGGGGTGGGGCCAGGGAGGACCGGTGAAGTTCAAGATAAGGCGCAACGCGCCACCCACCAACGGGAGTGCAGGCTTTACCATCGCGAGGGGGGGCGATGGAGAGCTGAGGGAGAGGGAGGAGGATACCGAGTCCACGGGCAGCGTGGCTTGAGGTTCCATCCGCCTCTCCCCCTCATCCCCCGCGGGCGGATCTCCTGGAGTTCTTGAGGCCACCGCCCACCCCAGAGGGACAAGGTACCAGCTGGCCCTGACAAATGGGGGATTTCCAGAGGATCCTAACCTCTGTGAGGTCCTTCTCAGGGCCAGCCACGCCAATAAAATCCGCTTGAACGTGTACATTCGGGCCCGCAGTTACATGACCAGTTGGTGAGCCGAGAACCTCAGGATCTCCGTGAGCTGCCACCGACAACTCCTGACAGAAGATCATGTATCACATCGGTACTGCGAACGCCAACGGGTGGACCTTTCCGCAGGGCCCAGGTAATCTCCTTCCTGGGGCATACTCTGTGTAAGCTTCCTGCAGGAAACCCACATTTACTCAGAGGCGGAAGCCAACTGGCTTGGAGGGGGGAGAGGTCGCTCAGCCATCTCACCGCACCTCTTGTGGGTGGCGACGCCCGGTCCTTTCTTCCCACGGTACTGGCGTGGTAGACGCCGAGCCGGGCCGTTTGTTACACCACCGATCCGGACGGCGGCTGGTATCGCTCACCTGGTGAACGGGTACGCCGCCATTCACGGTCCGCAAGGGGTCCAGTTCTTCGCTGATGTCGACTCACATGAACAACATCAGCGCCGACGAAAAGGGGGTCCTCGGGTGATTTCAATGCACCTCGAGGTCATGGACAGGGTGGGGGTCAAGAACATCACCCTCTCGCCGGCAGCTCTGAGAGAGCTGACCGCCAGCCTTCTGGTCGACATCTGGCGTTGGCATCACCCGACGCCCCCGCCTTCACCTTCACCAGGGTGAGGGGAGGGGCGGTGTCTCAGTCCCATTGACAGGTTCTTACGTCACCAGGAACCACGCCACTGCGTTCGCCCCGACATCAGGCCGGCGCTGCTTCACGGACCACAACCTGGTGGCCGGGGCGTGGCCCTGGTGCCAGTCGGGCACGCCCGCCTACTGGCACTTTAACAACGCCTTTGTTGGAGGACCCAGCGCTTTGGAGCGGTCTTTCCGACTTTTGACGGTCTGGCACGGCAGATTCCATCTGCCCCACGTGGGCGCCAGTGGTGGGACGGGGAAAGCGTGAGATCAAGATCTTCTGTCAGGAGTACACGAGGGCGCGAGCAGGCGGAGGGGACTCACGGATCGAGCGGCTGGAAAGGGAGCTGCTCGATCTGGAGAACCGCCTGCCTGTGGGGGACCCACCGAGCAGAGCGCTGCATGAAGAAGAAGAGCACCCCGGGGACCTGCAGCCCAGCGTCCCGGGGCGCTGAAAGCGCCAAGGATCCAGTTCCTCCGGGAGATGGACCGTGGCTCACACTTTCTACGCTGGAGAAAAAGAAGGGAGACCGAGGGAACATCACCTGCCTTCTGGCAGACGACATCGCTTTTCTGACGGATCCGAGAGCGTGAACGAGAGGGCCAGAGCCTTTACTCTGACCTCTTCTCCGGATCCCGCCGACCCACGCTGCAGGGTTCTGTGGATGGGCTTCCACGGTCGGCGAGGGCGTCAGGGACGTTCGAGGGCCAGCTGACCCTGACCGAAGCCTCCGACGCCAGTCAGATGCCCTATAACAAATCGCCGGGCATCGACGGGCTGACCGTGAGTTCTTCAAGAAGTTTTGGGACTTGCTGGGGCCCGCTTGGGTCCTGGCGAAGCTCACGAGACCGGGAGATGCCCTTTCGATGAGAGGCGGTGATCACGCCCTGCCCAAGAAGGGGGATCTCCGCTGCCTTAAGAACTGGCGCCGGTCCGCTGCTATGCACGGACTATAAAATCGTACAAGGTCAGCCTTGAGGCTCAAGTCCGCAGTTGGCAGACGGATCCACCCCGAAGTTCTACACGTCCCGAACCGACGATTTTTTGACAACATCTTCCTGTTCAAATCCTGCACTACTGCAGGGGGACCGGTCGGTCGGTCGCCTTTCTTGTCTCTCGACCAAGAGAAGGCGTCGACCGGTGGATCACGAGTATCTTTCGAATTTCCCGCGGCATTCGGATTCGCCGGGTTCACCGGGCCTCTTCCTATCGCTGTACGCCTCTGCCGGTGCCTTTGAAGGTGAATCAATCCCTGACCGCCCCCTCGCTTCAGGAGAGGAGTACGCCAAGGCTGCCCCTCTGTCCGACAACTGTACGCTGTGCATCGAGCCCTTCTCTGCCCTTCCTTCGCAGGGAGGCTCACGGGACGGAGTTTCGCTACCGACACGAGGTGGTCCTCGCCTGCCGACGACCGGCCACTGGTGAGCTCATCCAGCTGACCTTGAGAGGATGCGGAGCTGCCAGAGTGTATACTCTGCCGCGCCCTCTGCCAGGATCAACTGGGGACAAATGCCTCGGGTTGTTGGAGAAGGTTCCTGGCTGGTGGACTTTCCCGTCAGCCTTCCAGCAGTTCCAGTGGAGCGCGACAGCTTGGGGCCGCCTGGGAGTCCACCTGAGCCCCCTCAAGGAGACCTCGGGTCGCAGCCAACTGGGTGATTGGAGGACAAGGTGGCTGCTAGGCTGAGGTCGCGGTCGGGTCTGCTAAAAGTGCTTTCCCCTCAGGGGACGGCTACTTAGTGATTAACCAGCTGGTGCGTCAATGCTTGGCATCGACTCACCGCCCTGAGCCCTTCCCTGAGTTTGTGGGCCAGGTCCAGAGGAAGCTGACGGACTTCTTCTGGGCCGAAAGCATTGGGTCTCATGGTGTTGAGCCTCCGGCTGGCCGAGGGAGGACAAGGGTTGGTGTGCATCGGACCCAGGTGCACCTTCCGCCTCCAGACCCTGCAGAGATACCTGTACGGACCCGCCCCGCAGTGGTGCGCTGGCCTCCCTCTTCCCGCGCCAGCTGCACCGCTTAGCTACGATCGCAGCTGTTCTGGCTCGACCTCCCGATCCGCCTCCCCAGCTGCCGGGTCTTTTTACAGGACCCGCTCAAGACCCGAGCATAAGACATCGTCGAGACGCTGGGTTCAACCGAGGGGAGGAATTCTCTGAGCCCCTGCTGCACAACCCCATCTAGGTGCGCAGGTTGAACCTTCGGTGCGAGCCTGTTGATCCGCCAAGGTGACCAGAGTCTGGGATCTCCTGATCACCAACGCCGGGCGGGCGGACTCCCCGAGTCGCTGGTCGCCAGGGCGACTGGGACCTCAGAACGGCCCGCCGAAGCGATCCGGGAGTGCAAAGCAGCTTTGCACCCAGACCTGTCGGGTATCTCGAGGGGTCCTCAGGACCGGGCGCCATCGCCCCTCCTACCTCCCGGCTCTCCGTCCTGCTGATCAAAACCAAAGGATCGGGCCCCCTCAGCCTCCCCTCGAGTCACCTGAGCAGGACTCCGCAGTTCTCCTCGACCCCCCCCTTCGCCCGTGCCCGAGAGGACCCTTGTACGCGATGGCGCCCACACCTCCACTTCCTCGCCTGCCTCCGCCGAGACACCGCTACGGGAGCCCCAACCAATCCGGAGGGCGAGAGTCCCCAGTGGGAGGCTTTGTATCTTCGCTGGTCCCCAGAGGCGCTAGACCTGATGGAGGGTGCTACACGGAGCGCCTCGCTGCCAGGAGAGGGTCCCATAACATTTGACCGACTCGACCCCAAGATGCCCTTTTCTGGGCGGCGAGTCCCCAGTCGGTGTTCCACATTTATTTTTCGTATAGGCTGCAGCCGCTTTTTTGTTCCTAAAGAACCTACTGCTGCAGTTCTGGCTGCATTTTTCCCCACCTTTTTATTTTCGGGCACCCTGTTCGTGGCTCCACCAGGAAGAGGGACCTCCTGGTGAATCTGCTCCTGGCTCTTGGCAAACTTACCATCTACAAGACCAGGAAGCGTGAAGATCACCGGGAGGGTCTTTGACTGTGGGGCCATGTTCAGGGCCCTCCTTCGTTCCCGGTGGCGTTGGGCCCGACGACCGGCAGGAGTCCACTGGCTTATGGCCGGCTTTTGTCGACCAGTGGGCTCTGGGTGCCTGCACCACCCCCTTGTTTTGAACTTTTAATTTACTCTGGCTTAGTTAATGGTCGTTTTGTTGGGTCTTTTTGATTAGGGGTGCCAAACCGAATCTTTTTCACCGCCGCCTTGAGGGCAGCTAGTGCGCCAGCTGCCAATAGGCAGCCGGGCGCAGTTAGTTACCGCCCTTAAATAGGCTGTACCCTTGAAACGAGAGCAGGCGTGTGTGGAGAGCTCCTGCTCAAACTTCATAAAACAGTGCTTTCAACTTTTTATTTTCAAAATCTTTGTTCTTAATTTAATTTCTAAAGCAGCAGGGCACCTTTTTGGTTAATTAAAACTTTATTTATTGTTTTAAAACACATTTTATTTCTTTTGTTCTCCTACACTTGCTTTGTTTGCAAGTGTAGGAGGGCAAATATTTTATTGTTTTTTCCTTTGTTTGTTTTGTTCTTTTAATTTTATTTCATTTAAACTAGTTTCTTTTTCTTTGCTTTTAATTTTTTATTAAAGAGCACTTTCTTTAGTTTATTTTAAAATTATTTTTAATCACTGCACTGTTTTAGTTTTTGTTTTAAAAATCATTTAGTTTTTAATCCCCTGCTTCTGCCTTTGCAGCAGAGTGGGGAAGGGAAACAAGGAGCACAGGCCATGTGCCCTTTGTTTTATATTAGTTTGTTTTTTTTTATTCTTTTTAGTTTAGAACTATTTTTTAGTTTTAAACTTTGATTTATTTTTGAATTTTTCCTCACCCCTGCTCTATTGTAGTGCAGGGGTGTGTCATTTGTATTTATTTATTTATTAAAAAATAAATAAAAAAATTGTTTGTTTGTTTTATTAAAAAAAAAAAAAAAAAAAAAAACTTTCTGTTTGTTTCATTTTTATTTTGCCCTGTGCTATTGGAGTGCAGGGTTTGTGTTTGTGTGTATTTTATTTTATTTTTTTGTTTTAAAAAAAATAAATAATTTTTGTTTGCTTGTTTTAATTTTTTAATCTGCCTCTGCACTATTGAAGTGCAGGGGTGGTGTATTATTTTGTTTTCTTTATTTATCTAAAATAATAATTAAAACAAATAAATAAATAAACAAATAAATAAATAAAATGAGTGGGCAAGCTCCACAAACCCCTCAAAAATGGGCAAAGGTGGCTGCAGGGAGGCTGCAACACCTTTTAAAAATATTACCAGGAGGCACGGGGTCAGGTGCC
Source organism: Huso huso (assembly GCA_036884735.1). NCBI lineage: Eukaryota > Metazoa > Chordata > Actinopteri > Acipenseriformes > Acipenseridae > Huso > Huso huso. The sequence continues at coordinate 8,738,102 of CM072692.1, read as the reverse complement.
TCCTGAAGGACCCTCTCAATCGAGGGCTTTGTCAAGGCCATGGCCAAGGTGGTGGGGGCCATCGCCATCAGAATAATAAGTGCGAATACAGCGATTGAGAGGGTCTGCAGTGTGGGGATTTTTATCCCGTCCGAACGCCGCGGCCTGGGCACAAGGGTCGCCCCTATCAAACGCGCCACCTTTTTTTGAAGGACGACCTGCTCAGGCCCCACTTGCAAGCCCTGGGGAGATCAAAACATCGATCCACCCCTCCCCTGGGCTGCAAAGATCAGCCCCTCCGCCCACGCATACATATCTTTCGCCCGACAGGTGACCATCCACCTGGCGGGCCAGGAGGTGGCGGAGGGCAACTTTTGTGGTCCCCTTGAGGGGACCAATTATGCTAATCTTTTATTCCTCGGAGGAGGTGCGGTGTTATCACTGCAAGGAGCTGGGGCACCAGAAAAAGAGGTGCCCCAAGCTCCAGCAGGCGTAAAACCACCAGCGCCCGCACCGCACCCCTCCGAGTCCACTGCGCCTGGGCCCTCAAAAAGGCCCACAGAGGGGGGGCAAAGGCACCCGCCCCTACCAGGAACATCTGAGGGGGAAGGGAGAGAAGGCCCCGAGGTGGCGGGACCCTCCAGGGCCCGGGAAGCGCCCGGGAGAAGGCAGCGAATGGACCTTGGTCGCCAAGAAAAATGAAGGTGGCGGCCAGGTCCACGGGAGGCCAGCGAGGGGGAGACGGCCCGCCGCCCGCGCAAAATCTGGCGGTGGGTCAGGGGAGTCCCTGATAAGAGAACTCCCCACGGCACCCCCAGCGAGAGCAGGTGGCAAAGCAGCCGGCCAAACTAAACATCCCCTCCCCCAGAGGGCGAGGAGAGAAGCGCTGCCAGAGGTGGGCTCCGCCGCGTGGCAGGGCAGGGGACAGCCTCGGCGGCTCAGGGGGAAGAGGAAGGCGCCCGGGCGCCTCACGCAGCACGCGAGTGCACACGCATCGCCTCACGGTGGTCCCGGGGCGAAGAGGCCCCAAAAACCAAAGCGACGCCTGGCGTCCCCTCTGCCGCAAGGGGCCCCGGTCCTCGTAATGCCACAGAGGGGTGATTGGATCCATCCCGAGGCGGGTCCGGGCTCCAGGGAAAAACAGCGGAGCCCATGGAAGAGGCCCGCCGAGAGGCCAAAGGGGAGGGAGGAAACCCGCGAGGGCAGATGGAGCCCCGCCGGGTGATCCCTCCCGTCACTAAAGAGACCTCGGAAGCCCGGCCCGGCTCTACCACGAGGGGCCGCCGCAGGCGGAGGTCCCGAGGGGCAGGAGGGCCCCTCAGAAGAACACCTGCCTGGGGCACCGCCTTCCTCCAGAGGCGACACGGGTCCTGAAACCTGTGTTGCCGAGGAGGCGGTGGAACCAGCTCCCGAGGCAGGCGGGCCCGGGTAGATAACGCGGAGCCCATGCAGGCGACCCCGCTGGGGGGCCGGAGGGGGGGAAGAACCCCTCCCAGAATAAGAGCTGCCTCGGGCTCCCCGCAGGCGTGGCTCATGGACAACGCGGAGCCCATGCAAGGGCCCCGGCTGAGGGGTCGGAGGGGGAGCTGAGCCCCCAAGAACAAGAGCTGCCTCAGGTTTCCCTCTCTTAGCGTGACGGGGTTTGGCCCTCGTGCTGCCCAGAGGGGAGAAGGAAACACCCCTGAGGCAGCGGCGGGCTCTGCGGAGCCAACGCCCATTGGTCTCCGGAGCACGGAAGGGAGGGGAAGAACCAGAGGGCAGAAGGTGGTGCCCTCGAGGTAGATCCCTCCCTCAAGTACAACGGGGCAAGAAACCGTCCCCACCCAGCACCGAGGGACCGGTTCCAGTCACCGAGGGGGCGGGAGGCCCCGAAACAACAACAACCGCCTCGGGCTTCCCTTTCCGGCGACGGGGCTCCGCCCTTAACGGCGTCGTCGAGGGGGAAACATCGCCCGAGGCGGTCCCGTGACTGATGTGGGGGAAGGGGAAGGACCGAAGGGTGTATCCCCTTTCTCTGGAGGGAGGGGAAGGACCCGAGAGGGTGGATCCCTTCCTTCGAGGAAAGAGGACGGGCCTGAGACCGCGCCTCGACCTCAAAGGAGGGGACCCAGAGCGGGACCAGACCATCTGGCTCGGGCCCGGCGTCGCCCGGCGCCCGCTCCCGAAATCCAGGGTGCAGACGGTCCCCGCGAGGGTCCTCTCGCCCGGTCTCTCCCGTGTCCAGCGTCCCTGGGGTGGGGCGCTGGGGAGTCGGTTAAAATTAAAATAAGACGCAACGCGCATCACCCGTGAGGCAGTGCGTTCTCCACCGCGAGGGGCGGTGGAGAACCGAGGGAGAGGGAGGAGGACTCGGAGTCCACGGCGCGCGTGGGCTCGAGAGTCTGTCCGCCCCTTCCGGACATCCCTGGGCGGATCTCCTGAGTTCTTGGGGCCACTGTCCACCGCGAGGGACAAGGTACAGCTGGCCCTGGACAAATGGGGATTTCAGAGGATCCTAACCTCTGTGAGGTCCTTCCTCAGGGCCAGCCACGTAAATAAAACTTTGGGCTCGAGCGTGCACATTGGGCCCGCAAAGTTACCACGACCAGTTGGTGAGCTTCGGAGAACTCAGGATCTCCCGTGAGCGTCACCGACAACTCCCTGACAGAAGATCATGTATCACATCCGGTGCACTGTGAGCGTCCAGCGGTGTAGGGACCCTTTCCGCGGGGGCCAGGTAATCTCCTACCTGAAAAAAGGGGTTACTCTGTGTGCTTCCTGCAGGAAACCCACACGACTCCAGAGACAGAAGCCAACTGGCTTCTGGAGTGGGGGAGAGTGTCATTCAGCCATCTCACGGCACCTCCTGTGGGGTGGCGACGCTCTTCTCCGGTCCTTTCTTCCCACGGTACTCGATGTGGTAGACGCCGAGCCGGGCCGTCTGTTACACCACCGATCCGGGGCGGCGACATTATCGTTCACCTGGTGATGGGTGGCGCCGCCCCCACGGGTCCGCGAGGTCCAGTTCTTCGCCGGATGTCGACCTACATGAACAACATCAAGCGCCCGGCAGTGTGAGGGGTCCTCGGGGTGATTTCAACTGCACCCTCGAGGCGCGGACAGGTGGGGGGGCAAGAACACTACCTCTCTCGCCGGCAGCTCTGAGAGAGCTGACCGCTCAGCTCTCTCTGGTCGACATCTGGCGTTGGCATCACCCGGACGTCCCCGCCTTCACCTTCACCAGGGTGAGGGAGGGGCGGTGTCTCAGTCCCGGATCGACGGGTTCTCGTCACCAGGAACCACGCCACCGCGTTCGCTCCTCCGACATCAGGCCGGCGCCCGTTCACGGACCACAACCTGGTGGCCGTGGCATTGGCCCTGGTGCCAGTGAACACGCCTCCGCCTACTGGCACTTTAACAACGCCTTGTTGGAGGGCGAAAGCGCTTTGGCGGCTCGCTCGAGACTTTTGGGCCGGTCTGGCACGGCAGGCGATCCTCACCGCTTCCCGGGCGTCGGTGGTGGGGCGTGGGGAAGCGCCAGATCAAAATCTTCATCAAAGAGATACCACGAGGCCTTGAGCAGGCGGAGGGACTCCGCGGATCGAGCGGCTGGAAAGGGAACTGCTCGATCTGGAGAGCCACCTGGCTCGCGAGGACCCACTCGAGCAGAGCTGTAAATGAAGAAGAAGAGCACCCTACCTGCGGACCTTCCAGCTCCAGCGGTCAGGGGCGTTGTCGCGGCTTCGATCCGGTTCCTCGGGGAGATGGACGCGGCTCACACTTCTTCTACGCAGGAGGAAAAAAGAACCGCCAGGAACATCACCTGCCTTCTGGCAGGCGGCGGCTCCCTTCTGACGGATCGGGCGTGAGCGAGAGGGCCAGAGCCTTTACTCTGACCTCTTCTCCGGATCCCGTCGACTCCGACGCGTGCAGGGTTCTTTGGGACGGGCTTCCCACGGTCGGCGAGGCGTCAGGGAAGAGTTCGAGGGCCAGCTGACCCTGGCCGAGCTCTCCGACGCCTCAGTCAGATGCCCTATAACAAATCGCCGGGCATCGGCCAGCTGACCGTGGAGTTCTTCAAGAAGTTTTGGGACTGCTGGGGCCCGCCACTGCTGGTCCTGGCGGGCCTCCTGAGACCGGGAGATGCCCCTTCGATGAGGCGGCGGTATAACGCTCCTGCCCAAGAAGGGGGATCTCCGCTGCCTGAACTGGCGTCTCGGTCTCGCTGCATCTGCACGACTATAAAATCGTGGCCAAGGCCGCCTCCTTGAGGCTCAAGTCCGTGCTGGCAGACGTGATCCACCCGACCAGTCCTACACGGTCCCGAACCGGACGATTTTTGATAACATCTTTCTGGTTGGGACCTCCTGCACTACTGCAGGGGGCCGGTCGGTCGATTATATCTTGTCTCTCGACCAAGAGAAGGCGTTCGACCGGGTGGATCCACCGTATCTCTTGGAACCCTCGCGGGCATTCAGATTCCCCGGGCGGGGGTCGCCGGCTCTTCCGAGAATGTGCGCCTCCTGCCAATGCCTTTTGAGGTGAACTGGTCCTGGCCCGCCCCTGGCGTTTGGGAGAGGAAGTGTCAGAACTTGCCCTCTGTCGGACAACTATGCAGCTGTGCATGAGCCCTTCCTCTGCCTCCTTGGGAGGCTCCTGAGGTGGCCTTCGTGCGTCGGACCGCGGTGGTCACCAGCCGGCTTGCGCCCGTGGCGTGCTCCTAGTGGCCTCGACCGGTTGACTGGAGAGGATCTTGGAGCTGCCAGGCGTCTACTCTGCCGCTTCCTCTGCCAGGATCAACTGGGACAAGTGCTCGGGTGTGGTGGGTCCCTGGCGGGGTGGACTCCTCCTGTCGCGCTCCAGCAGTTCCAGTGGAGCGGGACAGTTTAAATATCTGGGAGTCCACCTGAGCCCGCGGAGACCCTCGGCCGAGCCAACTGGGTGGGAGTTGGAGGACAAGGTTGCTGCGAGACTGAGGTCGTGGTGGGTCTGCTGAAAGTGCTTTCCTTCAGGGGCAGGGCTCTGGTCATCAACCAACTGGTGGCGTCGATGCTCTGGCATCGACTCACCCGTCCTGAGCCCGCCCCCTGAGTTTTATGGCCAGGGTCCAGAGGAAGCTGACGGACTTCTTCTGGGCGGGAAAGCATTGGATGCTCTGCGGGGGTGCTGAGCCTCCCTCTGGCTGAGGGGGGGACAAGGGTTGGTGTGCATCAGGACTCAGGTGCACACCTTCGCCCCAGACCCTGCAGAGATACCTGTGCTGTGGACCCGCCCGCAGTGGTGCGCTGGCCTCCCCTCTTCCTGCGCCAGCTGCACTGCTTGGGCTACGACCGGCAGCTGTTCTGGCTCGACCTCCCGGGGATCCGTCCCCCGAGCTGCCGGGTCTTTACAGGGACCTGCTCAAGACCGGAGCATGTTTTGGCGTCGGCCGAGACGCGGTTCGACCGAGGGGGAGGAATTCCTTCTGGAGCCCCTGCTGCACAACCCCCATCTAGGTGCGCAGGCGTTGGAATCCCAGCGGTGGAGCCTGTTGATCTCGGCCAAGGTGACCAGAGTCTGGGATCTCCTGGATCACCAACGCCGGCATGGCTGACTCAGTCGCTGGTGGCCAGGGCGACTCGGGGACCCTCCAGAACGCCCCCTTGGCGATCCGGGAGTGCAAAGCAGCTTTGCACCCAGACTCTGTCGGGTATCTCGAGGGGTCCTCAGGACCGGGAGCCATCGTCCCTTCCTACCCCGGCTCTCGGTCCTGCTGATCAAACCAAAGGATCGGGCTCCCCTCAGCCTCCCCTCGAGAATCACCTGAGCAGGACCTGCGCAGTTCTCCCTCGACCCCCTTCGTTCCGTGTCGAGAGGACCCTGTACGCGATGGCGCTCCACACCCTCCACTTCCTTCGCCCTAGTCTCCCCACGAGACACCGCTTGGCGGGAGCCCTCCAACCCCTGGAGGGCGAGAGTCCCAGTGGAGGTGTACTCCCCGCTGGTCCCCAGAGGCGCTGGGGACCTGGGATGGAGGGTGCTACACGGAGCCTTCAGCGTCAGGAGAGGTCCCTGCGTCCTTCACCATTTCCGGACCCCGCATGCCCTTTCTGTGGCGAGTCCGAGTCGGTGTTCCACATTTATTTACTTTTTGCGCCAGGCTGCAGCCGTTCTTTTTGTTCTTAAAGAACCTCCTGCTGCAGTTCTGGCTGCATTTTTCCCCCTACCCTTTTTTTTCGGGCACCTGTTCGGTGGCTCCACCAGGAAGAGGGGACCTCCTGGTGAATCTGCTCCTGGCTCTTGGCAAACTTACCATCTACAAGACCAGGAAGCGTAAGATCACCGGGAGGGTCTTTTGACTGTGGGGCCCATGTTCAGGGCCCTCCTTCGCTCCCGGGTGGCGTTGGAGCACGCCCGACGCGGGAGTCCACTGGCGACATGATGGCTTTTGTGACCAGTGGGCTCTGGGTGGCGTGCTCTGCACCCCCCCTTGTTTTGAATATTTAATTTACTGGCTTAGTTAATGTCGTTGTTGGCACCCCTTTGATTAGGGGGTGCCAAACTGAATCTTTCACCGGCTGCCTCGGCAGCTGGTGCGCCCGCTGCCAATAGGCGGCCGAGCGCAGTCTGCTACCGGCCCTTAAATAGGCTGTACCCTTGAACGAGAGCAGACGTGTGTGAGGAGAGCTCCTGCTCAAACTTCATAAAACAGTGCTTTCAACTTTTTATTTTCAAAATCTTTGTTCTTAATTTTATTTCTAAAGCAGCAGGGCACCTTTTTGGTTAATTAAAACTTTCATTTATTGTTTTAAAAACACATTTTATTTCTTTTGTTCTCCTACACTTGCTTTGTTTGCAAGTGTAGGAGGGCAGCCATTTTGGCTTGTTTTTTCCTTTGTTTGTTTTGTTCTTTTAATTTTTATTTCATTTAAACTAGTTTCTTTTCTTTGCTTTTTTATTTTTTATTAAAGAGCACTTTCTTTAGTTTATTTTAAAATTATTTTTTATCACTGCACTGTTTTAGTTTTAGTTTTAAAATCATTTAGTTTTAATCCCCTGCTTCTGCCTTGTGCAGAGTGGGGAAGATACGAGCAAGGCACAGGCCATGTGCTCCTTTGTTTGCCCTTTAGTTTGTTTTTTTTTTGATTCTTTTAGTTTAGAACTATTTTTAGTTTTAAACTTTGATTTATTTTTTTGAATTTTCCTTTTACCCCTGCTCTATTGTAGTGCAGGGGTGTGTCAATTATTTATTTATTTATTAAAAATAAATAAAAAACGTTTGTTTGTTTATAAAAAAAAAAAAAAAAAAAAAACTTTTCTGTTTGTTTCATTTTTATTTTGCCCTTGTGCTATTGGAGTGCAGGGGTTTGTGTTTGTGTGTATTTTTTATTTTATTTCTTTTGTTTTAAAATAAATAAATAATTTTTTTGTTTGCTTGTTTAATTTTTAATCTGCCTCTGCACTATTGAAGTGCAGGGGTGGGTGTATTATTTTGTTTTCTTTATTTATCTAAAATAATAATTAAAACAAATAAATAAATAAACAAATAAATAAATAAAATGAGTGGGCAAGCTCCACAAGCCCCTCAAAAATGGGCAAAGGTGGCTGCAGGGGAGGCTGCAACACCTTTTAAAAATATTACCAGGAGGCACGGGGTCAGGTGCCTCCTGAAGGACTCCCTCTCAATCGAGGGCTTTGTCAAGGCCATGGCCAAGGTGGTGGGGCCATCGGCCATCAGAATAATAAGTGCCGCGAATACAGCGATTGAGAGGGGTCTCGCGGTGGCGGGATTTTATCCCGATGAACCGCTTCATGGGCCTGGGCACAAGGGTGCGTCCCATCCCGAACGTGCCACCTTTTTGAAGGGCGACCTGCTCAGGCCCCACTTTGCAAGCCCTGGGGGAGATCAAACATCGATCCACCCCTCCCCTGGGCTGCAAAGATCAGCCCCTCCGCCACGCATACTATCTTTCCGCTGACAGGTGACCATCCACCTGGCGGGCCAGGAGGTGGCGGAGGGCAGCTTTGTGGTCCCCTTGAGGGGACCAATTATGTAATCTTTTATTCCTCGGAGGAGGTGCGGTGCGCTATCACTGCAAGGAGCTGGGGCACCAGAAAAGAGGTGCCCCAAGCTCCAGCAGGGCGCAAAACCACCCGCGCCCGCACACCGCCCCTCCGAGTCCACCTCGCCCAGGGCCCTCAAAAGGCCCACAGAGGGGGGCAAAGCACCCGCCCCCTACCAGGAACATCTGAGGGGGAAAGGGAGAAGGCCCCGAGGTGGCCGGACCCTCGTCCTCGGAAGCGCCCGGGAGAAGGCAGCCGAATGGACCTTTGTCGCCCGCCAAAATGAAGGTGGCGGCCAGGTCCACGGGGAGGCAGCCCGGGGAAGCAAGCCGCCGCCCGCACCATCTGGCCCGGTGGGTCAGGGGGAGTCCCTGATAAAGGGACTCCCCCGGCACCCAGCGAGGCAGGGTGGCAAGCCGCCCGTGGAAACATCTCCCCCAGAGGGCGAGGAGAGAAGCGCTGCCAGGGTGGGCTCCCGTCGCGTGGCAGGGCAGGGGACGGCCTCCGGCCTCAGGGGAAGAGGAAGGCGCGGGCGCCTCCCCGTGCACGCAAGTGCACACGCCGGCCCTCACGGTGGGGTCCCGGGGGCCGAGGGCCCCAAACCAAAGCGACCGCCTCGGCGTCCCCTCTGCCGCAACGAGGGGCGGTCCTCGTAATGCCACAGAGGGGTGACGAATCCATCCCGGGCGGTCCGGGCTCCAGCGGAAGAAACAGCGCCATGGAAAACCGCGCCGAGAGGCCAAAGGGAGAGGAGCCCCGCGAGGGCAGATGGAGCCGGGTAGATCCCCTCCCGTCACTAAAGAGACTGGAAGCGGCCCCGACTGCCACCGAGGGGCGGCGCAGCGGAGGTCGCCGAGGGGGAGAGGGGGCCCCAAAGAACACCTGCCTCGGGCACCGCCTTCCTCCAGAGAGCGACACGGGTCCTGAAACCTGTGTTGCCGAGGAGGCGCCGGGGAACCAGCTCCCGAGGCAGGCGGGAGCTCGCAGATAACCTTGCGAGCCCATGCAGGCGACCCAGCCCGGGGCCGGAGGGGGAGGAAGAACTACCTCCCAGAACAAAAACTGCCTCGGGCTCGAAGGCAGGCGTGGCTCCTTGGACTGCTGAGCCCATGCAAGCTGACCCCGGCTGAGGGGTCGGAGGGGGAGCCTGAGCCCCCAAGAACAAGAGCGCCTCAGGTTTCCTCTCTTGCGGCGACGGGGTTTCGCCCTCGTGCTGCCCGAGGGGGAGAAGGAAACACCCCCGAGGCAGCGGGCGGGGTCTCACCGGAGCCCACGCCCATTGGTCTCCGGAGCACGGAAGGGAGGGGAAGAACCAGAGAGGGCAGAAGGTGGTGCCCTCGAGGTAGATCCCCCCCCGGCGTGCCGGGCCAAGAAACCGGTCCCCCACCCAGCACCGAGGGACCGGTTCCAGTCACCGAGGGGCGCGGGAGGAGCCCCTGAAGAACAACCGCCTGGGCTTCCCTTCCGGGCGGCGACGAGGGGCTCGCCCTTGGCGTCCGTCCGGGGAACCATCGCCCGAGGCGGTCCCGTGACTGATGCGGAGGAAGGGAAGGACCCGAAAGGTGTATCCCTTTCTCTAGGGAGGGAGGGAAGGACCCAAGAGGGTGGATCCCCTTCCTTCGAGGAAAGAGGACGGGCCTGAGACCGTGCCTCGACCTCAAAGGAGGGACCCAGAGCGGACCAAACCATCCGGCTCGGCGGCGACGCCGAGCGCCGCCTGCGCCCGAACCAGGGTGCAGACGGTCCCCAGAGGGTCCCTCCGCCGGTCTCTCCCGTCGCGTCCTGGGGGGGGGCGCTGGGGGAGTCGTTAAGATAAAATAAGACGAACGCGCTCACCCCCAACGTGAGTGCGTTGTGCTTCTCCACCGCGAGGGGGGCGGTGGAGAACCGAGGAGAGGGAGGAGGACTCGAGTCCGCGGCGCAACGTGGGCTCGGAGAGTCTGTCCGCCTTTCTCCGGACATCCCCGCGCGGATCTCCTGGAGTTCTTGAGGCCACGTCCACCCCAGGGACAAGGTACAGCTGGCCCTGGACAAATGGGGGGATTTCAGAGGATCCTAACCTCTGTGAGGTCCTTCCTCAGGGCCAGCCACGCCAATAAAACCGGGCTCGAGCGTGCACATTCGGGCCCGCAGTTACACGACCAGTTGGTGAGCTTGGAGAACTCAGGATCTCCCGTGCGCCACCGACAACTCCTGACAGAAGATCATGTATCACATCGGTACTGTGAACGCCAACGGGTGTAGGGACCCTTTCCGCAGGGCCCAGGTAATCTCCTACCTGAAAAAAGGGGGTTACTCTGTGCTTCCTGCAGGAAACCCACACGACTCCAGAGGCGGAAGCCAACTGGCTTCTGGAGTGGGGGAGAGTGTCGTTCAGCCATCTCACCGGCACCTCTTGTGGGGTGGCGGCGCTTCTCGGGTCCTTTCTTCCCCGCGGTACTCGATGTGGTAGGCGTCGTGCCGGGCCGTCTGTTACACCACCGGATCCGGGACGGCGACATTATCGTTCACCTGGTGAACGGTACGCCGCCGTCCCGGGTCCGGCGAGGTCCGGTTCTTCGCCGGATGTCGCCCACCGCATGAACAACATCAGCGCCGGCGAGTGCGTGGTCCTCGGGGTGATTTCAACTGCACCCTCGAGGCTGCGGACGGGGTGGGGGCAAGAACACTACCTCTCTCGTCGGCAGCACTGAGAGCTGACTGCTCAGCTCTCTCTGGTCGACATCTGGCGTTAGCATCACCGGACGCCCCGCCTTCACCTTCACCAGGGTGAGGGAGGCGGGTGTCTCAGTCCCGGATCGACGGGTTCTCGTCACCAGGAACCACGCTCACTGCGTTCGCTCCTCGACATAAGGCGGGCGCGTTCACGGACCACAACCTGGTGGCGTGGCGGTGGCCCTGGTGCCAGTCGGGCATGCCTCCGCCTACTGGCACTTTAACAACGCCTTGTTGGAGGACGGCGCTTTGAGCGGTCTTTCGGGACTTTTGGGCGGTCTGGCACGGCAGGCGATCTCGCTTCCCCACGTGGCGTCAGTGGTGGGGCGTGGGAAAGCGCAGATCAAGATCTTCTGTCAGGAGTACCACGAGGGCGCGAGCAGGCGGAGGACTCACGGATCGGCGGCTGGAAAGGGAGCTGCTTTCGATCTGGAGAGCCGCCTGGCTCGGGGCCAACTTCGAGCAGAGCGGCGTATGTAGAGAAGAAGAGCACCCTGCGGGACCTGCAGCTCCAGCGGTCCCGGGCGTTGTCATGATCCAGTTCCTTCGGGAGATGGACCGCGGCTCACACTTTTCTGGCGTTGGAGAAAAAGAAGGGAGACCGCCAGGAACATCACCTGCCTCCTGGCAGACGGCGGCTCCTTCTGACGGATCGGGAGAGCGTGAACGAGAGGGCCAGAGCCTTTTACTCTGACCTCTTCTCCGGATCCGCGTCGACTCCGAACAGCGTGCAGGGTTCTGTGGGATGGGCTTCCCACGGTCGGCGAGGGCGTCAGGGGCGAGTTAGAGGAACAGCTGACCCTGGCGAGCTCTCCCACGCCTAAGTCAGATGCCCTATAACAAATCGCCGGGCATCGACGGGCTGACCGTGGAGTTCTTCAAGAAGTTTTGGGACTTGCTGGGGCCCGCATTTGCGCTGGTCCTGGCGGAAGCCTCTGAGACCGGGAGATGCCCTTTCGATGAGGCGGGCGGTGATCACGCCCTGCCCAAGAAGGGGATCCGCGCCCTGAAAGAACTGGCGCCGGTCTCGCTGCTATGCCGCGGACTATAAAATCGTGGCCAAGGCACGCCTCGCTTGAGCTCAAGTCGTGCTGGCAGGCGTGATCCACCCGATAGTCCTACGGTCGAACGGACGATTTTTGATAACATCTTTCGGTTCGGGACCTCCTGCTGCAGGGGGACCCGGTCGATGTTCACCTTCTTGTGTCTCGACCAAGAGAGGCGTTCGGCGGGTGGATCGAAGTATCGCCGGAACCCTGCGGGCATTGGATTCGGGCGAAGTTCGTCGACCTCTTCGAATGCCAATATGCGCCTCTGCCGAGTGCCTTTGAAGGTGAACTGGTCCTGACGCCCCCTCGCGTTCAGGAGAATTAAATCAAGGCTGCCCTCTGTCCGGACAACTGTCACGGCGCTGTGCGCTCCAACCCTTCCTCTGCCTCGCCATGAGGCTCACCCGGGGACGGCGCTCGGCGGCGCCCGGATACCGAGGTGGTCCCTGTAAACTACGCCCGGCAGCGTGCTCCCAGCCTCGATCCGGTCGATCTGGAGAGGATGCGGAGCTGCCAGAGCATTTACTCTGCTGCGTCCTCTGCCAAGATCAACTGGACCAAATGCTCCGGGTTGGTAGGCCCCTGGTGGACTCCCCTCCTGCCGGCTCCAGCAGTTCCAGTGGGCCGGACAGCTTCAATACCTGGGAGTCCACCTGAGCCCCGGAGGACCTCCGATGCGCAGCCAACTGGAGTGAGTTGGAGGACAAGGTGGCTGCGAGACTGAGGTCGGGTCGGGTCTGCTGAAAGTCTTTCCTTCAGGGGCGGGCTTTAGTGATTAACCAACTGGTGGCGTCGATGCTCGGCATCGACTCACCGTCCTGAGCCCGCCCCTGAGTTTGTGGCCAGGGTCAGAGGCTGGCCGGACTTCTTCTGGGCGGAAAAGCATTGGGGTCTCTGCGAGGGGTGCTGGGCCTCCCTCTGGCCGAGGGAGGACAAGGGTTGGTGTGCATCAGGACTCCCAGGTGCACACCTTCCGCCTCAGACCCTGCAGAGATACCTGTCTGTGGACCCGGCCCGCGGTAAGTGATGGCGCTGGCCTCCTCTTCCTGCGCCAGCTGCACAGCAGGCTCGACCGGCAGCTGTTCTGGCTCGACCTCCCGGTCCGTCTCCCGAGCTGCGGTCTTTACAGGGACCTGCTCAAGACCGGGCATGTTTGACATCGGCGAGCGGTTCCGACCGAGGGGAGAATTCCTTCTGGAGCCCCTGCTGCACAACCCCATCTGGAGTGCGCCAGGCGTTGGAATCCCAGCGGTGCGGAAACCTGTTGATCTCCGGCCAAGGTGACCAGAGTCTGGGATCTCCCTGGAACCTGCACCGGCGTGGCTGACTCCCGGTAGCTGGTTGCCAGGCGACTGGGGACCCTCAGAAACAGCCGCCCGGCGATCCGGGGTGCAAGCAGCTTTGCACCCGAACTCTGTCCGGGTATCTCGAGGGGGTCCTCAGGACCGGGAGCCATCGTCCTCCCTACCCCGGCTCTCGGTCCTGCTGATCAAACCAAAGGATCGGGCTCCCCCCTCAGCCTCCCCGAGAATCACCTGAGCAGGATCTCGCAGTTCTCCTCGACCCCCTTCGTTCCGTGTCGGGGGACCCTGTCTGTGATGGCGCCCACACCTCCACTTCCCTCGCCTCGTCTCCCGAGACACCGCTTGGCGGGAGCCCCTCCAACCCCGGAGGGGGAGTCCCCAGTGGGAGGCCTTGTATTCCCGCTGGTCCCCAGAGGCGCTTGGGGACCTGGGATGGAGGGTGCTACACGGCGCTTCGGCGTCAGGAGAGGTCCTGCGTCACACCGACTGGACCCGCATGCCCTTTCTGCGGCGAGTCCGAGTCGGTGTTCCACATTTACCTCCTCTGCGCCAGGCTGCAGCCGTTCTTTTTGTTCTTAAAGAACCTCCTGCTGCAGTTCTGGCTGCATTTTTCCCCACCCTTTTTATTTTTTAGGGCACCCTGTTCGTGGCTCCACCGGGAAGAGAGACCTCCTGGTGAATCTGCTCCTGGCTCTTGGCAAACTTACCATCTACAAGACCAGGAAGCGTAAGATCACCGGGAGGGTCTCTTTGACTGTGGGGCCATGTTCAGGCCCTCCTTCGTTCGGTGGCGTTGGAGCACGCCCGGCGGAGTCCACTGGCGACATGGCGCTTTTGTCGACCAGTGGGCTCTGGGTGGCGTGCTCTGCACCACCCCCCCCTTTGTTTTGAACATTTAATTTACAGTTTTTTGTTGGCACCCCCTTTTGATTAGGGGGCGCCTTACTGTATTTTTTCACCGGCTGCCATTAGGCAGCTGGTGCGCCGGCTGCCAATAGGCAGCTGGTGCAGTATTTCTCATCGGCCATTAAATAGGCTGTAACCTTGAGCAAGGTACTTTACCTACATTGCTCCAGTAAAAACCCAACTGTATAAATGAGTAATTGTATGTAAAAATAATGTGGTATCTTGTAACAATTTTAAGTCGCCCTGGATAAGGGCGTCTGCTAAGAAATAAATAATAATAATAATAATTAGATTGAGACAGATTCATAATTAAGAGGAAACTATTATTTGCAAGACAGGTTATAACATTTTTACAACTATTCATTAAGATTTTAAATCCAGGAAAAGCAATTTAACTGAACTCGCCTTTTGTGTTCGGTTTGAATTAAAAATAAGGAGCTGGTTTTGTTTTTGTTTTTTTACATCAAGTTACGGGAGAAAAAACTAAAGTGATCTGGTTTCACAATCAATGCTTTTTCAAGAGTTTAATTAAGAAATGGAGGCGGCGCAATATAACTTTAAAAGGGACATCACGTGAACAAAAATGAAAAAAAACAAACGAAGAGCCCTAAAAATACCTCATAGGTAAATTCCCTTCTACATTGTTATATTATATTTTTTGCAAGTGCCATCTTTTCAATAGTTCCCGGTTTTAGATATTAATTTTAATTTATATGTTATTGCTAGTTTAAGTGTTTTTTTTTATTTAAATAAATATGATCAATCTGGTAATGTTTGCTTTTAATTGTAATATATATACTGTATATATGGCTAAACAGCAACTATGTAATGCTTATTAGGATACAAAATTAAAAAATAAATAGAAGCCTCTTGCTCTATTAAAGTTAAACTTTCAAAACAGACACAGGTTTGTCAAACATTATTAATAAGCACTTTATTGACGAATATATAGATTGTGTGTTTTTAGCATTACAGTGGTATAAGATGAATATTAACTGCTGGGTTGAGTTAACAAACCATGCAGGCCCAAAAACAACCAACAAAACAAACAAACAAACACAGCAAAGCCGCTGGTGTTAAAAATATCCATGTAGCAGGGTGAGGTCTGTGCTGGCTATCTGACACATGCACGATTCTGCAGGGAGTGGTGACACGGAGAGGTTGGGTGAGGGTGTGTTGTCTCTCCCTCTGAGTGGGATTGGGGAGTAGTTCAACCTATAAAATGATGCTCTGCTATTCACTCTGTCCTGCCCATATAGATGAATCATGGTGACGCTGGGTTTTAACAAGCTGGTGTAAACACAATCCGAAGAAAAGAACATCAGGTGGAGCTGGAGAACGAAAAGCAAGTATGGCTGAGGACGGCAGCCTTCCAGAAATCTATTTAATTAAATAGTTGTTACGTGTACTAGGTCAGCTGAGGAAAGCTTGGGCAACCCCAATAGTATACACAGTGAGTAGCAGAGCAAAGGCTGAAGACCCGAACCTTATGCATAGCGGTGGTGGGGGACGCTACGGATATGCTGGGTTGAGCTAAATGCCCCAAAACGCTGACCTTCAGTTCTCCTGATGTGTTTTGGGAATTGCTGCGGTGAGGGAGCGTAATTGGGAAGAAAATCAGGGAGAAAATAATTTTGGCATTTAAAAAAAAAAAAAAAAAACACCCGCAGCTTTAATTAATCCATCCATCCATCCATTATCATTAACTGCTTACTCCTTTACAGGGTCGCGGTGAGCCAGACCCTAACCCGGCATACACTGGGCGCAAGGCGAGACTACACCCTGGACGGGTCGCCACTCCATCGCAGGGCACCACACACACACACACACAGAGGGCAATTTAGAGTGACCAATCAACCTGGACAGCATGTCTTTGGACTGTGGGAGGAAACCCACGTGAACACGGGGAGAACATGCAAACTCCACACAGACAGGACCCTAGGCCGGATTCGAACCTAGGACCCTGGCGCTGTGAGGCAGCAGCGCTAACCACTACGCCACCGTGCCACCCGCTTTAATTAATGATTGCTTAAAATAGTGATTTTTAATTATAATAGTAATAATCATCTCAAAATTAGTCCATTCCTAGAAGCTGGTATTGCCTTTTATACCATTAATGCCAAGAAACGGAAGTGGTCATTACAACTAGGAACAGACAGAATGATGACAGCCAATATGCAGTCAAATACAGCAACCAATGCAATTCGGAGATATAAAACATAAATGGAAAATATGAAATAGCCATAATTAAACATTATGCATTGTAAACCCTTATAAACTTTTTCTACAGTAGATGTGCACAGTATTGTTGTAGCTTTCTCACATTTCCCATGTTTATACTAAGCATTTGTCATGGTTTACCAAGTTTTTAAATGCCCTTTAACACACCTTTCTGTCACCTCTCAATGTCCTTACCCACTGACAGCCACTGGGGCAGTAGTGAGATGCATTCTGGTTGTAGTGATTTCGGAATGATTGTTTTTGGGCCCTTGTGACAGATATCGAATGATTCTTGGTGTTAGATCTCCCTCCAGACCTGTGAGGGCACTGTATAAAAGGAACACAGTACCCTTAACTAAATGGCATGACAATTTATTCCTTAGGGTAGGTAGAAGTCGGTCATTTAGGAAGGGGCAGAGCTACGGTATCCAAACTCAATGACTCGGGTGGAAAGGCGTGGCATCCGAGGATTGGAGGAGCGGATGCATTCGTTAACCTAGGGGTCATGAGCAAGGGTATAAATAGGGGTTGTAGTGTAAGTGATCTGTTCCTTGGTAAATGGTTAGTGTTTCAAACCTACAAGGAGTCGGTGTTGCAGTGTCGTGAACCGTGAGTTTTGTCTTGTGTTTGTTAACTGTTGTCTGTTTTTTAATAGACTACCAGTAGCATGATCCGGAGCTGTAGCGAAAGCCAGCATAAACCCGGACATCACTTTCACCCCTGTATTTCACAGAGAACTGTAATACACTACTTGCACTTATTCACTATCACTAAGAACTGTGTTTGTGTTTAGTGTTGGTGTGTAAAACTGGACTTTTGGTTATGGGTCAAACCCGGGGATTTACAAATACCACGTGATACATGCTGCTGTATCACTGCATCATTATTATTACAGGTGTTAATACATAAGGCTCTGGACATTTGTTCAATAAACACCCTTTGCACCTGGAATTCATTGTTTGTCTGTTTTGTATCCACTCTGCACTGCATGCACCTGTATTCTTCATCGTAGTGAAGTGCTTTTTCTCAGAGCACGTAACAACGTGTTGGCGAGGTAGAGGTATTATCCTTTCTTGTAGGTAAGCACTAGGTTGAACTTTTGTAGTTTGAGCATCATGCATTGCAAACGTGCTGGAGCTTTGTGTATTGGCTTGTTCAGGATTGTGACTAGTGGTTAGTGATCCGTTTCTATTGTCACAGGTTTTTCCTAGATGTAGTCGTAAAACTTGAAACATGCAAAAAACAGTGCCAGGAGTTCCTTTTCTATTTGATCATAGCGAGTCTCAGTCTGTGTTAGTTTGTGAGAAGCATAGGCCAACTGGCTTACCTTCCTGTAGGCACGCCAAGTCTGTATTGTGATATGTCACAGGTTATTATTATTATTATTATTATTTGTTTATTTAGCAGACGCCTTTATCCAAGGCGACTTACAGAGACTAGGGTGTGTGAACTATGCATCAGCTGCAGAGTCACTTACAATTACGTCTCACCCGAAAGACGGAGCACAAGGAGGTTAAGTGACTTGCTCAGGGTCACACAATGAGTCAGTGGCTGAGGTGGGATTTGAATCGGGGACCTCCTGGTTATAAGCCCTTTTCTTTAACCACTGGACCACACAGCCTACTCTGGGACAAAAGTGCAAGGTTTCACAGTTAAACTAACCTTCTGGTTTCACGACATATACTGGTAAGTCTCCCAGCTTCCTCAAGTTTCTGCTTGCCTCGCTGACTCTTATTAGCTATCAAGACTCTGTCCCTAGGAGGTTAAAGTAACAGTTCTCAACATTGTAGTATCTCAGGGACTGGTGGACTGGTGATGCTTGTTTTCAATGACTCAAAAGCATCCTGGTGTTTCAGCCAGCACCATTCTGCATCTGTGTGTGTCAGTTGACATAATGGAGCAGAGACTTCACTGAAATTTGGAATTAATTTTCCAAAGTAGTTTGTCATACTCAAAAGCATTGGAGAGCTGTTGTATTCTCTGGAGCAGGCATCTCGCTGATTGCTTTGATCTTTGTAGGGTTGGGCTTCAGGCTTTCATCTGTGAACAGATGTCAAACATAGCTTACTTGTTTTGGTCTGAATTTGCACTTAAGAGGGTTACTTTATAGATTTACTTTTGCGTGCACGGTCTAGTACTTTCTTGAGATTGGCATCATGTTCTTTGTCACTGTTTCCACCAACAATTATGTCATCAACGATGATTGCGCATGGATATCCTGCAAAGATGTGCTATATGTTTGTGGTCGTCTGCTGCGTCAGGGGACCTGTCACTAAATGGAGACTATTTGATCTGTCCCTAGGATTGGAGTCATTCTCAATACTTGGCATACTGTCTACAGCTCTAGTAATGCACTCAAGATACCCCCAATAATGTGGGCCCATGTCCTCCCTGGTTAGCCTCATCATCCCAGTCAGATCCCTCATTCTCTGATTCGATGCTAACTGGTGTTTGATGTGGTTACCTGCTAATGGTGATCGGTTCTTCAGGCAACTCTGGGACAAAAGTGCAAGGTTTCATAAGATTTTGATTCAATGTGCATTCTTCACCACCACCTTCTGGTTTCACGACATATACTGGTAAGTCTCCCAGCTTCCTCAAGTTTCTGCTTGCCTCGCTGACTCTTATTAGCTATCAAGACTCTGTCCCTGGGCTGAAGGTGGAGCTCCTTGCCTTCTCATCATATTTCTGCTTCTGGCCGGGCTTTAGCTTTGCTGGAGTGAAGGGCTGCTTGGTGGTATGCCCCTTTTAGTGAGTTCTGGAGCTGGGCTACATAGTCTTCATAATCCTGGTCTTCCTCTGATGGCATAACGTTTAGTATGAGATCCATAGGCAAGCTTGGCTGTCTTCCGAACATGAGTACTGAGTGGACTCATGCCTTGTGCAATTAGTAGGCATGTGTTAGCCTTCGACATGATTCTTCAAATCCACCTTTTGCTCTGGGTTCAGTGTGCACAACATATTCATGAGGGTACGGTTGAACCGTTCAGTGGTCCCATTCCCTTGTGGGTGGTACAGCATGGTTCTATTGCACGCTAACCCCATCACTTTGCACAACTGACGAATGAGGTTGCTTTCTAAGCTCCTGCCTTGGTCTGCATGTATTCTCTCTGGGATCCCGTAATGACAGATATACTCTTTAAATTTGTCTGCCACTTTGAAGCTAAAACTCCAGCTTGTGGGTGGGATACCTTCTCTCTGCTGGGGACAAGCGGCAGGCAGCGTAAGAGAACACTCTCTCCTTCCCCTATTGGACCTGCCTGAGAATGGCTCCCAGACCCTCCAGTGATGCATCAGTCTGGAGGAGGAATGGCAAATTGTAGTCAGAATAGCCAAGTATTGGAGTCGTGGACAGTTTCTCTTTCAGAGCTCAGAAGGCTTTTTTACAGACCTCAGTCTATTCAAAAGCTTGTGGCCTGTTTGTGGGTTTCAGGGCCTTCTTTGTCCTCTTTTGATTCTCCCCAGTGAGTTTAAACAAGGGGGCGGCAAACTGAGATTAACCACGAATGAATTGCCAGTGGTACCCGGTGAACCACAAGAACTGCAACACTTCTTTACGGTTGGTGGGGGTCTTCCAGTCCCTCACCTGTCGCACTTTTACAGGGTCAGTCACTATCCCTGTAGAGGCCCATTGGAGTTGTGAAGCCTTTTGGCGATCATACTACCTCCACCTGCCAGTATCCTGACATGAGATCCAGGGTGGTGAAGTATCTTGCATCACCCAATGCATCTAGAGCTTCCTCAATATGGGGCAGAGGAAAATCATCTCTCACCATTTTGGAGTTCAACTGCCTTTAGTCTATACCAATGACAATTGGAGAGGCATAAACAAGTACGATGGCCTACTAATACAAATATAGTTTAGTAGGGACATCGTTAGCTAAATATTCTACACAAATATTGTATACATATATTTATATCTACAGTTGGTACAGCAAAGACAATGGGATCTCTGTCAATGTATCTGTCTATGACCTGGGCTACTCCAACACCTTTAGAGGCAAATTCTTGTGGTAACAACCCATCAACCAAGCCAGCTGTCAATATGTAGACATCTGCCTGTATGAAGAATAAAAAAAATATATTAATTAATAATACTAAAAACATATAAAATAAAGTCCTGAAATTAATGGACAATTTTGGTCTCTGTCCACCATTTGCTCACTGATGCCAGTTGTTACCCAGCTTTGTGTTTTTTGTTAAAGTCTGTGTGAGTTTCTTTTTTTGGCAAAAGTCTTTATAGTTATGCACATTTCCATATCACTTTCCTGTTAATACAAAAAAGATACAATATTTGTTCATGCCACAAATTGCAACATTGTATCTTATCTTGAGCACAACTGGATATCCTATCGATTTGGAATTTCCCCAAGTTATTTCTTGTGCTACGCCCTGTACATGAGGAAATATTTAATCAGCGATACATGGTGTATATAAGGGGAGAGAGAACAGCTCCTGGATGTTCTGCTCTTCCAATGAGAATGAGAGAGATTAGCTGCAGCTACTGTTCCTGTGCTGTCTGTCCGTCGGACAGGCACAGCATGAAGAACCTCAGGGACCAAGATTGAGACGGAACAGCAAGCATACATACTACATCAGGACTGCTTTCAACAAAGTATCTACAGAGAGCTGGGGAGCCTGAAGAACAGGGTGGACCAGCTGGAGAAGGAGCGAGATGGTACTGTTAACATTTTATTGAACAAAGACCCAGTGAGCAGCAAAAAACAAAAAGACAATTGTATTGAGTTTCTGGTACCATTTTAAAAGTTTACTGTGGTATTCTCTGGTAAAAGCATAGCCAAATGTAGTGATTTTGTTTTATAGAGCACCTTCGGAACATGCTTTCCAATGAGTAATGTTACAATAAGGGGCTATAGTAAAAGTACAGTATACTAGGTATGTTACAACAGAGCACTATAAAAGTACAGCATAATAGTCATGTTTCAACATGGGGTTATAGCAACATACAATAGAAGAGGCATATGTGGGGTATGAAGTATGAAGCCTTCATGTTGGGTTTAAAGCACCTTCGAAGTAAAATTGGTTCTTTGTCCATCTGTTTCCCAGCCTTGCCAAAGATTGCCTTCTCTGCTGCCTTAGTGGAATCTGGTAGTTGGATTATAGGACCATTCAACACTGACACCAACCTGGTGTACAAAAAGGTCTTCACCAACATCGGCAACTGTTATAACCCTAGTACAGGTACAGTATGTCACAGATAAATAATAGATCTTTTATGACAGTGGTTCCCAACCCTGGTCCTTGCGGACCCCTGTGTCTGCTGGTTTTTGTTTCAACTGAGTTGTCGTTACTTAATTGAACACTTATCTGAACTATTTCCACCTGTAAAAGCTGAAAACAATTGAAAAGGTCTAAATAAGCCTATCATTAGTTAAATTTATGGGTTCAACTAAGTACTTGAGTGCTCAGCAGGGTTGGGATCCACTGCTTTGACACAATAGCCATGCATGTACTATCAGCCCAAGCTAAATTGTCCGTTTAGCAGTAGCTCCGAAAACGGTCACATACAGAGGAGTTACTTTCTTTAAAGAAAATAAAAAATAAACGTTTGTTCTCAAGGTGGTTAGAGGTAAAGGGACAGCCACAAACACTTAGCTGTAGAAATCCATGCAAGGCAGATGATAAAACATATTTATATCTCCATTTGACACTGTCTGTACACAGAGCATTGTATGTTTTCAAAATATTATAGAGCATGCCATTCTGTAATACTGTGTTAGGGCACTGTATATCAAGCCTTATTAATCATCATTTGATGGTGCAGCCATTAATGTATAACTATGTTATGATATTTATGGTGAATGATTACACTGTAATTTAGCATTTTGGCACTGTAATGCACAATAGGAGCTCCATCTGTCTATCCACTCCATACACAGAGAAGGACAGAAATCAATGAATTAGCACATTCATACTATTCACCGCTTCATGTATTGTGTTGGTCTGCCCACCACAGGTATCTTCACAGTCATGGTGAAGGGTGTCTACTACTTCAGATTCTCGGCTTACAATGACGGGACACCCAACACCAACGCGGCCATGTTTAAGAACAGCGAAAGGATTGTGTCCATCTGGGACACAGTCGGAGAGGACAACGAGGACAGTGCCAGCAACGGGGCTGTCCTGGAACTGCAAGTAGGGGACAGTGTCTACATCAGTCTCCACGCCCAAAGAGTTGTCTACGATGACATTAACCACTACAACACCTTCAGCGGATTCCTGCTCTTCGCCATGTGAAGTGAAGACACCTGCCGTGCAGACTAAATCGTATCGGATAACTCCGATATTCAAGAACACAGGGTGTCTCCAGCAGCTGTGAGATGTATTACTTTTAAAGGGGTTATATAATGTATACAGGAAAATATTAAAGGGATGCTGAGGAGTATTTCATAACAAAGTTAAATATTAACATTAACCACTGTATTCCCTTATTAGTATTAAGATTTTTGTGCAGTTTGTTTGCTTTATTGCCTTCTGGAGCGTAACTTTTAATGATTAAGAAATATAAAAATGTCCAACGCATGGAGAGGTGTCATTCAAGTTGTTCAGTGATGTCACACGAGGACAGACCGCAGAGTCTGCAGTGAACAACTTCAATGACACCTCGTCAGAAATGCGTCAGACATTTTTATATTTCTTAATCATGAAACGTTACACTCCACAACGTGATAAAGCAAGCAGATACACAAAATCTTTATACTAATAAGGAAATACAGTGGTTACTGTTAATATTTCACTATTTAATATAGTGCCTTTCACAATACAATTTCAGCAAAGCGCTTAAGTAGTAGTGTATGGCTATCTCAATTCATAAAATAAACACGCTTCTGCCTCAAGAATACAAATTAAATTAAAACAAAGCAATCAACAAACACTGTCTGTCTTTTTTTTGTCTAATAAAAGTCACCACTTCTTTACAAAGCGTTGTGGGGACACATGGTACAAAATACTACTGGTTGAAATTCTGAGTACGACAAGTTATTTACAGAACGATTCGGGTGGCGATTTTATTGCCCACGTTCCTTTTACTTATTAAATATCTTGGTAATTATGATTTCCATTACACGAGTAGATGTTAAAACTTCATGCTGATTTGAACTTCGGCTCTCGCCAAGATAACACCAACTAAGATAGCTTTACAGTAAACTAATGTGATCCATAGGTGTCTCCATCCATTTGGCTTCCTTCCATATGATGATGTAGATATCCTTCTGTCAGGTGTTGATGGCTGAAGTGTAATGCTGGCTCGGGGATCAACCACGGTGCGGTCTCCCAGCGCATCAGCATGACAACCGCCTGGATTGAGCTAAGTAGGGTACATCTCTGGGGTCTTCAAGTGGGCACCTTCCATCCTCGGTGTTTCGTTGACTAGCCCACAACACATCAAGAGGGCTCGACGGTGATTCTGGTGTCCCAGCATCACACCCCTCCGTCCCCCACTCAACTCAGCCCAGCTTACTTACCTGTACATCAGCGTTTCTTTCTTTCTATTGTGCTTGAGATCCCCAGCCAGAATCTTTCCGTCTCAACCACAGCCAGTTGCTGCTCCTCTCTGCTGCTTCAGATAAGTTCTTCACTGTGCGACGCAACTCTTGGCCACTGAATCCAACGTCTTTGAGAAACCGGGTTGTAGAGTGCCACAAATCTCGACAACCCACCTCCACTGGGTAAACCCGGACTCTCCATCCTCGCTGTATATCTAAATAGATTATTGCTCTGTTCTTTTATAAAAATATGCAAAAGATTTTAATAACCAAGACATATCACATATATAACAGTAGGTTTCCAAAGGCAGTTTTGAATCCATACAATGGCAGTAACATTCCACAAATGTGTGGAGTTCCTGATCAAGTTTAACATAAGTAAGTGATAGCTTTTAATTTGATCAGAAAACAAATCTGATTTATTCTTCCTTAGTAAAGCCACACATTTACTTAATTCATGTCTTAACTAAACCTAATCTAAAATGCGTAAAGGTGTGATCTAATTCAGACTGTCAGAAGATGCTTTCTCATTATTATTTTTGATTGGTGCTAAATGAAATGTGATTGAAAAAGAATTGAAAAGGCAGATCTCATCTTACAATTAACAAGGATTAACAAGTTGCTGTCTGTTTTAAGTGATGACCGTCAGTTTAAAACATGATAAAGGAAACACGAATATCTGCACAGATATCGCACAGTGGTTTGTGATTTTCATCTGATCCCTTCAATTTTAAAGTCAGATTTAATGTCATTATCATACTTCCAAGACTTCACTTTGAAAACTGAAGTTACTTTACTGGTAGTGGTTTATTAAGGATCCACATCAACAGTAGAAACCCCACTTCTGCTTAAAACTGAAGATGTTTTAACCTGTTTTGTCTTCTGATTATCCGAGCTGGTGCACGATATTTAGCAATACATTCATCCATTGTCTAATATTTGGCATGAGTGAAGTACAAAATACAACCCTGTAGTCCTTCCACTCAATTCAGTGATGTGATGTAAAATTACTCTCTCCCAATAAGCAAACTCGATTACTGACCCATGTGAACGAATCAAGTGATCTGCTTGGGAGGTATGACTAAGTGAATATTACCCGATATTTCCCTTTGAATGAATACTAAAAAAAAGGTTTTGACTATGACATCGCGACCCCTGAAATCGTTCTGCGACCCACTTGGGGTCACGACCCACAATTTGAGAACCGCTGATCTAATCTCCCAGCTTGACTTGTGCTGCCATGTTGAGAACTCATCCACAGGTTTAGTGATCTGCATTGTGTCTGGCCATGACTTCAGGTTTAACAAGCCTGTGTTACAATACTGCTGTATTGCCTTTGAAAAATGACAAGCTCTATTCAGTCAGCTGCTGTAATTTCTTGTGTCTAAAGGTGGGAAGTCATTGCTTGTCTTTAGCCCAGGCCCAGTGCTAGGTCAAGTAGTGCCCTAGGCAGCATTTGCCCTTTAAAGTATAACAAGTAGGTTCTTAAAGGGATAATAGAGAAGCAGCATCTGCAACATCAGCATGGTTAACAAAATCTATTGACATTCGGGTTGCCACCCGGACCCATAAATCCAGAACACTTTGATACAGGAGTGGATTTTGAAGTTGCCCTTATACAGAAAGAAATGAACACATAAACTAAGTACTAAACCTTTGCTTAATTGATTATGTTGCTTAATTAGCCTGGTGCTGCAAGACAGTACAACAGTATTTAAACAAATAAAAAAAAACACTGTGCCATTTTCAATATTTAATTATTTCATTAATATTTTTTTGAATGTTTTCTTTATATTTCATTAATTGATAATAATTTGCCTTCTCTCGATCAAATCAATAACTCTGATCAGCTGTTCACTATTCCTGCCACAGATCAGTGAACAGCTGATCAGTGTTTTATTTGATCTAGAGAGTTGGTGCAAATTATATATATATATATATATATACACTATATATATATATATATATATATATTACAAATGAACAGAATGTCAACTTTTAAATATTGGTAACAGGAAAAATTATATTTGTATATATTCAGAATGCATCTTATTGTTTAGTATTATGTAACAATGTGTATTATCATGATGCCTGTGGATAATTAACAAACAATAGCAATTTAGGAGTAACTGTTCTTGGAAATTGACTCCACTTTAATATTTCCTGGCTAAACAAAGATTGCCAATATCAGCATCTCTATCATTATTCACTTAGGTTTTAATGGAAACAGAACACAATAAGCCAGTTAGGCTACACCCATACATTAGTAGTTAATAACAAAGCCTTCTGTGTAATGTACACATTCGCCTGTACAATAGAGGAAGGATAAGCTCTGATATTAGTGCTTTATCTGCAGCATTACTGGAAGCTGTGTCCACAAACTGGTTGGAATTTAAAGCTCCACTCTTATGGTACTGGATTAAAATAGTGAACATTTTTCATGTTTTGGGGGCACCTGTCTGTCAGTCTGTCTGTCTGTGTGTGTGTGTTTTACATATTACATTGTAACAAACTTACCTAGTGTGCAATACCCAAACACCTAGGCCATAAGCGTATACTAGCACCAAGCATAAAACATTCAATACTACAGTCCCAGCAGGTAAATCAGTACAGCAAAAAACAAGGATTTCACGAGAACCAAGGGAGTAAATTTTAAACAGGATAGGTTTATTATGTCTATTTGTATATAGTACTAAGCACAAGTGTATCCTGGAGTAATCAGAACGGTAAGTCTTAAGTAAGATCAGAAATCTGGCAAATATCAACCCTGACTCAATGGTAAGCAAACCAAACATCCAGGTTGGTAGAACAATTGGAGCACACCAACACTGCAAAGCTAATCACATAAAAATGCAATTGGAAAAGACAAACATTATATATATATTACATGAACAGGCCTTTGTACCGATAATCACAATACCAATGTATAGCAACACCATTAATAATCTGCCTCGCTGTTGGAATTTGAGTAAACAAAGAAAGAAAGAGGGAAGGAGACAACAAAAAAATACAGGCAGGCCAACCAGTAATCAGGCTGTTCATTCTATGGCCCACACAGTTGCAATAATTATATCCAAGTGTATGAGTACTTAAAAGTTTCAGTCCCGGGCTTGAAATTAAAACGCACCCAGAAAGTAACAAAACAAACAAAAACAAACCAATAAAGTTCTAGAAAAATAACACAACAATCCGGCAATCCAAAAGAACGCTCTCCAAAACAAAAACCGAATGGCCATTCAAAAATATTTGTAATCCAAACTGCAGCAAAAAAAAAAAATGAAAAGGATCGATCTCACCCGGTTATGATGAATCCGTGTGCAAGTCCTCCAGTTCATACAACGTCCGGGAGTCGCCATTGGATTGAATATCTTCTCTCGTTCCGTTGTCCCGTAAAAGCAGTAAAGTATCAAAGTAAAGATATAAATCAAAACCAACTGGAAGAAAAATAGGACCCAACACGGAAGTATTGCCCAAGCACTGAGCAGCGTGTGATAATAGCTATTGCACTAGTATTAGTCGAACCCGCTATAGAAACTGGTAAAAACCAAAACACGGTTGTTTGACATAACACCGACTAGAAGCATGCTATACACAGACTAACCTCGTTTTCTGCCGTTTGAACAGGTTGCCTGTAAGTTCTCTCTCTGTCTCTAATAACTCCGTTTTTTTTCTCTCTCTCTCTCCTTTTCCAGACTTTCAAAAACACTTTTTATACCCTATTGGTCAACACTTTTAAGCAAAGGAAGCTCCGCCCCCAATTACGAAACCAGTAATGGCCAAAATACCTAAAACTAATTAGTCTAGGACCATAGCGTTTTAACCAAATATAAACAAATGTACCCAGCACACGAACTAAAACCATAATTGCCCCAGGAGTTTATTTTAAACCAGGCAAGGATATAGATTATATATACACGTATGTATGGCGAAATATTAAGGAGCTAATTAAAACTGTCATGAAATAACGAGGATTGCCTGGCCAGGCTTACTGGCATTCACTTAAGAATGTGCAGGTGCTACGTTTCTTGCAGCATTGTGTGGCGGTTGCCACATAGTCCCCCCCCATCCGGAGGGTGCCGGGTTTTGCTCCAAAATACTGTTTTAAATTGACCACATTCAAAGTTTCACTTTTGACTGGTCTGTCCACTGAACCCTATAATTGACAGGACCTAACTTTTTCACAATCACAGCTGGCCCTGACCACTTAGGGGCAAGCTTTGCGGAGAAATTAGCAGTGGCATCAGATAACGGATGTGTCTTACCCACACTAACTCCCCTATTTGAAACTGTACATTTCTCCCTACGTGCATTATAATATTTTGCTTGACGTATCTGTGCTATTCAATCCGCTGTTCTACCTCTTTTTACTAGGGTTTGCTGGCGTTCCACCACCGTATATACTGCTGAGAACCAGGAGGGGGAGCTACAGCAATTAACTGGTCCAGAGGGCTTTTAAGAACGCGTCCCACTGCCAACTCAGCTGGAGACAAACCAGTGGTTTCATGCTTAGCGAATTGATAGCAAAGCGAAACTCAGCAAGCCATTCATCCCAGAGCTGGTGATTCTCCCCACGAACGAGGCTATCATAGTTTTTATTGTCCGGTTGGCTCTCTCCGTGAGATTAGCCTGAGGATGATAAGCCGTCGTCAACTTTCGGATGACCCCCACGATTTGCACACTTCCTCCATTAGCTGGCTGGTGAACTGGGGCCCTCGGTCCGAGACTAGGTAACGGGGTACCCCACCGAAAGTGAAGATCTCCTGAATGAGGATTCGGGCGATACTCTGTGTTTACTATTGCGAAGGAAAGATTTCCACCCATTTAGTAAAATAATCAATCACCACTAACAGGTATACATTGCCTTTTCTGCTTCTCGTGGAAAAAGTCCCATTAAGTCCACTCTAACTTTTCTCCTGGCTCACCGACCACCGTTGGTTGCAGTAAGCCTGCTGGTTTACTATTAGCTGGTTTGTATTGTTGGCATGTACTGCATTCCTTCACATGTTGCCATGTATCTTTGCGCACCGTGGGCCACCAAGCCACCTCTAAAATCCTGAGCAAAGTCTTCAGCCGTCCTAAGTGTCCACCCAAAGGATTATCATGAAAATAACATAAAAACGATTGTGCAAGTCCAGGGGGAACCACCAGCTGAAATCTATAACCCCTCCTTTGATGGGGACTCTACGGTAGACCAACCCCTGTTGTTGGACAAAGGTAATCCGGTTAGGTCCTGCCGGAGATGGCGTCTTCCCCTCACCGAGAAACTCGAGCACCTTTGGATCCTTTGCCTGTGCCGCCGCCACCTCATCCAGTGAAGTAGGAAGATCAGTCCCGTTGTTCTTTCTCATACCCACGGCTATAATAGCCACAGGAACGACCGGTGGCGGACAGGGCATCAGGGACTACATTGATGCTGCCTGCTCTGTATTCCACTGTGAAAGAAAACTGCTGAAGTCTCAGTGTCCACCGTGTCAACCGAGAAGACGTCTTCGGCGCATTAAAAGCCCATGTTAGTGCGGCATGATCCGTCACCACGTGAAACTGCACTCCCTCCAAGTAGTGACGCCACTTCTCCACTGCCCACACTACTGCCAGACATTCCTTTTCAGAAGGGAGTAATTGCATTCTGCCCCCATTAAGCACCCTGGAAGCATATGCAATCACGTGCTCTTCCTCTGCTTCTCTCTGGGCAAGCACTGCACCCAGCCCCACCTCGCTAGCATCTGTATAGACCCAGAAGGTCTTTGAAAAATCTGGGTGTGATAAAACCGGAGGAGCTTGAAGAGCTTTCTTAAGCACCTCCAGGCTGGTCTGGCAGGCTGTTGTCCATTCCCACTTCACATCTTTCTTTTTAAGATGGTTGAGGGGAGCTGCAATGTCTGCAAAATGTAAAATGAATTTATGGTACCAACCGGCCAATCCAAGGAAACGCTGTACCTCCTTGAGATTGGTAGGTACCGGATAGTCTTGTATGGCTTTTACCTTCTCCGGGTCAACGGCTACACCTTCCTTAGACACGATATGCCCTAAAAACTTCAAGGTGTTTTTAAAGAAGTGACACTTGGCCAGGTTCAAAGTGAGACCTGCTTGATGTAGTTTCTTAAACACTAGCTCAAGGTCCCTCAAATGTTGGGTTTCACTGGGAGAATAGAGGATGATATCGTCTATGTAGACAAAACAACAGCGTCCTCTCAACTCTCCCAGCACATGTTCCATGAGACGTTGGAAAGTAGCAGCAGCGTTCTTAAGTCCAAAAGGCATCACTCTGAACTGAAACAACCCAAATGGAGTAGCAAAAGCAGTTTTCTTTTTCGAGTCAGGATCCATGGCAACCTGCCAATATCCTGAGCGTAGATCTAGTGAGCTAAACACCACTGCTCCATTCAGTGACTCCAAGATGTCATGGACACAGGGCATGGGGTAGGCGTCAAACTGGGTTTTGTTGTTCATCCTTCGGTAGTCCACACAGAAACGATAAGATCCATCACGTTTCTCGATCAACACCACCGGAGCAGACCAATCTGACGAAGATGGTTCAATCACGCCATCCTCGGTCATCTGATGAAGGTGTTCTTTAATCAGTGCTTTTTGAAGGGGACACTCTGTAGGCCCTACACGCACTGGCATCTCATCTGTAGTATAGATGGTGTGAGTACAAACCGTAGTCATGCCTAATTGGGAGGTGCACAAGGCAGGCCATTTCTTCATGAGTTGCCGGAGATCCTGTCGCTGCATCCCGTCGTGTGTATCAGTAGGGGTAGGCTCCTCTGTACCCTGGGCAAGACATGTGGGTGCATCAGGCTTCTTAGAGACAGCCAAGTAAAGATGTATGCAAGGCATGTCAGGCATGTTTTGTACTTTCCATGACGATTCCCACTCCATCCTGGGCAAAAATGGATAATATGCATATCCCCTTTGTCCTTTGACTCCATACTGTTTCTTACGCAGATCAATCACGGTAGAGGTTTTATATAACAAATCCAAACCAAGAATCAAAGGAAATGCCAGGTGTTGGTCTGACATAACATAAGTGTCGACCGACCAAATTTCGCCATGAAAATCATATGTAAGGCAGACTTTCCTAAAAGCGCTATGAGACTGTCCATCCGCCAACACAAAAGGCTTGATCCTCACATGGCTGCAGCACGTCCCTTGGCTTCTGAATTTGATGCCATAATTGGTTTTTCATTAAAGTAAATGTACAACCTGTGTCCAGTAATGCATAAATGTGTGTGTTCCTTACCCCAACCTTCACGACTAATAAAGTCAATCCTGAGAGACTGGGGTATCCGGGATGGACCTTCGGATATTTTGCATTACACTCACCTCTGCTGGTTTTCTTAAGGCTCCTTTGGTTCCTTTCTTTCCAGTGATATCTGTGGAAGTTTTATTATTTACTTTAGCCCAATACTGTTTCTGCTCGCTCCAGTCCCTTTCGATCATGGTACCTCTGGCCGAACCAGATCAGTCACAGTACTCACTGTGCCACGGAGACCACTGGCCTTTTTTGGGTTGCTGTTATTAAGTATTCGGACAATCTCCGTTTCCGTTCGTCCGGCTTCCACCTCAAGCACAGTCTTGCGATAATCATATGCAAAATCTCTAATACTTTCTCCAGGGGACTGTACTCTGTCACGTAGCCTATCCTCTACAGTAGTGAGAAAATCTGCTGGGAAAAAAGCTTTCAGGAATTCATTTTTAAATGACTCCATGAGCGTATTCCATGTTTCTCAGCCATCCACCAGCTTTTGGCAGACCCTTTAACACTGTAGATAATGTTGCCATAATTTCAATGTCTCTTAATGGCCGCAAAGCTAAAAACTCTTCACACAAATCAATATATCCCACTGCATCACTGCTCTCCTCACCTCCAAACTCCGGAAAATTAATTTTTATCGGCAGTTTAGGGTCATGGGCCCCTCTAGAAATGATCCCTGGCTCCTCCGTCCTGCGATCAGCTGGATGGGAACTTGACGAATGAAGGCACGATGGTATTGCCGACACTCTGGAGATACTGGCTCTTCTCTCTAGCTTCTTAAATTCTCTGTCCCAATGCTCATTCCAACGGTTAAAACAATCCACCACTGACCGCTCCAGCTGACCAACAGATGATTCCGTCAAACTATCGACCCTCTGGAACTGGGTGTCAACATATTGCCGAAAAGACTCCTCCCTATTAATACTGCTGCTTTGTGCCAGATTAAAACTTTCTTCTAGTGTCTTAACCTGTTCAGTTAGCTGAGCCAGCCTATTACCTAACTCTTCTAAGGTTTGCCGTTCCTCAGACGAGCACTGTTCTATTTCCTCCTCTGCCTCATCAGGGTCTGGCTCATTAACTTATAATTCACTCAACAGGGAGCCCACTTCAACAATTGGCTCTCTCGGTCTTCTCTTGGTGATATAAACACTAGGTGGTTCTACTAACATATCAGAGGGACCTGTCTCTCGAAACGGGGTTAACAAATCAAAAGACATGACTACAAAATACTACGCAGTACGCCAGAATGCTATAAAAAACGATGCAAGCTTACCAACTTAACAAAACTCTTATCCACTATACCTTAGTTCCCGTACGGGCCACCACTTCTGTAACAAACTTACCTAGTGTGCAATACCCAAACACCTAGGCCATAAGTGTATACTAGCACCAAGCATAAAACATTCAATACTACAGTCCCAGCAGGTAAATCAGTACAGCAAAAAACAAGGATTTCACGAGAACCAAGGGAGTAAATTTTAAACAGGATAGGTTTATTATGTATTTGTATATAGTACTAAGCACAAGTGTATCCTGGAGTAATCAGAACGGTAAGTCTTAAGTAAGATCAGAAATCTGGCAAATATCAACCCTGACTCAATGGTAAGCAAACCAAACATCCAGGTTGGTAGAACAATTGGAGCACACCAACACTGCAAAGCTAATCACATAAAAATGCAATTGGAAAAGACAAACATTATATATATATTACATGAACAGGCCTTTGTACCGATAATCACAATACCAATGTATAGCAACACCATTAATAATCTGCCTCGCTGTTGGAACTTGAGTAAACAAAGAAAGAAAGAGAGGGAAGGAGACAACAAAAAAAATACAGGCAGGCCAACCAGTAATCAGGCTGTTCATTCTATGGCCCACACAGTTGCAATAATTATATCCAAGTGTATGAGTACTTAAAAGTTTCAGTCCGGGCTTGAAATTAAAAAACGCACCCAGAAAGTAACAAAACAAACAAAAAACAAACCAATAAAGTTCTAGAAAAATAACACAACAATCCGGCAATCCAAAAGAACGCTCTCCAAAACAAAAACCAAATGGCCATTCAAAAAATATTTGTAATCCAAACTGCAGCAAAAAAATAGAAAAGGATCGATCCCACCGGTTATGATGAATCCGTGTGCAAGTCCTCCAGTTCATAACGTCGCCGAGTCGCCATTGATTGAATATCTTCTCTCGCCCGTTGTCCCGTAAAAGCAGTAAAGTATCAAAGTAAAGATATAAATCAAACCAACTGGAAGAAAAATAGGACCCAACACGGAAGTATTGCCTAACGAGCACTGAGCAGCGTGTGATAATAGCTATTGCACTAGTATTAGTCGAACCCGCTATAGAAACTGGTAAAAACCAAAACACGGTTGTTTGACATAACACCGACTAGAAGCATGCTATACACAGACTAACTCGTTTTTTCTGCCGTTTGAACAGGTTGCCTGTAAGTTCTCTCTCTGTCTCTCTAATAACTCCGTATTTTTTTCTCTCTCTTCTCTCCTTTTCCAGACTTTCAAAAAACACTTTTTTATACCCTATTGGTCAACACTTTTAAGCAAAGGAAGCTCCGCCCCCAATTACCGAAACCAGTAATGGCCAAAATACCTAAAACTAATTAGTCTAGGACCATAGCGTTTTAACCAAATATAAACAAATGTACCCAGCACACGAACTAAAACCATAATTGCCCCAGGAGTTTATTTTTAAACCAGGCAAGGATATAGATTATATATACACGTATGTATGGCGAAATATTAAGGAGCTAATTAAAAACGCTGTCATGAAATAACGAGGATTGCCTGGCCAGGCTTACTGGCATTCACTTAAGAATGCGCAGGTGCTACGTTTCTTGCAGCACATTGTGTGGCGGTTGCCACAACATTTACATATTTGGTGTACAGTTCACACAATTTCTCTCCATATTTAAATCCTGGACTCATACAGTACGTTTACATAACAAAGCTTTTTCCGAAAATGGAATCAGAAAACTGATTTTCTTAAAACTTCACTTTTCTGTGTTTACATGATTAAAGGTAGAAAATCCAATTAGAATTCAACTGTGTACATGGATTGAAGTTTTCGGAAAATGCAGGATATTTTCGCAGGCAAAGTACTGTAGTAGTCTAAGTAAGATTTGAACAGACCGGACATTTCTGCGATAGAACGGAGACCAATCCAATAACTCAAGTGCTTTATTGAAGTTTCAGGTCTTAAATTCAAAGATTACTATCCTATACCTCTATTCAGATTCCCCAAAATGTGCAATCAGCCTTTCCAACAGCTGATCCTGTTCTATATTACCAGATTCTTTTGCATACATTATTTTAAATTCTCACATAGTTTTAAAGCTGGAAAACATTTGCTGCTTCAGTATGGGCTATTAACAAATACATACAGACTTTAATGAATGGATTACTTTATCCCTAACTAGACAAATGGATGTATGCAGATTGACTACAGATTATTAGTATTTTCTCTGTTTTCTAAAACCACGTGCAGGAATGAAGGTCAAAGTTTGCACATGTGCAGTACGCTATCGGAATAAGTTTTCCGAAAACTGTGTTTACATTATAAACATTTTGTTAGTGTTCAGAATATAATCGGAAATTTTTAGTGCTGTTTTCCGGCTGACTTTCAGAATATTCAGATACATTTTCTGAAAACCGTGTTTACATGACTGGCTTTTGATATCGGAATTCATTTTCAGAAAACTTAATTTTCCAAAAAATATTGGAATTTTCAAGCTCATGTAAAACGCACTGATGGACTTGGTATATAACACATTTGTTGCCTCTTAGAAATATAATACATTTAGATTAAAACTGAGCAAGGATTCTTGGTTCTACTAATTGCAAAAATAGCACTAAGGGAATGCAAAATACCACTTATGAGGCTATAGATTGAAGATTTGTTCTTCATCCATTTTTTTCTAACAAAACAAACATGTTAAGTCAAAAGAAATGTCCTCAACAAGTATTTAACATAAATAGTAAAACAGTACTTGGGATTACTAGTAGGCAGACTCATGCTCAGTCTTTATCCACAATGATGACCATTCTGCAACATGCTTCCACACGTATATTCAAGTGGGCACCTTCCATCCTCGGTGTTTCGTCGACTAGCCCACGACACCTCAAGAGGGCTCGACGGTGATTTTGGCGTCCCAGCATCACCCTCCTCAGTCCCCCACTCAACTCAGCCCAGCTTACTTACCTGTACATTAACGTTGCTTTCTTTCTGTTGTGCTTGAGATCCCCAGCCAGAGAGTGCCACAAATCCTCGACAACCCACCTCCACTGGGTAAACCCGGACTCTCCATCCTCGCTGTATATCTAAATAGATTATTGCTCTGTTCTTTTATAAAAATATGCAAAAATTTTAATAACCAAGACGTATCATATATAACAGTAGGTTTCAAAGGCAGTTTTGAATCCATACAATGGCAGTAACATTCCACAAAAGTGTGGAGTTCCTGATCAAGTTTAACATAAGTAAGTGGTAGCTTTTAATTTGATCAGAAAACAAATCTGATTTATTCTTCCTTAGTAAAGCCACACATTTGCTTAATTCATGTCTTAACTAAACCTAATCTAAAATGCGTAAAGGTGTGATCTAATTCAGACTGTCAGAAGATGCTTTCTCATTATTATTTTTGATTGGTCTTAATGAAATGTGATTGAAAAGAATTGAAAAGGCAGATCTCATCTTACAATTAACAAGGATTAACAAGTTGCTGTCTGTTTTAAGTGATGACCGTCAGTTTAAAACATGATAAAGGAAACACGAATATCTGCACAGATATCGCACAGTGGTTTGTGATTTTCATCTGATCCTTCAATTTTAAAGTCAGATTTAATGTCATTATCATACTTCCAAGACTTCACTTTGAAAACTGAAGTTACTTTACTGGTAGTGGTTTATTAAGTATCCACATCAACAGTAGAAACCCCTTCTGCTTAAAACTGAAGATGTTTTAACCTGTTTTGTCTTCTGATTATCCGGAGCTGGTGCATGATATTTAGCAATACATTCATCCATTGTCTAATATTTGGCATGAGTGAAGTACAAAATACAACCCCTGTAGTCCTTCCACTCAATTCAGTGATGTGATGTAAAATTACTCTCTCCCAATAAGCAAACTCGATTACTGACCCATGTGAACGAATCAAGTGATCTGCTTGGGAGGTATGACTAAGTGAATATTACCGATACTTCCCTTTGAATGAATACTAAAAAAAGGTTTTGACTATGACATCGCGACCCCCTGAAATCGTTCTGCGACCCACTTGGGGTCACGACCCAATTTGAGAACCGCTGATCTAATCTCCAGCTTGACTTGTGCTGCCATGTTGAGAACTCATCCACAGGTTTAGTGATCTGCATTGTGTCTGGCCATGACTTCAGGTTTAACAAGCCTGTGTTACAATACTGCTGTATTGCCTTTGAAAATGACAAGCTCTATTCAGTCAGCTGCTGTAATTTCTTGTGTCTAAAGGTGGGAAGTCATTGCTTGTCTTTAGCCCAGGCCCAGTGCTAGGTCAAGTAGTGCCCTAGGCAGCATTTGCCCTTTAAAGTATAACAAGTAGGTTCTTAAAGGGATAATAGAGAAGCAGCATCTGCAACATCAGCATGGTTAACAAAATCTATTGACATACGGGTTGCCACCCGGACCCATAAATCCAGAACACTTTGATACAGGAGTGGATTTTGAAGTTGCCCTTATACAGAAAGAAATAAGAACATAAGAACATAAGAAAGTTTACAAACGAGAGGAGGCCATTCAGCCCATCTTGCTCGTTTGGTTGTTAGCGCGTATTGATCCCAGAATCTCATCAAGCAGCTTCTTGAAGGATCCTAGGGTGTCAGCTTCAACAACATTACTGGGAGTTGGTTCCAGACCCTCACAATTCTCTGTGTAAAAAAGTGCCTCCTATTTTCTGTTCTGAATGCCCTTTATCTAATCTCCATTTATGACCCCTGGTCCTTTTTTCTTTTTTCAAGTCAAAGAAGTCCCCCGGGTTGACATTGTCTATACCTTTTAGGATTTTGAATGTTTGAATATATTACAAATGA
This sequence comes from Huso huso, assembly GCA_036884735.1. Lineage (NCBI taxonomy): Eukaryota > Metazoa > Chordata > Actinopteri > Acipenseriformes > Acipenseridae > Huso > Huso huso. The sequence goes on along the minus strand of CM072692.1, from coordinate 8,701,060 downwards.
ACAGAATGTCAACTTTTAAATATTGGTAACGGAAAAATTATATTTGTATATATTCAGAATGCATCTTATTGTTTAGTATTCTGTAACAATGTGTATTATCACGATGCCTGTGGATAATTAACAAACAATAGCAATTTAGGAGTAACTGTTCTTGAAATTGACTCCACTTTAATATTTCCTGGCTAAACAAAGATTGCCAATATCAGCATCTCTTTATCATTATTCACTTAGGTTTTAATGGAAACAGAACACAATAAGCCAGTTAGGCTACACCCATACATTAGTAGTTAATAACAAAGCCTTCTGTGTAATGTACACATTCGCCTGTACAATAGAGGAAGGATAAGCTCTGATATTAGTGCTTTATCTGCAGCATTACTGGAAGCTGTGTCCACAAACTGGTTGGAATTTAAAGCTCCACTCTTATGGTACTGGATTAAAATAGTGAACATTTTTCATGTTTTGGGGGCACCTGTCTGTCAGTCTGTCTGTGTGTGTGTGTTTTACATATTATATTTACATATTTGGTGTACAGTTCACACAATTTCTCCATATTTAAATCCTGGACTCATACAGTACGTTTACATAACAAAGCTTTTTTTCCGAAAATGGAATCAAAAACTGATTTTCTTAAAACTTCACTTTTCTGTGTTTACATGATTAACGGTAGAAAATCCAATTAGAATTCAACTGTGTACATGGATTGAAGTTTTCGAAAACGAGGATATTTTCATGAGGCAAAAGTACTGTAGTAGTCTAAGTAAGATTTGAACAGACCGGACATTTCTGCGATAGAACGGAGACCAATCCAATAACTCAAGTGCTTTATCGAAGTTTCAGGTCTTAAATTCAAAGATTACTATCCTATACCTCTATTCAGATTCTCCAAAATGTGCAATCAGCCTTTCCAACAGCTGATCCTGTTCTATATTACCAGATTCTTTTGCATACATTATTTTAAATTCTCACATAGTTTTAAAGCTGGAAAACATTTGCTGCTTCAGTATGGGCTATTAACAAATACATACAGACTTTAATGAATGGATTACTTTATCCCTAACTAGACAAATGGATGTATGCAGAATGACTACAGATTATTAGTATTTTCTCTGTTTTCTAAAACCACGTGCAGGAATGAAGGTCAAAGTTTGCACATGTGCAGTACGCTATCGGAATAAGTTTTCCGAAAACTGTGTTTACATTATAAACATTTTGTTAGTGTTCAGAATATAATCGGAAATTTTTAGGTGCTGTTTTCCGAAAACTGACTTTCAGAATATTCAGATACATTTTCTGAAAACCGTGTTTACATGACTGGCTTTTGATATCGAATTCATTTTCAGAAAACTTAATTTTCCAAAAAAATATTGGAATTTTCAAGCTCATGTAAAACGCACTGATGGACTTGGTATATAACACATTTGTTGCCTCTTAGAAATATAATACATGTAGATTAAAACTGAGCAAGGATTCTTGGTTCTACTAATTGCAAAATAGCACTAAGGGAATGCAAAATACCACTTATGAGGCTATAGATTGAAGATTTGTTCTTCATCCATTTTTTTCTAACAAAAACAAACATGTTAAGTCAAAAGAAATGTCCTCAACAAGTATTTAACATAAACAGTAAAACAGTACTTGGGATTACTAGTAGGCAGACTCATGCTCAGTCTTTATCCACAATGATGACCATTCTGCAACATGCTTCCACACGTATATTCAAGTGGGCACCTTCCATCCTCGGTGTTTCGTCGACTAGCCCACGACACCTCAAGAGGGCTCGACGGTGATTTTGGCGTCCCAGCATCACCCTCCTCAGTCCCCCACTCAACTCAGCCCAGCTTACTTACCTGTACATTAACGTTGCTTTCTTTCTGTTGTGCTTGAGATCCCCAGCCAGAGAGTGCCACAAATCCTCGACAACCCACCTCCACTGGGTAAACCCGGACTCTCCATCCTCGCTGTATATCTAAATAGATTATTGCTCTGTTCTTTTATAAAAATATGCAAAAGATTTTAATAACCAAGACGTATCACATATATAACAGTAGGTTTCCAAAGGCAGTTTTGAATCCATACAATGGCAGTAACATTCCACAAATGTGTGGGTTCCTGATCAAGTTTAACATAAGTAAGTGATAGCTTTTAATTTGATCAGAAAACAAATCTGATTTATTCTTCCTTAGTAAAGCCACACATTTGCTTAATTCATGTCTTAACTAAACCTAATCTAAAAAATGCGTAAAGGTGTGATCTAATTCAGACTGTCAGAAGATGCTTTCTCATTATCATTTTTGATTGGTGCTAAATGAAATGTGATTGAAAAGAATTGAAAAGGCAGATCTCATCTTACAATTAACAAGGGATTAACAAGTTGCTGTCTGTTTTAAGTGATGACCGTCAGTTTAAAACATGATAAAGGGAAACACGAATATCTGCACAGATATCGCACAGTGGTTTGTGATTTTCATCTGATCCCTTCAATTTTAAAGTCAGATTTAATGTCATTATCATACTTCCAAGACTTCACTTTGAAAACTGAAGTTACTTTACTGGTAGTGGTTTATTAAGTATCCACATCAACAGTAGAAACCCCCACTTCTGCTTAAAACTGAAGATGTTTTAACCTGTTTTGTCTTCTGATTATCCGGAGCTGGTGCATGATATTTAGCAATACATTCATCCATTGTCTAATATTTGGCATGAGTGAAGTACAAAATACAACCCCTGTAGTCCTTCCACTCAATTCAGTGATGTGATGTAAAATTACTCTCTCCCAATAAGCAAACTCGATTACTGACCCATGTGAACGAATCAAGTGATCTGCTTGGGAGGTATGACTAAGTGAATATTACCGATACTTCCCTTTGAATGAATACTAAAAAAAAAGGTTTTGACTATGACATCGCGACCCCCTGAAATCGTTCTGCGACCCACTTGGGGGTCACGACCCTAATTTGAGAACCGCTGATCTAATCTCCCAGCTTGACTTGTGCTGCCATGTTGAGAACTCATCCACAGGTTTAGTGATCTGCATTGTGTCTGGCCATGACTTCAGGTTTAACAAGCCTGTGTTACAATACTGCTGTATTGCCTTTGAAAAATGACAAGCTCTATTCAGTCAGCTGCTGTAATTTCTTGTGTCTAAAGGTGGGAAGTCATTGCTTGTCTTTAGCCCAGGCCCAGTGCTAGGTCAAGTAGTGCCCTAGGCAGCATTTGCCCTTTAAAGTATAACAAGTAGGTTCTTAAAGGGATAATAGAGAAGCAGCATCTGCAACATCAGCATGGTTAACAAAATCTATTGACATACGGGTTGCCACCCGGACCCATAAATCCAGAACACTTTGATACAGGAGTGGATTTTGAAGTTGCCCTTATACAGAAAGAAATAAGAACATAAGAACATAAGAAAGTTTACAAACGAGAGGAGGCCATTCAGCCCATCTTGCTCGTTTGGTTGTTAGTAGCGTATTGATCCCAGAATCTCATCAAGCAGCTTCTTGAAGGATCCTAGGGTGTCAGCTTCAACAACATTACTGGGGAGTTGGTTCCAGACCCTCACAATTCTCTGTGTAAAAAAGTGCCTCCTATTTTCTGTTCTGAATGCCCCTTTATCTAATCTCCATTTATGACCCCTGGTCCTTTTTTCTTTTTTCAAGTCAAAGAAGTCCCCCGGGTTGACATTGTCTATACCTTTTAGGATTTTGAATGTTTGAATATATTACAAATGAACAGAATGTCAACTTTTAAATATTGGTAACGGGAAAAATTATATTTGTATATATTCAGAATGCATCTTATTGTTTAGTATTCTGTAACAATGTGTATTATCACGATGCCTGTGGATAATTAACAAACAATAGCAATTTAGGAGTAACTGTTCTTGGAAATTGACTCCACTTTAATATTTCCTGGCTAAACAAAGATTGCCAATATCAGCATCTCTTTATCATTATTCACTTAGGTTTTAATGGAAACAGAACACAATAAGCCAGTTAGGCTACACCCATACATTAGTAGTTAATAACAAAGCCTTCTGTGTAATGTACACATTCGCCTGTACAATAGAGGAAGGATAAGCTCTGATATTAGTGCTTTATCTGCAGCATTACTGGAAGCTGTGTCCACAAACTGGTTGGAATTTAAAGCTCCACTCTTATGGTACTGGATTAAAATAGTGAACATTTTTCATGTTTTGGGGGCACCTGTCTGTCAGTCTGTCTGTGTGTGTGTGTTTTACATATTATATTTACATATTTGGTGTACAGTTCACACAATTTCTCTCCATATTTAAATCCTGGACTCATACAGTACGTTTACATAACAAAGCTTTTTCCGAAAATGGAATCAGAAAACTGATTTTCTTAAAACTTCACTTTTCTGTGTTTACATGATTAACGGTAGAAAATCCAATTAGAATTCAACTGTGTACATGGATTGAAGTTTTCGGAAAACGCAGGATATTTTCGCAGGCAAAGTACTGTAGTAGTCTAAGTAAGATTTGAACAGACCGGACATTTCTGCGATAGAACGGAGACCAATCCAATAACTCAAGTGCTTTATCGAAGTTTCAGGTCTTAAATTCAAAGATTACTATCCTATACCTCTATTCAGATTCTCCAAAATGTGCAATCAGCCTTTCCAACAGCTGATCCTGTTCTATATTACCAGATTCTTTTGCATACATTATTTTAAATTCTCACATAGTTTTAAAGCTGGAAAACATTTGCTGCTTCAGTATGGGCTATTAACAAATACATACAGACTTTAATGAATGGATTACTTTATCCCTAACTAGACAAATGGATGTATGCAGAATGACTACAGATTATTAGTATTTTCTCTGTTTTCTAAAACCACGTGCAGGAATGAAGGTCAAAGTTTGCACATGTGCAGTACGCTATCGGAATAAGTTTTCCGAAAACTGTGTTTACATTATAAACATTTTGTTAGTGTTCAGAATATAATCGGAAATTTTTAGGTGCTGTTTTCCGAAAACTGACTTTCAGAATATTCCGATACATTTTCTGAAAACCGTGTTTACATGACTGGCTTTTGATATCGGAATTCATTTTCAGAAAACTTAATTTTCCAAAAAATATTGGAATTTTCAAGCTCATGTAAAACGCACTGATGGACTTGGTATATAACACATTTGTTGCCTCTTAGAAATATAATACATGTAGATTAAAACTGAGCAAGGATTCTTGGTTCTACTAATTGCAAAATAGCACTAAGGGAATGCAAAATACCACTTATGAGGCTATAGATTGAAGATTTGTTCTTCATCCATTTTTTCTAACAAAAACAAACATGTTAAGTCAAAAAGAAATGTCCTCAACAAGTATTTAACATAAACAGTAAAACAGTACTTGGGATTACTAGTAGGCAGACTCATGCTCAGTCTTTATCCACAATGATGACCATTCTGCAACATGCTTCCACCGCGTTATATTCAAGTGGGCACCTTCCATCCTCGGTGTTTCGTCGACTAGCCCACGACACCTCAAGAGGGCTCGACGGTGATTTTGGCGTCCCAGCATCACCCTCCTCAGTCCCCCACTCAACTCAGCCCAGCTTACTTACCTGTACATTAACGTTGCTTTCTTTCTGTTGTGCTTGAGATCCCCAGCCAGAGAGTGCCACAAATCCTCGACAACCCACCTCCACTGGGTAAACCCGGACTCTCCATCCTCGCTGTATATCTAAATAGATTATTGCTCTGTTCTTTTATAAAAATATGCAAAAGATTTTAATAACCAAGACGTATCACATATATAACAGTAGGTTTCCAAAGGCAGTTTTGAATCCATACAATGGCAGTAACATTCCACAAATGTGTGGAGTTCCTGATCAAGTTTAACATAAGTAAGTGATAGCTTTTAATTTGATCAGAAAACAAATCTGATTTATTCTTCCTTAGTAAAGCCACACATTTGCTTAATTCATGTCTTAACTAAACCTAATCTAAAATGCGTAAAGGTGTGATCTAATTCAGACTGTCAGAAGATGCTTTCTCATTATCATTTTTGATTGGTGCTAAATGAAATGTGATTGAAAAGAATTGAAAAGGCAGATCTCATCTTACAATTAACAAGGGATTAACAAGTTGCTGTCTGTTTTAAGTGATGACCGTCAGTTTAAAACATGATAAAGGGAAACACGAATATCTGCACAGATATCGCACAGTGGTTTGTGATTTTCATCTGATCCCTCAATTTTAAAGTCAGATTTAATGTCATTATCATACTTCCAAGACTTCACTTTGAAAACTGAAGTTACTTTACTGGTAGTGGTTTATTAAGTATCCACATCAACAGTAGAAACCCCACTTCTGCTTAAAACTGAAGATGTTTTAACCTGTTTTGTCTTCTGATTATCCGGAGCTGGTGCATGATATTTAGCAATACATTCATCCATTGTCTAATATTTGGCATGAGTGAAGTACAAAATACAACCCCTGTAGTCCTTCCACTCAATTCAGTGATGTGATGTAAAATTACTCTCCCCAATAAGCAAACTCGATTACTGACCCATGTGAACGAATCAAGTGATCTGCTTAGGAGGTATGACTAAGTGAATATTACCGATATTTCCCTTTGAATGAATACTAAAAAAAAAGGTTTTGACTATGACATTGCGACCCCCTGAAATCGTTCTGCAACCCACTTGGGGGTCACGACCCACAATTTGAGAACCGCTGATCTAATCTCCCAGCTTGACTTGTGCTGCCATGTTGAGAACTCATCCACAGGTTTAGTGATCTGCATTGTGTCTGGCCATGACTTCAGGTTTAACAAGCCTGTGTTACAATACTGCTGTATTGCCTTTGAAAAATGACAAGCTCTATTCAGTCAGCTGCTGTAATTTCTTGTGTCTAAAGGTGGGAAGTCATTGCTTGTCTTTAGCCCAGGCCCAGTGCTAGGTCAAGTAGTGCCCTAGGCAGCATTTGCCCTTTAAAGTATAACAAGTAGGTTCTTAAAGGGATAATAGAGAAGCAGCATCTGCAACATCAGCATGGTTAACAAAATCTATTGACATTCGGGTTGCCACCCGGACCCATAAATCCAGAACACTTTGATACAGGAGTGGATTTTGAAGTTGCCCTTATACAGAAAGAAATGAACACATAAACTAAGTACTAAACCTTTGCTTAATTGATTATGTTGCTTAATTAGCCTGGTGCTGCAAGACAGTACAACAGTATTTAAACAAATAAAAAAAAAAAACTGTGCCATTTTCAATATTTAATTATTTCATTAATATTTTTTTTTGAATGTTTTCTTTATATTTCATTAATTAATAATAATTTGCCTTCTCTCTCGATCAAATCAATAACACTGATCAGCTGTTCACTATTCCTGCCACAGATCAGTGAACAGCTGATCAGTGTTTTTATTTGATCTAGAGAGTGGTGCAAGATATATATATATATATATATATATATATATATATATATATATATATATATATATACAAATGAACAGAATGTCAACTTTTAAATATTGGTAACGGGAAAAATTATATTTGTATATATTCAGAATGCATCTTATTGTTTAGTATTCTGTAACAATGTGTATTATCATGATGCCTGTGGATAATTAACAAACAATAGCAATTTAGGAGTAACTGTTCTTGGAAATTGACTCCATTTTAATATTTCCTGGCTAAACAAAGATTGCCAATATCAGCATCTCTTTATCATTATTAACTTAGGTTTTAATGGAAACAGATCACAATAAGCCATGTAGGCTACACCCATACATTAGTAGTTAATAACACATTCGCCTGTACAATAGAGGAAAGATAAGCTCTGATATTAGTGCTGTATCTGCAGCATTACTGGAAGCTGTGTCCACAAACTGGTTGGAATTTAAAGCTCCACTCTTATGGTACTGGATTAAAATAGTGAAAATTTTTCATGTTTTGGGGGCACCTGTCTGTCTGTCTGTCTGTCTGTGTGAGTGTGTGTTTTACATATTACATTTACATATTTGGTGTACAGTTCACACAATTTCTCTCCATATTTAAATCCTGGACTCATACAGTACGTTTACATAACAAAGCTTTTTCCGAAAATGGAATCAGAAAACTGATTTTCTTAAAACTTCACTTTTCTGTGTTTACATGATTAACGGTAGAAAATCCAATTAGAATTCAACTGTGTACATGGATTGAAGTTTTCGGAAAACGCAGGATATTTTCGCAGGCAAAGTACTGTAGTAGTCTAAGTAAGATTTGAACAGAACGGACATTTCTGCGATTGAAGGGAGACCAATCCAAGTTTCAGGTCTTAAATTCAAAGATTACTATCCTATACCTCTATTCAGATTCCCCAAAATGTGCAATCAGCCTTTCCAACAGCTGATCCTGTTCTATATTATCAGTTTCTTTTGCATACATTATTTTAAATTCTCACGTAGTTTTAAAGCTGGAAAACATTTGCTGCTTCAGTATGGGCTATTAACAAACACATACAGACTTTAACAAATGGATTACTTTATCCCTAACTAGACAAATGGATGTATGCAGACTGACTACAGATTATTATTATTTTCTGTTTTCTAAAACCACGTGCAGGAATGAAGGTCAAAGTTTTTTGCAGGTGTTGTTTTTACGAAAAACATTTGACTTTCAGAATATAATCGAATATTCTTTCAGAATATTCATTTTCTGAAAACCATGTTTACATGACTTTTTGATATCGGAATTCATGTTCAGAAAACTTAATTTTCCAAAAAAAATATTGGCATTCTCAAGCTCATGTAAAATACACTGATGGACTTGGTATATAATACATTTGTTGCCTCTTAGAAATATAATACATGTAGATTAAAACTGAGCAAGGATTATTGGTTCTACTAATTGCAAAATACCACTAAGGGAATGCAAAATATCCACTTATGAGGCTATAGATTGAAGATTTGTTCTTCAATTGTTTCTAACCTCAAACAAACAACATAAATAGTAAAACAATACTTGTGATTACTCAACAGACTCAGTTTTATCCACAATGAACCATTCTGCAACATACTTGGGATTATAGTATATATATATATATATATATATATATATATATATATATATATATATATATATATATATATATACATATATATAAAATATTTGAGGTGTTAAAATTTGCATCAGTGGCACACTTAGCTTTTATCAAGAAATAATGTTACAAAATAATGTGAATCGATGCATCAAATTAAACCCAGTTTGTAGTATCATCTTGCTGGTTTGGAAAAATTGTGTGAGACTCACCTCTTTCAGATAAGTGCGGTAGGCCATTTTGATTTGGTGGGAAAAATACACCCTGTAAGAGAATAGACCGATCTTAAGTGACACTGGGAGAAACCTGTGCTTTTGATTGAATATTAGTATTCCCTTGTGTGATTGGATTATTGGATTTTATGCCTTGCCCCCCCCCCCATCTACTTAACCAAAGTATTTCAAACAACCTTTCTTTATGTGGCATTCAGCCTATAGGGCTATTGATTTGACTACACCACCCCTCAATTATACCAGAAGTAAGGGGAGCTCCACGTCACTCCTATATTGTGATCCCCGCTTGAGTCCTTCCAATTAAATGAAAGAATAAAGCAATGGAAACCGTACATATAACTGTAAAATTTTGACTTGCGTATAGTATACAAATTATTTAGAATGAAGTTTTGATTTTGGCAGCCAAGATATGAAAAGGAATAGGACTCCATTCAAAATGATCAAATCGCTCCTGATCAAGTCTAGAGGGCTGAAGAAGACTGGTATGGTTAGGTGCCATTGAGTTTAATCATTATTTTAATGTTCAAACAGCCAATAAGAGACTAAACATTATACCCAAGAAATGGTGACATTTGTACAAAACAGAGCTAGTAAACTAGTGTACCTATCAATACTTACTTTAAGAAGCGTAAGCAACATGTTTATTATTTGGGACTGTAACCCGTTGATTTATTCCAGTGCAGTACACATTGTTGTGCATTGCCTGGAGTTGTTGTTTGGTCACCAGACCAGGATTATAATTATTAAAAAACCTGTTTCCCACTGGATTATAATTCTCTGTTTGTTCATTGCGCACTGCATCACTCCTGTACCTGTACACAATCAGCCACTTTGCCACAACAACTAATAAAGAAAAAGAAATGTGCCATTAATTACATAAGGAGGATCTCTTGTTTCCCTGCAACAATAGCTGCTGCTTTCTGCTAAACTAACAAAACTACAGACCCATTGACCCATGTAAATTAGAATTATCATTAACAACCATGAATTGTTATCACTCGCATTTGATTTATGTCTGGCACAAGGCAATAAAGGCACTAATATTTTAACAAGCCTCATACCTTGACTACCCTGGCTGTTGTGAAAGAGTGAGCATGGCTTTCCCCCACGTCTTTAAAACCAGCCCTGCACTTATCATCTCTGTTCCTAAACTGACTCTTAACCAGTTTGTGGACGAGGGCAACCTGGAATGGATTTCAGAAACATGCTGGATGAGTTGCTGGGGTTCTTCTGAAGCAATCATGAGCAGAGTGGAGAAGGACAGCATATTGAACTGGAACATTGTGACGGTGTACACCGCGCCCCTGGGTGTTTTAGGTGGAGCATTATTGTATGTGTATTTGTAGTGGTGCACAGGGTGTGTGTGTGTGGGAAATATAGAGGTGGCAGGAGGGAGATAAAATCCTCCCTGTAAAAAACACGTGGGAATGTGGCTAGAGCCGTGTAATAAGTGATTAAATAATTAAGACTCCAGCCACAGGTGTATCAATAGGGTTATCACGATTGATATGGGGCTGGTGTGTTCAGAGGCGAACGAGTTGGCAGGTAAAACAAAGTAAAGCTTAGAAATAACAATTCACACAGATAACATGAGCAACATAACAGTTAGGTACATGCTGTGCATGCAGCTCAGCAAATAACAACGAAACCAGATGCTGGGTTCAGCACCCCTGACTCTGAAAGCACAAAGTAGGCAATGCGTGGCTGAGGTGAAATAGAAATGACTAAAATGAAGTTACAAACAGAAATGTATTATTTTTAGACATTAGACAGAAGAATGAGAAAGCCAATGCTACTCACAGCCTCATTGTGCAAGGCATATGCAGTGTTTAATTTTAGCATGTGTAGAGGGTGACAAGAATGACAGAGAACCTTGCTTAAGCAAACCACAGTATTTAAAACAGAAATGATAAAAGACCATCAATACAAAACATGTCTGGTGGTGGTGGCTCTGATGAAAAAAAAACTGTGAGATGAGATCATAGATAACAGACAACACAACCATACAAATGCATATTGTACACTTTATAACAATGAAGTTAAATACATACAGAGCCATGCTGACGTGGCTGTAGCTCAGAGATGTGGCTGATTGAACAGACCCACATGAGCACTAATCATGGACTTCCTGTGTACCTTAGGTAAGGTAACTTAGCACTGCTGGTAACTGGGGTCTGCGTAACCCACTGCTGCTTATTCAAATACATCTGATTGTTTTTACAGTATGAACAGGGAACACATGAACGACAGTAAATAAGAATCATTACCGACTTCCATTCACAACACAACAGATTAGGGTCTCAAAGCTGTTATCAAGTTCTTTTGAAAGGAAAGAATACCATTTACAATTCTAAACAACTTACAAGATTATTATTATTATTATTATTTATTTCTTAGCAGACGCCCTTATCCAGGGCGACTTACAATTGTTACAAGATATCACATTATACATTATTTCACATTATACAGATATCACGTTATTTTTACATACAATTCCCCATTTATACAGTTGGGTTTTTACTGGAGCAATCTAGGTAAAGTACCTTGCTCAAGGGTACAACAGCAGTGTCCCCCACTGGGGATTGAACCCACAACCCTCCGGTCAAGAGTCCAGAGCCCTAACCACTACTCCACATTCAGTCCTGGGCCTCTCTCGAGCACACTGCAGAATTGCTTGATAATGAATGCTTATAGAGGGCTAAATTGAGCCTACCAAACTTCACATACATTTTCTAACTTGACACAAATTGCTTTACAGTATGAACAAGAAACACATGACAAACAGGAAATAAGAATTACAGGGCTATATATATATATATATATATATATATATATTGTAAGATAGCGGGTTGTGAGAGACAGCAGGGAGGGGGTTAAAACCTCCCTGCGAGAGAAATGCACCGTTTTGATTTGTGTTGCTTTATTGTTTCATTTGATTTTCTAATTGAGTTCTTAATTGTATTATTGTTTAGTTTAATTGTTTAATTGTTTTATTAATTATCGTCCGCACCTGGGCGTTATTGGAAGATTAGACCCAGGTGCGGGGTTTAAAAGGAGAGCAGGCAGTCTGCTTGGGGCTGCTAAGGAGAAGGAGGCAGAAAGGAGTGCTCTGCTTCCTGGCAGTCCTGAGGTAAAAAGGTATAGTGCAAATCTGTGTGGTTAATTTTTGGGGCAGGGAAATGGCTTAGCCGTCCTGTGTTAGTTAGGTTCCTGCGTGTGTAGTTAGTGCTCGTAAAGAGCTAGGTGTTTGTTTTGTGTTTTGTTTTATTTTGTGTTATTAAAAAAATAGCGCGTCAGCGCTGAAAACTCAATTTCTGTGTGCTGGGTCAAGTTCTTAAAGGGGCAGCGAACCCGTGAGCTACGGATCGTTTACATATGGTGTCAGAGAGTGTGGGCGCCCCTAAGACCCAGAAAATGGACTTACTACAGATGATCGAGCAGATCAATAGAAATGCCGCTGCTCAGAAGGAGCAGCTGGAGAGATGGGAGAGAGAGATGGGGTTGGCTCCAGTGAAGAGGAGGGAGCCAACAGAATTGGAGCTGTTGCTCCAAGAGTGGGAGCAGGCTAGTGGAGCTCCGCAGCCTCCCGAGCCAGAGGGGGAGGAGCTGCCGCTGCCAGAGCCCAGAGGGGAGGAGCTGCCGCTGCCAGAGCCCAGAGGGGAGGAGCTGCCGCTGCCAGAGCCCAGAGGGGAGGAGCTGCCGCTGCCAGAGCCCAGAGGGGAGGAGCTGCCGCTGACAGAACCTAGAGGGGAGGAGCCGCTGCTTCTGGAGCCCGGGGAGGAGGTGGAACGCATACCTCCACCACAGCCCCGACCACCACCCCTACGGTCCAGTCCGGCGCTGCTGCGTCCAGTCCCTCACTCCTTGCTCCAGGACACCCGGCCGGTCTTCCTGGACCTTCCTGTGCTGGACCTAGAGCCCAGGAGTCTGCAGCACTGGCCACAGCTCTGCCCCTGGTTCCCTGCTCCGCTCTCCCCGAGCACCCAGACGTCGCTGGGCTGCTGCCAGACATCGCTGTCACTCCCCCTGTTCGCTGCTTCGCTTCCCCTGGGTGATCGGACATCACTGCGCCGGTTCCCAGGGGAAGATCTCTGTCCACTGCTGCATCCTCCAGTGCCACGGCCTACGCTCCGGTCGCCCCTGTCGAACCGTTGGGTCCCCTTGTCGCTGGTGCGTGGTCCCTACCTGGCTGAGCCGGGACGTGGACCGATCCACCCTCAAGCCTGCCCGTGGAAGAGGGCAAGAAAGGACATTTATGGACTTGAGGGTGGGTGGTTGTGTTTTAGGGGAGGAGGTGGCCGTCTCGTGGCCTGTGTCTTGTAAAGACAAGGGGGGATATGTAAGATAGCGGGTTGTGAGAGACAGCAGGGAGGGGGTTAAAACCTCCCTGCGAGAGAAATGCACCGTTTTGATTTGTGTTGCTTTATTGTTTCATTTGATTTTCTAATTGAGTTCTTAATTGTATTATTGTTTAGTTTAATTGTTTAATTGTTTTATTAATTATTGTCCGCACCTGGGCGTTATTGGAAGATTAGACCCAGGTGCGGGGTTTAAAAGGAGAGCAGGCAGTCTGCTCGGGGCTGCTAAGGAGAAGGAGGCAGAAAGGAGTGCTCTGCTTCCTGGCAGTCCTGAGGTAAAAAGGTATAGTGCAAATCTGTGTGGTTAAGTTTTGGGGCAGGGAAACGGCTTAGCCGTCCTGTGTTAGTTAGGTTCCTGCGTGTGTAGTTAGTGCTCGTAAAGAGCTAGGTGTTTGTTTTGTGTTTTGTTTTATTTTGTGTTATTAAAAAAATAGCGCGTCAGCGCTGAAAACTCAATTTCTGTGTGCTGGGTCAAGTTCTTAAAGGGGCAGCGAACCCGTGAGCTACGGATCGTTTACAATATATATACAGACACACACACACACACACACACACACACACACCCAGAGCTGCCTCGCTATAACGCGGGTCTCGGGGGACACACAATATGAGTGTTATAACTGAAGAGCGTTAGAAACAGGGGAGGGAGTGGGGGGCGCCGTGGGACACATAACACACATCTAACTAAAATACAAAATAAAATAACTCCCTGTCTATAATGCACATATAGTGAAGCAAAAATGTAACTTTCCGTGAATTAACCATGCATACAGCACCATGTAATCCACGCTACATTTTTTACCAAAAAATAAAATATATGGATCATTTTAATTAGCAGTTTATATAAATATAAATAGCCTGGCTAAATGGCGGTCCAGAGTTCAGTTTGAAGCAACAGAGAAGCAAACCAAGTGTGAGAAGGAGAGCAGGTCGGGCGAGGGGAAGAGGCAATGGGCTTGCCCCAGGTTCGGCTGTTGGAGCGGGGCTGAAGCAAAGCTGAAGTGTCTTGTCTCCCAGAGAAAGCCGCAGCTACTCTCACATCAAAAAAGTAAATACATTAGGAAAGATAACCATGTAATAGGCCTAATATTTAGGGAGAGACAGAAACAGAAGTTATACTGAGAAGTTGTTATATCCAAGGCGCATTATAACCGAGAGCCTTATAGCGAGGGAGCACTGTATTACTTTCATTTATAGCACAACAGATTTGGTTCTGAAAGCCTTTATTAAGTTTTTTGAAAGAAAAGAATACCATTTACAATTCTAAACAACTTACAAGCTGGACATTCAGTCCTGGGCCTCTCTCAAGCACACTGGCAATTGTGCAGAATTGCTTGATAATGAATGTTTACACTATGTAACACTAAGTGTTATTTCCTAATTGCTTATGCCTCAAAAGTATAGAAAATGGCTGTTATTCCCCACAAACTTTGCTTTTGTGACCAGGACAGTGGTATTTTGAAATTTACCTATTTCCAATGAGAAAACGGGCGAATTTGTGTCTTTTCGTTCACATAAAGTCAGAAAAAACACCATATGAATCCAAATTAACATGTATTTATACTAAAGTAATACAAAAATGACTACAAAAGATTTAGAAGTGAGTAGTTTTTCGAGATTTACGATTATACTGTAAATCACTTTCACGAATCAGCCCCCAAATGTAGTCTCCCATCATGTTCTCGTTATACTGTCCTTGGTAGCGGCGTTCAAAGTCCAGTATATCCTGGTGGAAGCGCTCGCCTTGCTCCTCCGAGTACGCTCCCATGTTCTCCTTGAATTTATCAAGATGAGCATCAAGGATATGGACTTTGAGGGACATCCTACAGCCCATTGTGCCGTAATTCTTCACCAGAGTCTCAACCAGCTCCACATAGTTTTCGGCCTTGTGATTGCCCAGGAAGCCCCGAACCACTGCGACAAAGCTGTTCCAAGCCGCTTTCTCCTTACTAGTGAGCTTCTTGGGGAATTCATTGCACTCCAGGATCTTCTTTATCTGTGGTCCGACGAAGACACCGGCTTTGACCTTTGCCTCAGACAGCTTAGGGAAGAAGTCTTAAAGGTACTTGAAGGCTGACGACTCCTTATCTAGAGCTCTGACAAATTGTTTCATAAGGCCCAATTTGATGTGCAGTGGTGGCATCAGCACCTTCCGGGGGTCCACCAGTGGCTCCCACTTGACGTTGTTCCTCCCCACAGAGAACTCGGTCCGCTGTGGCCAGTCCCTCCTGTGGTAGTGCGCCTTGGTGTCCCTGATGTCCCAAAGGCAAAGATAGCAGGGAAACTTGGTAAAACCGCCTTGGAGACCCATCAGGAATGCCACCATTTTGAAGTCTCCTATGACCTTGATGCCATCTCAGAAAAATGCAGATATGTATCCACTTAGGCAGCTGGAACTAAACTGAACTGGTGGGCTTAAGGCCCCTGTATTTATACTACTATTTATATTACTGGAAAGTTCTAGAAAGTTCTAGAAGTTACTCCAAGTTTACTCAGCACTGAATCTATCTGGAATGTTCTGGAAAATAGGTACATTTTAAAATATCACTGTCCTGGTCACAAAAGCAAAGTTTGTGGGGAATAATAGCAATTTTCTATACTTTTGAGGCATAAGCAATTAGGAAATAACACTTACTACCCAGGAACCAAAAAAAAAAAAAAAAAAATTGTTACACGGTGTAATCGAGGCTACGGTAGTCCCAGACATACACCGCTTGTGATGCCCGTTGATGGAGGTAGTGTAATTGTTTTGCGCTTTTGTTTCGCCCAAACTATTTTGAGTAGTTAGCTTAAAAGCATGGTATACGCTGTTAAGCAGTCTGGGGTTGTAACCTGTCTGTACATGCTGTGTGAAGAGCTTGAGATAACATAAGAACATAAGAACATAAGAAAGTTTACAAACGAGAGGAGGCCATTCAGCCCATCTTGCTCGTTTGGTTGTTAGTAACATTGATCCCAGAATCTCATCAAGCAGCTTCTTGAAGGATCCCAGGGTGTCAGCTTCAACAACATTACTGGGGAGTTGGTTCCAGACCCTCACAATTCTCTGTGTAAAAAAGTGCCTCCTATTTTCTGTTCTGAATGCCCCTTTATCTAATCTCCATTTATGACCCCTGGTCCTTTTTTTTCTTTTTTCAGTCAAATAAGTCCCCGGGTTGACATTGTCTATACCTTTTAGGATTTTGAATGTTTGAATCAGATCGCCGTAGTCTTCTTTTTTTTCAAGACTGAATAGATTCAATTCTTTTAGCCTGTCTGCATACGACATGCCTTTTAAACCTGGGATAATTCTGGTTGCTCTTCTTTGCACTCTTTCTAGAGCAGCAATATCCTTTTGTAACGAGGTGACCAGAACTGAACACAATATTCTAGGTGAGGTCTTACTAATGCATTGTAGAGTTTTAACAGTCCTTCCCTTGATTTAAATTCAACACTTCTCACAATATATCCAAGCATCTTGTTAGCCTTTTTATAGCTTCCCCACATTGTCTAGATGAAGACATTTCTGAGTCAACATAAACTCCTAGGTCTTTTTCATAGTTCCCTTCTTCAATTTCACTATCTCCCATATGATATTTATAATGCACATTTTTATTGCCCGCATGCAATACTTTACACTTTTCTCTATTAAATTTCATTTGCCATGTGTCTGCCCAATTTTGAATGCTGTCTAGATCATTTTGAATGACCTTTGCTGCTTCAACAGTGTCTGCCACTCCTCCTATTTTTGTGTCGTCTGCAAATTTAACGAGTTTGCTTACTATATCAGAGTCTAAATCATTAATGTAGATTAGGAATAGCAGAGGACCTAATACTGATCCCTGTGGTACACCACTGGTTACCTCACTCCATTTCGAGGTTTCTCCTCTAATCAGTACTTTCTGTTTTCTACCTGTTAACCACTCCCTAATCCATGTGCATGCATTTCCTTGAATCCCTACTGCGTTCAGTTTCAGAATTAATCTTTTATGCAGGACTTTGTCAAAAGCTTTCTGGAAATCTAAATAAACCATGTCGTATGCTTTGCAGTTATCCATTTTCAATGTTGCATCCTCAAAAAAGTCAAGTAGGTTAGTTAGACATGATCTCCCTTTCCTAAAACCATGCTGGCTGTCTCCCAGGATATTGTTACCATATAGGTAATTTTCCATTTTGGATCTTATTATAGTTTCCATAAGTTTACATATAATAGAAGTCAGGCTTATTGGTCTGTAGTTACCTGGTTCGGTTTTGTCTCCCTTTTTGTGGATTGGTATTACGTTTGCTATTTTCCAGTCTGTCGGTACAACCCCTGTGTCAAGAGACTGTTGCATGATCTTGGTTAGCGGTTTGTAAATAACTTCTTTCATTTCTTTGAGTACTATTGGGAGGATCTCATCCGGCCCAGGGGATTTGTTTATTTTAAGAGCTCCTAGTCCCTTTAACACTTCTGCCTCTGTTATGCTAAAGTTATTTAAAACTGGATAGGAACAGGTCGACATGTGGGGCATGTTGTCCGTGTCCTCCTTTGTAAAAACCTGTGAAAAGTAATCATTTAATATATTTGCTATTTTTTTTCTTCATCTATGATTTTGCCATTTGTGTCTCTTAGACATTTAACCTCCTCTTTGAATGTTCTCTTGCTGTTATAATATTGGAAAAACATTTTGGAATTGGTTTTAGCCCCCTTATAACGTGGTATCTAACACGACTCACGGGCATTTGTAAATAAATTGCACTTTATTTGGGAGACCGTGGGTGGAGTTGAGCTTATAAACTTGTTGTCTCGAGTCGGTTGTGTGTGTGTGTGTCTGGATTCCCGAAGCCTTGCGCGCCTGTTCTTACGGAGAAAACATGCACGTTTGGGTTACATTACTAGAAGGGGATTGATAATGATTACATTGTTTTGTTACGTGAACCTGAGTAATGGGCAGCAGTGTGGAGTAGTGGTTAGGGCACTGGACTCTTGACCGGAGGGTTGTGGGTTCAATCCCCAGTGGGGGACACTGCTGTTGTACCCTTGAGCAAGGTACTTTACCTAGATTGCTCCAGTAAAAACCCAACTGTATAAATGGGCAATTGTATGTAAAATAATGTGATAACTGTATAATGTGAAATAATGTATAATGTGATATCTTGTAACAATTGTAAGTCGCCCTGGATAAGGGCGTCAGCTAAGAAATGAATAATAATAATAATAATAATGCGGTGCTTACCATAATACTGTATTAGGTTCAAATAGAAAAACACACTGTCATTGAATGATAATACTGGTGACAAGTTTATTGAAGAGTAGTTTGCTTTGCTGTGTTTTTTTTTTTTTTTGTGAAACAATTTGTATTTGGTTTGAATTTACTTTTTATTATTGACATGTATTTGAAGTGTGACACTGGTTTAGAGCGAGTTTATTTATTTATTTTTATGTATTTATTTAATATGTAATGGTTTGGTAGTGTAATAATTGTTTCACTACTATTCTGACCCCATGCGTTGTGGCCAATTAGAACTTATCAGTGCTAAACTCTATATTTAACTATGTCACTGCTGTTAATTTTTACACCATTGTCACGAACTGTGACTCCCCCTCCTGAATTATATTTAATTACACCATTGCTGCTAATAGAATATTTGATTAATTGCACTATATATAAAATTCTAGTTTGTTGGCGAGTCATTTGTTTGGTTGTTAATGGTCGCTGTTCTGAATAACTTGCCATTATTTAACTGAACATGGCTGTAAAAGTTTCCTTCTGATCTGTTTCTTTGTACTGTGTTAGCATCTACCTTTCTTGTTTATGGAATAGACTTGCCTGCTATTTACAAGTTTTGTACATTTGATGCATAGACTATAACCATTAACTGATTGGTGAAGGGATTTAATTATAAATAAATTGTTACACTTTTACCTCTTGGTGGTCTCTCGTTCTTGCCCAGTATAGTATTTTGCCAGATATAATGACCCTGTGTACATTTTAGGTGATTTAGTAAAAAATAAATTGTGGAGGCGCAATACCTTCAGTGGTGTAGTCAGGGCTACAGGAATATCGAATCCTGATCCCCATACATTCATTCATTGTGCGCATGTGCAGAGCTATCTTTTCCAGTGGCTTTTCTGCTGACTTTGTAAAAAAGGGTTCATGGCGATTCAGCAGATCCTGTGGTAACGCGCAGCGGCTGCCATCGATCAGCAGGTCCTGAGAAACAGGCAACGAACTACATGCATATATTTTTAATAATGCATCAAAAATACATATAGCACTAAATCGACAAGGCAGCAATACACATTATTAGTATTTTAATTGTAATATCTGTGCTTTCTAAAACGTCTAGAGCTGGCAAGCCAAACACATGCTAGGTCTTTAATGATGAGTGCACATATCTTTGTGATTCTGTAATTGATTGATATTTAAGGTATTTTTTCTTCAGTTGCTTGTACTCTGTGATGGCAAAGCTGGCCTAAACGTCAGAGTGCTCCTTTTATTTAAATATATATATATTTTTTTTTTATGTAACAATTAATAAAATAGTGCCCTTTACATCGTGAGTTACACTTTTCTTCTGTTTTATATGCATTTACAGCAGGCATTTATAAACTTTTATTGTTATTTAATGTAATATCTGCAATTTCTAAATAAATGCCCAGGTCTGGCAAGCCTATAAAACACATGCTTATATAAATACATGCTCTTCATGATGAGTACACACATCTCTGTAAATTTGCCATAACACTGCTTACAATGTTTGGAATCCCTTATATTAGTATGCCATGGTAAAACATTTTGTCAAAGAGAAACATCGTTATGTGTGTATTTCCAGCAAGCATTTCTAAACACTGCATAGCCCATAATGTGACTTGTGTATTAAAAATCCAAGGGAAAACCATTTCTCACGGCTGGATATGCTGTATTGGGCATCATCATGATTGTAATCAGTCTGTTAATATATACTGTGACAGAGTACGAGGAGGAGAAAGGGAAAATGTAGTCCCAAAGTTTAAATGGGGAAGACAGGAAAACGTTTCCCAGAAGTCTTTGCAGGCCTAATGAGATGCACCTGCCTGTGACTAAGCAGGTTGGTATTTAAACAGGCCTGAATGAGGTAAGAAGGTTTGCCTTCCTCTGTGTGAGAGGCCCATGTAAAGAAACCCGGAAAAGGTATTTAATACTTGTATTGTCCGATTAGTAGTTAGAGCTGTTCAAAGCTGAGCTAGCGTTCCTTGCTGGAGTTAGGCTTTTGTTTTGTTTATGTTTTGTGTTGAACACGGTGGTCCTTTGTAAAAGGACACTGCTGAAAATAAATGTACAGGCACCTCCCTGTTGTTCATTTTTACACCAGAAGACAGTGAAAAGATCTGAAATAGTAACAAAGTCATCAACACAGTGGGCGGGTTGTCACTGTTTACTCTAGCAATCAAATAATGATTAGGTCTGGGTTCTGAATTTATATAATAATGTATATGTCCGTTCAGAGACAATTCTGCAAAGCTTTATTCCTATTAATCAATTTAAGACAACAGAAACCAAAGCTTCACTCTAGGAAGCCCTTATTTAATAATTACTTTATTAACAACCCAGTTTTCTACAAAATGTATCATTTAGCTGAATGATTCCAGTAACTAACCCCATTGAAAGAAGTACTTATTTGTATTTACTTCTGTTGTCAGAAATAAACAGGGTTTCACAGAAATGCAGCTAATTTCACATTTCAATGCATACATATTCAACACATGAATATAACCTTTATGGCAACTTAAAAGGAAGCTACACAAAGGAAAATGTAGAAATAAACTATTTAGTACATTTTAATAAGGTCATTTTTTAATACTGGTGGCAGTCATTTACAATGATAGCAATATAGAATTCACAAACTCTGCAGCAAGTAACAGGTTTCATAGTCTGACATTTATTTTTCATTGAGGCAGCACAAGTTACTAGTCCAGTGAATTCACAGCATTACAAAGCTACCCTTCATTTAAGTATGTTGTAAGTTCTGAATGTACTTTTGGGAGTCAAAGTCTAGTTACAATAAAAGGTGTGCATTCTCACACAGCCACTGCTGTCTTTAGGCCTGGCAGCTTTTCCCATGTAAACACTGATGATAAAACATCTAAAGAGCTCCCAGCCAATACCTTCCTCTATGGAATGATTTACAGAAAATAGAAGGAATCTGGATTGTAACTCATATGTGTGACTAGTTGTGTCTTGAACTGTAAGCAAGTCTCTGAAATTCGCATACAGACACAGCACTAGCACAAAAACACGGGTATAGGAAGACATTGAGATCGGTTTGAAGATATGTTTAAAACTATTGATTCCTACCTGGAGAATGTGTAAAATACAGAAGAGTGGTCCAGTTATATTCACAAAGTAAAAATAACAAAGCGTTCACTGGAGCTCCTAACAGGGCCTTCCTGTGGGTAATACCACTACATCTCTGCAAAAACAGGAAACATCTTCAGAACTTCCTGTTTTAACACATCTTTACACAGAACTCTTCAGACAGAAGGATTTTATAGTTTGTCTTTTGCAAGCTATCATTGTGATGGATCAGGTTTGTTAAATAGTGCAGTATGGGTCACAATGTATCGCGGAATGAACACAACAATAAATTTGCTGTAGGTTTTGGAATAATGTGTTAACAGGAAGTGCTTGTGGATAAATATACAGGGGCTGATATGCTGCAGTCTCTCCCATCACATGACTTCATTGGTTATGCAGTCTCTGAAATGGAAATCGAAGCTGCAGTGCCCCATACAGGTTTAAAAAACATAGTTCACAGATTGCTGAAGCTTCCTGCAATGTCAACCCAATGGTGGTAAGTCTTTTGTTGAGGGCAATAAGAGAGAGACTTTTGTGTCAGAGGTGCTGTCAAGGATAAAGAAGTGGGGAGGACACAATCTTGGATCAATATATCTGTGCATAAAAACTCTTAAAATTGGATTTACTTTTTCAGTAGTCTGGGCCAAAAGGCAAGTGTACAATTTATTCCTACATTTTTGTTACTTTATGGACAGCTTTCACTGAACTGATACATGCATATTGCATGTAAAACACATAGAAATGAACAATGGACTGGTATTTGCTGCATAAAAGTACTCAAAGAAATGAAAGAAGTTATTTACAAACCGCTAACCAAGATCATGCAACAGTCTCTTGACACAGAGGTTGTACCGACAGACTAGAAAATAGCAAACGTAATACCGATCCACAAAAAGGGAGACAAAACTGAACCAGGTAACTACAGACCAATAAGGCTGACTTCTATTATATGTAAACTTATGGAAACTATAATAAGATTCAAAATGGAAAATTACCTATATGGTAACAATATCCTGGGAGACAATCAGCATGGTTTTAGGAAAGGAGATCGTGTCTAACTAACCTACTTGACTTTTTTGAGGATGCAACATTGAAAAGGGATAATTGCAAAGCATAAGACATGGTTTATTTAGATTTCCAGAAAGCTTTTGACAAAGTCCCGTATAAAAGATTAATTCTCAAACTGAACGCAGTAGGGATTCAAGGAAATGCATGCACATGGATTAGGGAGTGGTTAACATGTAGAAAACAGAAAGTACTGATTAGAGGAGAAACCTCAAAATGGAGTGAGGTAACCAGTGGTGTACCACAGGGATCAGTATTAGGTCCTCTGCTATTCCTAATCTACATTAATGATTTAGATTCTGGTATAGTAAGCAAACTCGTTAAATTTGCAGACGACACAAAAATAGGAGGAGTGGCAAACACTGTTGAAGCAGCAAAGGTCATTCAAAATGATCTAGACAGCAACTGGGCAGACACATGACAAATGAAATTTAATAGAGAAAAGTGTAAAGTATTGCATGCAGGAAATAAAAATGTGCATTATAAATATCATATGGGAGATACTGAAATTGAAGAAGGAAACTATGAAAAAGACCTAGGAGTTTATGTTGACTCGGAAATGTCTTCCTCTAGATAATGTGGGGAAGCTATAAAAAAGGATAACAAGATAATCGGATATATTGTGAGGAGTGTTGAATTTAAATCAAGGGAAGTAATGTTAGAACTTTACAATGCGTTAGTAAGACTTCACCTAGAATATTGTGCTCAGTTCTGGTCACCTCGTTACAAAAAGGATATTGCTGCTCTAGAAAGAGTGCAAAGAAAAGAAACCAGAATTATCCCGGGTTTAAAAGGCATGTCATATGCAGACAGGCTAAAAGAATTGAATCTATTCAGTCTTGAACAAAGAAGACTAGGCGGCGATCTGAATCAGACATTCAAAATTCTAAAAGGTATAGACAATGTCGAGCCAGGGGACTTCTTTGACCTGAAAAAAGAAACAAGGACCAGGGGTCACAAATGGAGATTAGATAAAGGGGCATTCAGAACAGAAAATAGGAGGCACTTTTTTACACAGAGAATTGAGGGTCTGGAACCAACTCCCCAGTAATTTTGTTGAAGCTGACACCCTGGGATCCTACAAGAAGCTGCTTGATGAGATTCTGGGATCAATAAGCTACTAACAACCAAGCGAGCAAAATGGGCTGAATGGCCGCCTCTCGTTTGTAAACTTTTATGTTCTTAAAACAAAGTGGGTTCTATCACATCATCTAATATGCTTTATTTTTAAATAAGTAGCACAATTAATTGAAAAAAAGTTATTTTTTGAAAAACATTACTAAGCCAAAAAAAAGATGAAACAGAGAAATGTAACTTATATATGTATATTAATATGTGTGTGTGTTGTGGACCGTTGCTGTAATGCCCGGGCAGTTTGCGAAGTGCCCAGCTGCAGCGGGCAGATGCCGAATTAGTATAGAATTATGTCATTCTGGCAACGGCCTGGGCAGTTTGTCAACTCCCCACAGCCACCCGGGCTGATGGCCAGGAAAGACTTAACTTGCCGAAAATAGATTTTTAACAGATGCTGTATAATACAAATAAAGCATGTGTTACCTTTGTTGCCTTTAAGCGCAAAAGCGCACTGCCACCAAGCCACCCGTTGCAATGTTTATTTAAATAACTTAAATACTTTCTGACAACGCTATAGCAACGGAACTAAACAAAATATCAATGCAGGAGGGAGGGTTTGGGTAACAATGTTTTATTTTCTTCTTATTCCAGTAATACAATACAGATTTTCTTAGCAGAGTTGTGTTTGAATGAGAGATCATTCAATATTAGAGACTAATAATCACAGGTAAGAAAAACAATGACGTTTCCAATTAAAGATTGCATTTACTTAAATCAACTATATAACTTTAAGCATAGGCTACATTGTTATTGTTGTGCCCAATTTGTCTGGCTCAGCTGTTAACAGCAAAGCAAACTAGTCTTTTAAAGATACGTAAAATGTTTAAATAACAAGACATTTTGTGTTTGAATTGAAAGTGATGGTCTCGAGGAGTCTAATGGGTCAAAGTTCAAGTATGTTTTCCTTTTTGACGTCACTACTGTGGTATTATGCCTTTTTTTAGAATGGCTCATGATGCAAATATAGCCTTCATCCATGTATTTATATATATATATATATATATATATATATATATATATATATATATATATATATATATATATATATATATATATATATATTGCAAAAAAACTAGTTAATGTAGCAGTTAGGATTGAAAGTTATTGAAAGCATTTAGGGTTGGACTCATCATCACAAAAGCAAGGAAATGCGGTGTTAGTGTTAGGGGTTTTCACCCTAACTTGCCATTCCCACCCCACACAAGCAGCCAAAGGAACCAGACAACACAAGCAACCGCAGACTGCCATCATCAGGTAAGACAAAGAACATGGAACTCTTTCCAGATGACACAAGAGACATCCAGCATCATGGTCCACTGGTGCTGTAGCAATGGATATACATGTACACTTCAACACGTACACACCCACTTCAGGCTGCAGAACTATATCAACTTTACAAAACTAGAATTTTATTTGCAGCCCACACCTGGTATAAAGAGATAGATGGCTGCCAAGTGCACTTTGAGGGTCGTTAACCATAGGCCCGACTGGTAAGGACCAGAGATAATCCAGGACCGGGGGTCTAGCTCCGTGCCCTGACACCAAATGAAAAATCTCTTCAATTTGAAGACGTAGCACTGAGGAGTCGACTGCTTCGGAGAGGCCTGAACGACATGCAGATAATATTATTTCCCCATTAATTCTGTCCGGAATGAATTCCTTTAAGCTTGCTCCTCTAACCTACCTGGGTGGTATCCTCCTCAGTACAGGCCTGTGATGTCAGATCTTACATGCTGGAAGCAAGAATCGATGTGCCAAATGCCAGGGGAGGCCGATGGGCTGTTTTGATGTGCATCATATAACACTCCTTGAACTACAGTTACATGTAGGTAACCCTCATTTCTAGGGACGTGGATAAGGTACACTATCCACACTTATGGCAGGCTCCTAGCAGTTCTCTGGGAGGAGGGTTAAAGGTGCACACCCCCTATTTATCAAAAAGAGACTGTAGAACCAAGGCTGCAAGACAAGCATCCCACCGTAACTCAAGGTCGATATGGTAATGGGAGGTACAGGTGTGTGCTGACGTCCAGGTAGCAGCCCTGCAGATTACTGGATAGGAATGTCCCTGTAAGTCTGTGAAATTCGCATACAGACACAGTACTAGCACAAAAACACGAGCATAGAAAGACATTGAGATCTGTTTGAAGATATGTTTAAAACTATTGATTCCTACCTGGAGAATGTTAAATCCAGAAGAGTGGTCCAGTTATATTCACAGAGTAAAAATAACAAAGCGTTCACTGGAGCTCCTAACAGGGCCTTCCTGTGGGTAATACCACTACATCTCTGCAAAAACAGGAAACATCTTCAGAACTTCCTGTTTTAATACGTCTTTACACAGAACTCTTCAGACAGAAGGATTTTATAGTTTGTCTTTTGCAAGCTATAATTGTGATGGGTCAGGTTTGTTAATTAGTGCAGTATGGGTCATGATGTATCGCGGAATGAACACATGAATAAAACTGCTGTATGTTTTGGAATAATGTGTTAACAGGAAGTGCTTGTGGATAAATATACAGGGGCTGATAACCCAATGGTGGTAAGCCTTTTGTTGAGGGCAATAAGAGGGAGACTTTTGTGTCACCCTTAAAATTGTATTTACTTTTTCAGTAGTCTGGGCCAAAAGGCAAGTGTACAATGTATTCCTACATTAAGAACATAAGAAAGTTTACAAATGAGAGGAGGCTATTCAGCCCATCTTGCTTGTTTGGTTGTTAGTAGCTTATTGATCCCAGAATCTCATCAAGCAGCTTCTTGAAGGATCCCAGGGTGTCAACTTCAACAACATTACTGGGGAGTTGGTTCCAGACCCTCACAATTCTCTGTGTAAAAAAGTGCCTCCTATTTTCTGTTCTGAATGCCCCTTTATCTAATCTCCATTTATGACCCCTGGTCCTTTTTTCTTTTTTCAAGTCAAAGAATTCCCCCGGGTTGACATTGTCTATACCTTTTAGGATTTTGAATGCTTGAATCAGATCGCCGCGTAGTCTTCTTTGTTCAAGACTGAATATATTCAATTATTTTAGCCTGTCTGCATACAACATGCCTTTTAAACCTGGGATAATTCTGGTTGCTCTTCTTTGCACTCTTTCTAGAGCAGCAATATCATTTTTGTAACGAGGTGACCAGAACTGAACACAATATTCTAGGTGAGGTCTTACTAATGCATTGTAGAGTTTTAACATTACTTCCCTTGATTTAAATTCAACACTTCTCACAATATATCCAAGCATCATGTTAGCCTTTTTTATAGCTTCCCCACATTGTCTAGATGAAGACATTTCTGAGTCAACATAAACTCCTGGGTCTTTTTCATAGTTCCCTTCTTCAATTTCACTATCTCCCGTATGATATTTATAATGCACATTTTTATTGCCCGCATGCAATACTTTACACTTTTCTCTATTAAATTTCATTTGTCATGTGTCTGCCCAATTCTGAATGCTGTCTAGATCATTTTGAATGACCTTTGCTGCTTCAACAGTGTTTGCCACTCCTCCTATTTTTGTGTCGTCTGCAAATTTAACGAGTTTGCTTACTATACCAGAATCTAAATCATTAATGTAGATTAGGAATAGCAGAGGACCTAATACTGATCCCTGTGGTACACCACTGGTTACCTCACTCCATTTTGAGGTTTATCCTCTAATCAGTACTTTCTGTTTTCTACCTGTTAACCACTCCCTAATCCATATGCATGCATTTATTATTATTATTATTTATTTCTTAGCAGACACCCTTATCCAGGGCGACTTACAATCGCAAGCAAATACAAATACATTCAAGTGTTACAATACAAGTCATACAATAACAGCAAGAAATACAATTTTTTTTTTTTTTCAAGTGTGACAAACCACAATTCAATAATACAGCAGATAATAGTGAAAGTTACATCAGGATATGATTAAATAGTGATAGTTACATCAGGATATGATTAAGTACAAAATACTACAGGTTAAACACTTGGCAGATTACAATATCCCTACTGCGTTCAGTTTGAGAATTAATCTTTTATGCGGGACTTTGTCAAAAGCTTTCTGGAAATCTAAATAGACCACGTCGTATGCTTTGCAGTTATCCATTTTCAATGTTGCATCCTCAAAAAAGTCAAGTAGGTTAGTTAGACATGATCTCCCTTTCCTAAAACCATGCTGGCTGTCTCCCAGGATATTGTTATCATATAGGTAATTTTCCATTTTGGATCTTATTATAGTTTCCATAAGTTTACATATAATAGAAGTCAGGCTTACTGGTCTGTAGTTACCTGGTTCGGTTTTGTCTCCCTTTTTGTGGATCGGTATTACGTTTGCTATTTTCCAGTCTGTCGGTACAACCTCTGTGTCAAGAGACTTTTGCATGATCTTGGTTAGCGGTTTGTAAATAACTTCTTTCATTTCTTTGAATACTATTGGGAGGATCTCATCTGGCCCAGGGGATTTGTTTATTTTAAGAGCCCATAGTCCCTTTAACACTTCTGCCTCTGTTTTGCTAAAGTTATTTAAAATTGGATAGGAACAGGTCGACATGTCGGGCATGTTGTCTGTGTCCTCCTTTGTAAAAACCTGTGAAAAGTAATCATTTAATGTATTTGCTATTTTTTTTTCTTCATCTATGATTTTGCCATTTGTGTCTCTTAGACATTTAACCTCCTCTTTGAATGTTATCTTGCTGTTATAATATTGGAAAAACATTTTGGAATTGGTTTTAGCCCCCTTAGCAATATTGGTTTCTATCTCTCTCTTGGCCTTTCTAACATCCTTTTTGACTTGTGTTTGCAGTTCCAAGTACTCTTTCTGTGTGCTTTGTTTTTGGTCCCTTTTCAACGCTCTGTAAAGTGTCTTTTTTCGCTGAATATTTTTTTAATTGATCTATTAAACCATTTTGGCCATTTTGTTATAGATTTAGATTTGTCTACTTTTGGGATGTAATTGTTTTGTGCCTCTAGTACTACATTGTTAAAAAAACAGCCATCCTTTTTCTGTGGATGTTTTCTCTATTTTACTCCAAGCTACTTCTGTTAGTCTCTGCTTCATACCTTCATAGTTTGCTTTTCTAAAATTGTAAACCTTAGCTTTAGTCATTACTTTTGGGGTTTTAAAAAATACTTCAAATGAGACCATGTTGTGGTCTGAGTTTGCCCATGGCTCTCTGACCTCTGTTTTAGTTATTCTGTCTTCATTATTTGAAAAGACTAAGTCAAGGCATGCCTCCCCTCTAGTCGGTGCCTTGATATTTTGTTACTTTACGGACTGCTTTCACTGATACATGCATATTGCATGTAAAACACATAGAAATTAACAATGGACTGGCATTTGCTGCATAAAACAAAGTGGGTTCTATCACATCATCTAATATTCTTTATTTTTACATAAGTAGCACAATTAATTGAAAAAAGTTATTTTTTGAAAAACATTACTAAGCCAAAAAAAAGATGAAACAGAGAAATGTAACTTATATATGTATATTAATATGTGTGTGTGTTGTGGACCGTTGCTGTAATGCCCGGGCAGTTTGCGAAGTGCCCAGCTGCAGCGGGCAGATGCCGAATTAGTATTGAATTATGTCATTCTGGCAACGGCCTGGGCAGTTTGTCAACTCCCCACAGCCACCCGGGCTGATGGCCAGGAAAGACTTAACTTGCCGAAAATAGATTTTTAACAGATGCTGTATAATACAAATAAAGCATGTGTTACCTTTGTTGCCTTTAAGCGCAAAAGCGCACTGCCACCAACCACCCGTTGCAATGTTTATTTAAATAACTTAAATACTTTCTGACAACGCTATAGCAACGGAACTAAACAAAATATCAATGCAGGAGGGAGGGTTTGGGTAACAATGTTTTATTTTCTTCTTATGCCAGTAATACAATACAGATTTCTTAGCAGAGTTGTGTTTGAATGAGAGATCATTCAATATCAGCAAGAGACTAATAATCACAGTAAAGAAAAACAATGACGTTTCCAATTAAAGATTGCATTTATTTAAATCAACTATATAACTTTAAGCATAGGCTACATTGTCATTGTTGTGCCCAATTTGTCTGGCTCAGCTGTTAACAGCAAAGCAAACTAGTCTTTTAAAGATACTTAAAATGTTTAAATAGCCAAATGAACACTTGGTGTGTACTGGAGAATTGGATGATAGTGAAAGAGTTTGAATTAGTTGACACACAGTCTCATCCCACAAGCACCTCTTTTGCATTTCTATGCGTATTCAAAGGTACCAGTATTTCAGGAAACAGTTCTTTCATATGAATGTGATAAAGCCCTGTTCTGGAATCAGCACTGTAGGATTCAGTGTCCTGATTGCCAGGCTTTCACAATTGATGATGTTTGCTTCATTTGACTTAAAATTTTTTTGAGCTTTTCCATTTTTTCTTTGTATTTCCTCTTCTCATCAGGGAGCAGTTTTTCTCCTTTTGCAATTTTAGCCATTATTTCAGCCTGATTCTTCATCTCAGTTAAGTTTTGGATCCGGTCCTGAAAACCCGGTTTGCGTTCTTCTTTCTCGTTTTTGATGAGGAGTTCAATGTACTCCACTGTTGACAGAGTGTTTGGTTTTAAAGCGATTTCCTCCAGCCGTGCAAGGCAGTTGGATGACATTTCAATTAGCTGCATCAATTTGTCTTCAATTTTAAGAAATTCAACCTCAAGCTTTGCAAGTATTTCCTTGGTTGTCATAAACTCACCAGATGCTTTTACAAAGTTTTCTTTTAGCTGTTCTATTGTTGTCTTGACCTTCACCGCTTCATATTCCCACAGAGCCATCTCTGATGAATGGGCAGAGTAGTGACAGTTATCAGGACATATCACACAGTTCCCAGCATCGTCCATGACTGCACACGAGCTAATTTCTTCAGGGGTAAGAAGATAGCAACCAGAGTGACATGAAAACAGACAGGTATTGCAATTGGTCGATACAATGTTGGTCTTTTTTCTTTTTGCTCTCAATTCTTCTATTTCTGTTTCAAAATTTTTATTTGCGGCGAGGCTTGCCTCGTGCTGTTCCAGACTCGACCTCATGCTTTTTATTTCATTCAGCTTGGACAAACCCATTCGAATCTGAGGCACCAGCTGTTTCAGGGCAGTTTCAAGGCGCTGGCGCTCTTGAAGCACTTTCTTTGTTAAAAGTAAGCTCTTTCCTTCCACTTTTTCTAAGGTCTTGAAGAATCTCTTCATATGTTTTGAACTGTCGAGCCAGACGTCTTTTTTTTTCCGAAGGCTATTGTCCTCTTCATCACTCTCAGAATCGGATGTATCATTATCATCAGAAAACTTCTTCAACACACAATTCTGTGTATATATTGCAGAATTGTTAAAGGCAAAGTGGGTTGGCTGTCCCTTTTTATCTTTGTGGCATGGCAACTTTGCTGCCTTGATTGCTCCTAAAGCAGGGATATCATCGCAGTCTGCAAATGTGACAAGTATTAATATATTCTCTTCTATGTCTTTTCCGAAAATGGAGAGAATGGAATCAAAAACATATTGCTGCGGTTTCGTAAGGCGAGCCAATGAAGCCTGGACCACGAAGCACACCGCGTCAATATGATCAACTCCATCTGGGTCTGTAAAGAAGTCTTTAACTTGCTGAGTGATCAGTTTATCTTGATCCATACCTCTTGTGTCTCCAAACCCCGGTGTGTCAATAATGGTGAGAGAGAAAGGGACTTGAAAACCCTGTTGGTGACTGAGTTCATATGCAGTCACGGTAGAGGTTTGACTTTCGGCTTGGGTTCGGTTTGTATCTTCATGGATTAATTTGAATCTAAACTTATTTTCCCATTGCACACCCAAGATGTAATTGATCATCCCATTGATAAGGGTGGTCTTTCCTGCTCCCGTTGCTCCCACAACCATGACTACTTTATTCGTCTCTTTTCCCACCCCTCTTCCAAATATGAACTTTTGATAATGTTCACTGTTTCCAAGGGGCTGCTCATGTAAGGATAGTCGATGAACTGAAGGTGGACCCTCTTTTATTGATGTAGAGAACTGTAGAAATCTTTCACTCTGTATTTTATCTTGAGGTACACTCTTTGATTTAGCTTCCTTTTCCATTGGCGTTACTATTACAACCTCAGCACTTGGTCTACTTCTACCTGCTTCTCCACAGACAGAAGTCACCCTGAATCTGTAAGAATGAGTAGGCTTTAGTTTTTCCAGTGTGTACAGACACTTTGTTGTCTCAGTTTTCATTTCAGTCCATTTTGTAGTTTCATCAATGCTGCTTTCCCCGTGATCATCTCTATATTCTACTGTGTAGCAAAGAATACTCACGCCCTCTCCTATGAAAGACGGCTTATCCCAAACAATTGTTATAGAATGTGGGTCAATGTAGTTCTTTGAGAGATTACCTGGAGGGCTTGTTGGAAGCGTCTTCCCTTCAGTTGTGTCACTACTTAAGCTCACACCTGGTTTACACACTGCCTGGTACCTGAACCGGTAGTGACTGTTTGGTTCTAAACCCGATACAGTGAATGATTCCGTTTTGACTTCTGTATCCAGTGTAATCCATTCACTATGTTTAACATTCTGGTACATAACCTGATACTTGACAATCTCACTAAAGCCATTTCGTAGAGGAATAAACTTTAGCTCCACACTATCATGTGTTGTTCTACAGACAGCTGGTGTTTCAGGTTTAGATGGAAGCTCAAAGTTGCTGGTCTCCAAAACTCCTCTTTCATAGAGATAAACTGAAGAACCGACATTCAGGTCATCTTGTATGGAGGCTACAATGAACTTGGTGTTTTCTTTACTTTTGTTTGCTTCCTCAAAATCCAAAAATAACCGTACACGCTCCCTTGTCTGCCTTGATATTTCAACAGATCTGAACCATTTCGCAGGTTCTTCCTTTGAATCAATAGCATCTGGTGTTTTCATTTCACTGATCCCAGAAGCTTGGGATGCCAAGTAGCTTTTTAAGCTTTTTAGGTAAGTTTCTTTTTGCTTTAATGAAGTAAATGTGAAGCACACTATAAACTCATTGTTGGAATCCAGGACTGTCTGGTCCAGCTCACTGCTTGATGACACGACTGTTGCATTTTTCATAATGCTGAGATAAGACCTCATCACATTAATTTCTCGTTCCTTGTCTTCCAGCCATTCTGTTAACATTGTGTTTTGGAATGGTGACTGTTCCTTTCCACTCAGTATGTCTACCAGTACACCTTCCTCTTCCCCGCCACCTCGTATGGAGGGTAGCGCTCGTGCTAAAGATTTTTGGAACACCAGTTTGTACTCTGAACACATGTCTTTGAATTTTCTCATTTTGTTCTTTATCTCAGGAAACTGGATGGCAACTGAGTCGTTCATCATGTCATTGCATTGCATATCATGCTCATTGAATTCTTCTAGAACTTGCTGTGAATGACGCACTAACCCTATACTGATTTGCCGCACCAGTTGCGCAGCTTGGGAGTCCAGTTTATTTAATGGGTAAAGCCAGACTCTCATGGGCACAGCATTTTCTCCATTTTCCCCAAGCAACTGTGGGAGGGTGGCGTAGGTTTTAATTGCTTCCTCAAAACTGACAGGATTGTTTTCAAGAGCAAAATCACCGTAGAATTTACAGCTAAACCCTTCAGTAATTTTCCTGTCTGTGTCTGTCATTTTTAGGGATCCTTCTCCTTCAATTGACATGAAGGGTATTTTGTTTATGGAAACCTTCAGGCTGCCCTGAATATCTTGCTCATTCTCTTCAGAAGAAACCTGCTTGTCAAACACAAAAATAGCCTGGGCGCCATATAGAACAGCTGTAACAACGTGAGTTGCTGTGCCTTCTTTAAATACATTGGGATAAGTTACATTGCTGTACCCTAAATGATTCATGGTGAGCTGCTCAAAGCGAGTGGTTGTAAGATATTGCAGGGAAACCCGGGATTGCCTTTTAGAAGTCTTCTTGTCATTTAAATATTTTGCAGATCCTTTAACTGTGACCAAACCACATAAAAAGCTTGCTGCCAGTGATGCTTCAACATTCAAAGCAGATGTTTTGTCCTCTAAAGAGTCTGATGCAATAATCTGGAAATCTGTATAAGGTTTTGGACGAACATCAATGTCTTTTTGCAGCTCCTCGAAGTTCCACAAAGTAACGCCTGCAGGGAATAAAGATAACGAAAACGGTACACCAGGTCATGAATTTAAAGTACATTCTTCTTTACCAATCTATCACTCATCCATTGACAAGATGTTCTCATTTTCAGGAGCATTGTAGGCTGTAAAATGCTCTAAAAAAACAATGCTCACACAGTTTGAAGGATACTAAAGAGTAAAACACTCAAGAGGCCATTCCACCTAGCTACACACAGCATGGGGTTCCTTTCTCTTGTGCTTCAATTCACTGCTGTATGAAATCTGAGCTACATCCCTGGGAATGTATGCTGGCATGTTGACTTACAGACTGCAGGGGGTGTCTAGCTGTATGTAATTGCAGATAGATAACTCATTATCATTATACAGTGTAAGAGCTTTAATTGCCCTATCTTTGGGTTTCGTTGGCCATGAAAGGTCACTTTACCTGGAATGAGGGAGTCACTGCAGCAGTCGTACAGCATTCCTAATTGGAAAGGTCGGCCGAGAGTCGCCAACTCAATGCTGCTGTCTGCAGTAGTCATGGTCCTACTGGGCTGATTGCTTGAAGATAAACTGCAATTGAGATTGATAGAAAAACAGTATTACATGTTTTGTTATTTCTCTCATGTAACCACTTGATTAATAATGACACAATGTGACAGAGATTGAATGATTATTGGTGTTAGATCTCCCTCTTGACCTGTGAGGGCACGGTGCACGAGGAACAGAGTACCCTTAATTAAATGGCACGACAATTTATTCCGTAGGGTAGATGGAAGTTGGTCATTTAGGAAGGGGGCGGAGCCACAGCACCCAAGCTCATTGACCCGGACGGTAAGCGGCGTGGCATCCGAGGACTGGAGGAGCAGATGCGCTCATTAACCTCGGGGTCATGGGCGAGGGTATAAATAGGGGGCATGGCTTGAGTGATCTGTTCCTTTGCAAATGTTTAAAATTACATAACCGAGAAGGAGCCCATATTAAGAAATAAACTGTGAGTGTTTTGTGTCTGTGTATTAACACTGTGTGTCTTGTGTGTTGTTTTCACTAAAGATTACTAAGCACGATCCGGAGCTGCAGCCGCAGGCCAGCAAAAACCCGAACTTCACCACACACCTTTTCCACTACAGGAACTGTCTTTGTTTTCACCACTAGCACTAGAATCAAGCACTGTCTAATTGTGTCTGTATTTTGTGTTTTGTGTGGGTGACGGAACGGGACTTTGGGTTACGGGTCAAACCCGTGGGATTACAAACTGAAGTGATACACGCCGCTGTACCACTTCCAACATTGTCATTCCAACTTCATTTTGTATACCTGTGCTCATGTGAAGTAGATAAGTGTTCCAAATGGTAACACGAGACCCTGAATCATATAAAATTAACTGTAATGAAATGTAACGTTTTTTTTCTTTAATGAAACATTACCATGGTTACAGGTGACGCAAATGTGGTTTAGTGGTTTCAAAGTGTAGGAGAGTTTAATACATATGCATTTATGTCACACAATATATAATAACAGTGTAATATTTTCACTAAACAATGTTTAATCCAAGATTTTCCAATCTTTTATTTTATATTTGGAATTATTTATTTATTTTTGTACAATACTTATTCCGGGTACGTTTTTAAGTTCAAAACATTATAACAAAAAAACAAAAACTTAATCCTTAATTTCAAAAGGATTTATATAAACATAATGTTTTTATTCTCTGAGAGGATTACAGGCTGGAGTTTCACAGGATAAAGCCCTCAATGCTTTCAGACATTCTTGGAGGACCACCACAGATAGACCAAGCAAACAATTGTTTATACTTCCATTCAATGTTCTACTTCAAGGGAAAGAAGCCTGGTCAGATCACACACTTTGGTAAACAAAAGGGACTGATTATAATTTAAACAGATGTTCTGTTCATTCTTCTGCATACTCTGCAAGTATAACAAATGAGCTATTAATATTCAAATAGTGACAGTTAAACAGCTTATCTGGTGGGATCAGCAGACACTGCGCATCAAAAGGATAATTTTACAATTCTGTTGAAAGACATTCAAATATAGAGTACCAGCACCCTCTTGTGAAAGATGGAGGTTGTATTGAACTAATACTGTAAAATACAGAGGGCCTCATTCACTAAACGGCGGTAAATGACCAGAATTACAATTTATATGCACAAATAAAGCATGCTAAATGAATAATTTGCAAGTTGTCACAACGCGCTGACTTATGCATGAGTTATTATAGTGTATGTGTCCTCATCGCATACAACGCAAACAGACTCGGTATCGTTCATTTTGCCATTTAAATATTCTTTGTGTGCTGCATACACTTTAGGGAGATACTCTTGTCAGAGTGCGTCACTGTTTGGCACGGTCAGAGTGCGTCACTGTTTGGCACGGCTCCACAATTCTGGATTTTTTTCATTAAAAAATCTTTAATATTTCATTGACCAGTCGTGATATCGGTATGTTCACTGCACAAAGGCTTCCCCGAATTCAAATGTGTCGACATTCCGTGTTTCTACACGTTCTGTGCTCTTTTTAACCCTTTGCAGTCCTATGTCAGACCTGGTCCAACATTGCAATTATTCCTATCCGGTCCAAAGTCGGACCCTGTCCGACATCATCAAAAAACACAAAAAACGGGTTTCTAGTTGTTTTTTCTCCAGAAAAAGCCGAGAAAACCATTCAATGGCTGAGTGGGAGTGACAGGAGCCGAGACAAGCCGAAAAAAGGGCGTATCTCATGAATAGTCATACTTGCCCCTGGCATCAGATAGGGGTGGTCATAAGGAAACAAGTTGGCTGTTACTGAATCAGCACACAGAGAATATCACGGACATTTGCAGAGCTTTTTTGAGATGTTATAGTAATAAAATAATGACTTGGATCGCATTATTGAGGAGTTTGGTGATAAAACAGGCACAAGCCTGGAGTTAAATGGCCAAGAGCTGGGGTGAAAACTGCATGGGACACAGTAAACACAGATCTCTGCTTTGCGTTGGAAAGGTTAAGTGGAACAGTTGAAAAGAAGCTGGATAAATTTGGGGACATCTTCTACGCATATGTAAACGAGAGGTTTGGAGTTGAAAAAAGGAAGGAAAAAGTACAAACTATTCCTGGAAAGTCTAGACGGCAGCAGGAGACTGAATGCTTAGTTAGAGAAAGGAGACAGCTGAGGAAGCAATGGAGAAGAGCTGATCAAAGTCAGAAGGAGGGACTCAATCTCTTACAAAGGGTCATAAAGGATAAGCTTGCAACATTGCACAGAGCTGATCACCTACGGAAACGCTACAAAAAGAAGGAGCGTGCGAGAACTAACTTTTATAAAGACCCATTCAAATTTGTAAAGACGTTATTCACCAGGGAAAAGAATGGCACACTAAAAGGATCTAAGTTCAAGCTGGAGAGGTATTTGGAGGAAACCCATACAGATTCAAAAAGGCAGGAGCCAATGTCAATTACTTCAGACATCCCACCTATCAATCCCCCAGAATACCAAATGGAGGACTGTGCACCTAAGTGAAAAGAAGTAGAGCAAGCTGTGAAAAAAAGCAAGAGCTTCATCATCTCCAGGGCCTAATGGAGTTCCGTACAGAGTGTACAAGAGTGCTTCAGGAGTTCTACGAATCCTGTGGAAATTGATGAAAGTGGCATGGGAAAAACAGGTTGTGCCAAGAGCATGGTGCTGAGCAAGTGGAGTCTTTATACCTAAAGAAAAAGATTCTACAAGCATCAGTCAGTTTTGCCCTATTTCCCTATTAAACGTAGAAGGCAAGATTTTCTTCAGCATTATTGTTCAGAGATTGTCAACTTACCTATTAAAGAACTACTTCATTTACACTTCAGTACAAAAAGCAGGCATTCCATGTTTCCCAAGATGCTTAGAACACATCAATGTGATCTGGCAAATTCAATCAGTTAAAAAGGAGAGGAAGAAGCTCCGTGTGACATTCCTGGATTTGGCTAATGCATATGGTTCAGTGCCACATGAACTTCTTTGGGCAGCATTTGATTTTTTCAGTGTACTGATGACAATAACAAATTTAGTGAAAGCCTACTTTGGAGATTTGCAATTTAGTTTCTCAACTTCAGAATTCAGCACTACATGGCAATGCCTAGAAGTTGGAATAATGGCAGGATGCACCATTTCTCCACTGGCTTTTACCATGACAATGGAAGTAGTGGGAGGAGAGCCCTTGGCTTCTGGAATGCGACTAAATATAAATAAATATTTGAATTAAATACCATATGGTGTTTCAGCTGCAGAATCGTTAAAATTAATAAGTTATAAGCACTTACTCCTTAAAACTCCAGAGCAGCTTTTTAAACCGCATATTGAAATCAATAAAATATATCCGACAGTTTAGTCTGGCATTTGTAATACAATCAAAGTCATTGTGAAATAACGTATTATAATCTCTGCACAGATCAGTGACCATCGGGACTGATGCTAAACGAAAGCCAGAGACTTCTGCATTTAATACACAACAAAGTATGGTGTGGATGTACTTGATCAAATGGCACAGCAGTATTCTGCCAAAGGTGGTCCTCGCAGATGGCCTGTGGCTGTTTTTTATAATGTTTTGGACCTGGCTTTTGTTTTGTACAAGGAGTGCACCGGGAACACAATCTCCCGGAGGGACTTCATTTTGCAGCTAGCCCTGGAGCTACGGCAGAAACATTTTAATCAGAGAAGCGCAAGCCGGCTTGCAAATGCCCCTCAACCTTCAGCCAGCGCTGCGCCCACTGGCACACGTAAGATAAGACAATGCCAGGTTGCTAAATGCAACAGGAACATACGTTGTGTTATATTTTTGTTTTATGCTATTTTTAACTAGTTATTTTTTT
This sequence comes from Huso huso, assembly GCA_036884735.1. Classification (NCBI taxonomy): domain Eukaryota; kingdom Metazoa; phylum Chordata; class Actinopteri; order Acipenseriformes; family Acipenseridae; genus Huso; species Huso huso. The sequence goes on along the minus strand of CM072692.1, from coordinate 8,661,996 downwards.
ATACTTTTGTATGTGCACACAGCTTTCTACACGTTTACACAGTAATATCATTTTTCATATTTCATATTCCATATTTCTGTATGTGCTTTTTGAAAAATTGGAAAAAAAAGTTTAATTTTCAATGTATATACTGCGTTTTTGCTGTGCAAATGTTATTGTAACAGGGAAGGTCTGTGCTGACTGTAAGAAGAGGGCAGCAGTCTCGTAAGATTCTCCTGTCAGTCATTGGCTTTCCCTCTGTATGAGTGGCTGAGAGGTGGGCCTTGGGGGATTGCTCGGCCCATAAGTACTGCGCTTGGTGGAAGACACCAGTGTAAACAAAGACCAGACAAGCACAGCTGAGGGAGACCGCCCGTCTTAAAAGAAACCAAGAATTAAAAGAAATAATTACGTACCCGAGGGGACGTGTGTAGTTATACAGGGAACTCTGGCTAACCCTGTGTATAGAGAATAGCTGAGCGTAGGTCAGAGACCCTAACTGACCGACTTAGCGGCAGTGGGGTCACTGTGTAAGCAGCACCTTTATTTTGTAGTTTTATTACTTTGTTTTATTTTCCCTTTTTCTTTTGCCTTTGGTTTTCATTATTATTTTTGAGCACATGTGAGTGCGCCTGCAAGTACTTGTATTGGTATGACTGTGGACCTGGCTAAAATAAAAATAATGCTAAAACTTCTGCCTCCCATGTGTGTCAGTAAATTGCCCACCACCCTTCCACAGTTATATATGATGATCATAAATAAAAATATTAAGTTGTATCCGATTGTTTGTTTTTCATTTTCATATCGAAGCTGTTTTAAAATTTAGATTCAATGAGCCGCTGCGGCGGTTGTAACTAGTCAGAAATTTTGGCAGTTCTAGTGTTAAAGAGACATCACGTGAACAAAAATAAACCCCCCAGACGAAGAGCCCTTAATATACCTCACAGGTAAATTCCCTTCTACACACTCTTGTGGTATTGGAATAACAAGTTATACATTGAGAGAGTGTCACTTTTGATGCAACGTCTGTTATCTCCAGCACGTTATTAACAGATGGGAAGGATTATTCGACATCCACACTGTTGACTTGTGAGGGGAAGAACAACGTAGACTGTATTTGAATTTAAAAACCCTTTCTAATAAGACTTTTTATAAATGTTCTTTGACAAAAGGACTAAAATGTTTACTGCAAGTCTGGGTTTTGTGAACATAAGAAAAGTTTGGGAACAAGAAAAGGCCATTCGGCCAATCAAGGCTCATCCCTTGTTAGCACTCCATTTCCCCCTGCTGAGGTGAACTAATTTAAAAGCACAGAATCTAGTCTTTTTAAATTTTCCCAGTGTTTTTGATCCTACAACTTCACCTGGCAGGCTATTCCATGTATTTATAACTATAAAAAAGTGCTTCTTATCTTTTGTTCTTAACTTACTTTTACTCAGCTTCCACTTATGCCCTCTTGTTCATCTCTCTGTCCCCTATTTCCATCCCGTTCATTATGTACTTGTATAACATGGATTGCTGTACCTAATATGGAATACTTTCCATTTCTTAACCTTAAAATGAATTTGCCACAGGTTGTCTGCCTCTGACTGTCCCCACTCTGTTGATCAGCAGGCTTGCTAGTAGCACCAACATAATAGGTTCTGGACTCTCCTCTACTATTCTCCTGTGTGCTGCTGAACTCAGTTCTTCCCTCTTCCCCCTTTTCCTTTTCCATCTAACTACTCACCACTCCCTGTCTAGTCCACCCACCTGGGGCCACATGCAACTCCAGCTGGGAGTCTATAAACTGCTCTAACTACTTGTTTGCCTGCTGCTGGTCCAACTGCTCTGTCAAACTAGTTATCAGATCTTTGTACTTGCTTTCTGCTCTGCAGCTAGTGCATAACCTACCAAGCTGTTCCTCTGTACAAAGACCCGCTAACTCTCCTGTCATCCAGCAGATCTTACACCCAGTGCACTGCACCAAATGCACTCCTAGTTCTGTAGTCCAGATCACAACCTTTATGTTTTCTGCGACTGGTGTCATGCCAACTTTTCAATTTGACCTATTTTAGATATTAATTGATATGTTATTGATAGTTTAAGCGCCTTTTGATTTAAATAAATAGTTGATCAATCTGCTAATCCAATGTTAGGTTTTAATTTAAAAATATATGGCTAAACAGTAACTATATAATGCTTATTCTGATACAAGATTACTGTAGAGCAGTCACTGTGATTTGAGAACAAAAACTAAATAGATGTCTCTGCTCTGGTTTTTATCATTTTAATTGTTTCAGTCCTGCCACAAGATCTCATGATTTGGATGTCGTCCTGCACCTTCCAGAGGGTCAAACATTTAACACACCTTTATCAATCTGCTTCAAATGAGCAAAGGTGAACCAAATGAAGTAGCTCCATCAGTAAAAAAGTTGTAATATACAGTTATACATTGTTATGCTTATCACTTACTCATAAACAACATATACCTCCCAGCTGTACCAGACTATTTTCTGAAAGGTATTTTGAACCTGTTCGACCTGTATGACCTTGAAAATATCCGTCAGTCAAAAACTGTGAAATTAGCTATGTCTGAACTATATTTTACTATAGGTTTCATGCTTTAATCACAGTGTACAGATTGTTTTACTTAGCTGCTGCTGCATGGCTGCATTGGATTATAGAGACAAGTCTACTGTCATGGAAATTGGTATCAATATCAATAGCTGTCTGTGTTTGAGAGAAAGACATTGCTGCTGATCTCACAGTACTAACACGTTACCAATTTAAATAAAATGCATGGATTTATCAATAAAAAAAATCATGTTTCAACCACCCCACTGAGAAATAATTTTTGAGACTAGTTTTTATAGGACAGTAAAACAGACCGCAATAAGCTAGGTGTTTTTAAATAATTATGCAATAGTTAAATAACAAAATGTAATGTAAAAAGAGGCAGTTCATCTTTAAATATGTATTTAAAAAAATACTCACCACCAGAGAACTGTCAAAAACTGATCAAATACTTGAGACGTTGACAGATTGTCCTGAAGTAGTGTTGGTGCTCACTGGATAGTCTTTTATATGTGAAGGAATGCTGATCTTGCAAAATTTGCTATTTCAGCAAGACTGCAGAGGTAAAGGTTGAAGAAAGTGCTAATGCTGTTATAAACTTTCCTCTTCACCTTTCGTATTCAGATTGTATAACACTAAGTGTGTGACAGGTGAGTGGGTGGCAATGTAAAGGGTTATTAAAAATCCAATAAACAGGGTAATGTCAGCTTTCACTTTCCCCAAGCACAGCAGGTGCAACTCAGAGAGGAGAGTGTATGGAAGGGGTTACCATGTCACATTGCCATTGCTGCATTAATGGGATCCTTTGAGATCCGACACAATAAACATTTGGGGGATCAATCAGCTACTAGCAACTACTGGACAAGCATGATATTTGCTAGTGATTCCACAGGGAGTATGGCATTGGCTCTGGCTCACTTCTGGGTTAGAGATGTAAATTCATCAGGGACTGAGTTTTTCATTTGAAACTGATCTATTACATTAACCAGTTAACCAATTCATTAAGTGTACATGGTTAAAATGGGCTTGACACTTACCTCAAATGCCCTGTCAGTTGGCAAAACATAGGTAGCGTTTAAATGCACAAGTCATGACAATTTTCCTCGCAACGTGTTTTCCGTATTTTTCAGGAAATGCGTTGCTATGCAGTTCTGATTTAGGAAAAATAATCGACCGTACCCATGCAGATTACTCAATTCATAGTCATTTAGGGGAGGGGATATTTAAATGTCCATGTCTGCTTAATAATAAGTAGGAAAAGAATCACGCCGTGTATTAGCTACTTGCTTGTCTGGTTACCTTTCCAACACACATACAAAATATAACTTCTACTAAGTACAAGTTTTACTACTTAGAATTTATATTTGTGTGTGTTTGTGAAACATCTAAGTTGTCATTAACACTAGAACTACTTTTTACAATACATGCTTGTATTTTGAATATAACTAGGCTTGCTATTTTTCGATTGTAGTTGGTAAAGCTTCCCCAAAAATATGAGTTCAACTGAAATAAGTTTATATACAATAAATGTTGGTAAAACCACTCGCTATTTTTTTTCTTACCAAATATAATAATGTAAGAAATCATCTCATCTGTGTAGTTTTTATACTTGCTGTCTGTCCCGTCTCCGTTCCGCTCTGAATGGCTAGGGGTCGCTGTCAGTCAAATCAGTGGTTCCTTAATAGGCTAGTGTAGTTTCACTGTCAGTCATTTCATCCTGTCCAGACAGATCTCACTGGCTGAAGCAGCGCTAGAATGCTCTCATTCATTTAAATGACTGTCAATCATCAGACTGACTGTGCACTTTCATTTGCCAGCTATAGCCTGTCATTCAAAGAGCCTACTTTGAAATTAGCGGGTTAAGGTGTAGGTAAGCGTTTGCTATTATAGGTATGTACGGTGACAGTTACTAGTTTTATTTGAAAATGGGACGACAGAAGTCTCCGCAGCAAGATGAAGCGGGCCAGTCTGCCTTGCCTCCAGTGAGTCCAGCTGTGCTTAAGGAGAGGGACGGAGCTCAGAATAAGTGCAAGTTAGTTCTGTTCAACTCTCTAATGTTTTGGTCTGTGCATATTGTTTTTACTTGTATGTATGCTATAAAAGTCTGTGTAATAAACTTTATATGCTGTGTTTTCTACGGTTTATTTGAGGCATTTTTAAAATTTGTGTAGGATTTAGAACATAAGAACGTTTACAAACGAGAGGAGGCCATTCAGCCTGTCTTGCTCATTTGGTTGTTAGTAGCTTATTGATTCCAGAATCTCATCAAGCAGCTTCTTGAAGGATCCCAGGGTGTCAGCTTTAACAACATTACTGGGGAGTTGATTCCAGACCCTCACAATTCTCTGTGTAAAAAAGCGCCTCCTATTTTCTGTCCTGAATGCCCCTTTATCTAATCTCCATTTGTGACCCCTGTTCCTTGTTTCTTTTTTCAGGTCAAAAAACTCCCATGGGTCGATATTGTCAATATCTTTTAGAATTTTGAATGCTTGAATCAGATCACCCCATAGTCTTCTTTGTTCAAGACTGAACAGATTAAATTATTTTAGCGTGCCTTTTAAACCCGGGATAATTCTGGTGGCTCTTCTTTGCACTCTTTCTAGAGCAGCAATATCCTTTTTTGTAACATAGTGACCAGAACTGAACACAATGTTGCAATACTTTACACTTTTCTCTATTAAATTTCATTTGCCATGTGTCTGCCCAATTCTGAATGCTGTCTAGATCATTTTGAATGACCTTTGCTGCTTCAACAGTGTTTGCCACTCCTCCTATTTTTGTGTCATCTGCAAATTTAACGAGTTTGCTTACTATACCAGAATCTAAATCATTAATGTAGATTAGGAATAGCAGAGGACCTAATACTGATCCCTGTGGTACACCACTGGTTACCTCACTCCATTTTGAGGTTTCTCCTCTAATCAGTACTTTCTGTTTTCTACATGTTAACCACTCCCTAATCCATGTGCATGCATTTCCTTGAATCCCTACTTTGTTCAGTTTGAGAATTAATCTTTTATGTAGGACTTTGTCAAAAGCTTTCTGGAAATCTAAATAGACCATGTCGTATGCTTTGCAGTTATCCATTTTCAATGTTGCATCCTCAAAAAAGTCAAGTAGGTTAGTTAGACATGATCTCCCTTTCCTAAAACCATGCTGGCTGTCTCCAAGGAAATTGTTACCATATAGGTAATTTTCCGTTTTGGATCTTATTATAGTTTCCATAAGTTTACATATAATAGAAGTCAGGCTTACTGGTCTGTAGTTACCTGGTTCGGTTTTGTCTCCCTTTTTGTGGATCGGTGAGGAAGCAGAGGCATCTGTGGAAAAGTTGTACTGCGGGGCCTCGTGATCGGTCGCTGGGCGAATGGGGCCTAGGTGGGGGCTGAGGCTGAGGAGGCTGGAACGGAGGTTGAGGCTGGAGTGGAGGCTGAGGCTGAGGCGGGAAGGGCTGGCATGGGTCTGAGTCCATGCTGTGCCTCGATGGATTGCAGTTGGGAGGAGAGAGATGACTGATATCGTACAAAAACAAACAAACGCTAGAGAGGGCAGAAGTGGAAACAAGAGACTTATATAGAAGAGGGAGAGTGAGTGACAGGGAGATTAGAGATAGGAGAAGGATAGACGCAACTCACCAGCACCCCCCGAAACTCAACCTAAAGGTTTACACATAATGAGAAGGGATAATTAGTTAAGCGCCTACTTCTCTTATGTGAGAACACCAGGATAGTAAGCCCATTGTGCACATTCACTTGGAAAAAAAAAATAACCATTAAAACATTCCTTATATTAGTTTTGACAACAGGGCCCATTGGGCTCCATCTGTTATGCTTGAAAATATTGGCTCGGGTGAACATAGGAACAGCAAAAGAAAAAACATAAATTGCAAACATATCATATACAAACTGTATTGCGAATTGTGAGCATGCTATGTTATCACTCTCTCCTGGAAAGTAGTCACTGTCTTTCAGCTCCACTCTACTCTATAAAAATAATAGAGACACTTTTACTTTGACCCTGCTTGCACATAGCCAACATAAAAAATACACTGCTCAACATTATTTCTCCAAATAACAAACAAAACAAAATTATTTTGCTAAAGAATGTCCTAACCAAGTTCCATCACACACTGCAGCTAGGGATATGCATCCTCAAATAAATAACTGTGATGAGTCAAAGGGGTTTTGGTCTGTAATTCAGCCTCCCGACAGTAGAAGGCATCAAGCCAACTCGGGACTTCCCTTACCAAGGTCTCGTGACCATGACGAAAGTCATCTTTATGAGGGGCGGCACCTTGGTGAGGGGCGGAAGTGCGAGTATGTAAATCCCGGCCACTTGAGTCAAGTCAGTTGTAAGGACACTTGTCAGTTTGGGATTGGTGTTCCACTGACTATAGGGATGGGGCTTTGCATACTAAAGGGAACGCTCTACTGTGTTCGGGGTTGGTCCTTGAAAGCATAGGCGGGGTTACTGGGCTTGAGGGAGACACTGCATAGTTTGTTTTGGTTTGTTTGTTTGATCACAGTGTTTGGAATCCGTAATAATGTCTCTTTTGTTTTTATCCCTTCCATGTCCGGGATATCGTGGAGAGGACTGATGAAAATATGAACCCTCTATTATTTTGTTATTTATTCCAGCACCCTCTCCCTCATGCCGTTCTTTTTGTTTTTTTTTATCGTGTAACTAAAAATAATAATAATATAAAAAGATTTGGTTGCACGTAAATTGCTGTCTGGACATTCCATTACTACTCACACGCCTCACACGTGGTGTCAGAGTGGGATATGGATCCATCCTACAGTCTTGGCAATGTTTAGGGAGCAGGAGGAGAAGCGAGAGGAGAGAGAAACGTGGCGCCAGGAACAGCTCGCCCAGTTCTTTGGACAGCTGGTGGAGAAGATTTCAACACCTCCATCAACATCGGAGACAGCGTTTGCCCGGATGTTTGCAGCTCAACCCAAGTTGCAGAAGATGACTCCGGAAGATGATCCCGAGGCTTTCTTAATCACCTTTGAGAGAGTGGTGGAAGCAGCAATGTGGCCTAAAGAACATTGGGCTATGAAATTAGCACCTTGTTTAACAGGGGAGGCACAGGTTGCTTACCGAGCTTTGATGGCCACAGAAGCAATTATTAATTAAGCAAGGTGAAAGAAGCCATTCTCTCACGCCTCGGGATCACTGAGGAAACATACCGGCGCCACTTCCGGGAATACCAGCTGTCTAAGGGGATGTGGCCCCGGGTCTCATGGATCAGTGCACCCAATGGCTGCAGCCGGAAGAACACACACCCCAAGAACCTGTCAGAAAATTGTTATAGAGTCTGTTCACGTCTGTACTATCGCCAGGAAATCGAGAGTGGATTAAAAGGAATCGACCTACCACTCTCAAGGATGCCATCATCCTGGCGGAGGCATATGAAGATGCGAACGAAGGCGCCGGCTCAGACCCCACTCCTGCCCCTAAACCAACCAGGACCAACCAGTTGATGAAGCCCAGAGGGGGTAGCCAGACCTTTCCACCATGGAAGTTAGCTCCACCTTGGGCGAGAGAAAAAACCCCTAATCTGCCGGTCATTGACTCGCAGGACAGACAGACTCTGTTGGTGCCTCCTACCCCAGTATGTTACCGGTGTAATGAGCCAGGACACATTGCCAGGAATTGTCCGATAATGGAGGTGGACATGGCTAAAAGGGGGGGGGGCCCTTATCAATTAAGAGTACAGGTCGGGGATAAGAGTACTTACGCATTTGCGGACTCTGGGTGTGCACAAACATTAATTCAACAAGCTCTCTTGGATGGGGTATCCTGGGAGCCACAGGGTGAAGTGGCTATCTCCTGTATCCATGGAGAAACTCGGGTTTATCCCACCACTAAAGTTAAACTTACTGTAGGTGATTATTCAGCTTACGTTAAAGTAGCTGTAGCACAATGTTTACCATACCCTGTTCTCCTGGGAAGAGACTGGCCATTTTTTAAATTGTATTTTAGGGCGGGAAATGGTCTTAGTTTCTACCAGGGGACAATATAAGCAACGGGAGAAAACAAATGCCGATTTTTTTCCGTTGTAATCCGACCTCTTTAACCCTAAAATCCGCCCAAGAAAAACAAAAAGAGAGCGCCGGGTGGAAAAATATGAGGGAACTCTAAGACGACAAGGGGAGGGGTCTGACTCAAAGGTAAATCAATCTCGTAAACGGCAGGGTAAGGGAGTAGGTGTTCAGTGTGACCGGGGCTGCGAGGTTACTGATGTGGAAGGTCACATAATAAAAGACACTCCTCTCAGTGTACCTAACCATTGGGACCGAGCTATTGACCTGGGATATGAACAACAAAATGATCCCACGTTACAAAATGCTTGGAAACAGGTTAGATATATTGAGGGGAAGGATATGCAGGAAGGACGACCAGTGATATTTCTGCATTTTTCTGTATCTGGTCACTTATTATATAGAATAACCCGGGCTCCCGGGATGGGACAGCTCGTAAACAGTTATTGGTTCCTGGGCCTTTTCAGTCAGAAGTCATGAGATTAGCTCATGATATCCCATTTTCAGGTCATTTAGGAACTGAAAAGACGCAGGAACGAATTCTGGCCCAGTTTTTTTGGCCAGGGGTTTATGGTCTTGTGCGGAAGTATGTATCTGAGTGTCCAGAATGTCAATTAGCTGCCCCTAAGTTAGTTCGCCCCGCACCTCTGGTCCCACTGCCAATTATTGGGGTACAGTTTGAAAGGATTGGTGTAGATTTGGTAGGCACTCTGGATGGAACAGAGTCAGGATATCGGTATATTTTGGTAATAGTGGATTACGCAACACGATATCCAGGAGCTGTTCCCTTACGCTCTATGAATGCAGAGATTGTAGCAAGTGAATTGGTAAAAATATTTTCTAGAGTGGGAATCCCGAAAGAAATTTGGGCACTAATTTTATGTCTGGCTGTATTCAGCAGCTGTACAAATTGTTGAAAATCCATTCAATTCGAACCTCAGTTTTTCATCCTCAAACGGATGGGCTTGTTGAACGATTTAACCAGACTTTGAAAAGTATGCTGCGCCGCTTTGTAGATCAAGAAAAACGCAATTGGGCTAAACTGCTTCCCTACTTGCTCTTTGCAGTTCGTGAGGTACCACAATCTTCAACAGGGTTTTCTCTGTTTGAGCTCTTGTACGGTCGGCAGCCACGGGGTATCTTAGATCTCATAAGAGACGGTTGGGAAGAACAGTCAAAAGAGTCTAAAAATATAGTGAAATATGTGTTACAGTTACACAATCTCTTAGAATTAGTCGGTCGATTGGCGCATGACAATCTCAAAGCGGAATCTAAGTTATTTGTTAAATGGCAGGGTCCCTTTGAGGTTATTCGAGCGGTTGGAAAAGTTAATTATGAGATCCGACAGCCTGGGCGTCAGAAAAAAAATCAAACCGTCTGGGGGCGGTTCTGTCCCAGGAAAGAGATGGTATAGATCACCCAATATTATATATTAGTTGGAAATTACTGCTCAGAGAACAAAGATATTCAGTAATTGAAAAGAATGCCTGGCAGTAAAATGGGCTGTAGAGTCCTTAAAATACTATCTCCTGGGACGACCCTTTGTACTCATCACAGATCATGCCCCTTTAAAGTGGTTAGACACAATGAAGGATTCAAACGCTAGGATTACGCGGTGGTACCTGGCGCTCCAACCCTTCGTCTTTCAAATAAGGCATCGTGCGGGTAAGTTACACCAAAATGCTGACTATTTTTACAGGGAGGGAGGGAGAAAGGAGGGGTTAGAGGTTTCCGAGTGTTCCTTCGGCTCCACTCTGAGGGGTGGGATATGTGATGAGTCAAAGGGGTTTCGGTCTGTAATTCAGCCTTCCGACAGTAGAAGGCATCAACTTCCCTTACCAAGGTCTCGTGACCATGACGAAAGTCATCTTTATGAGGGGCGACACCTTGGTGAGTGGCGGAAGTGCGAGTATGTAAATCCCGCCCACTTGAGTCAAGTCAGTTGTAAGGACACTTGTCAGTTTGGGATTGGTGTTCCACTGACTATAGGGATGGGGCTTTGCATACTAAAGGGAACGCTCTACTGTGTTCGGGGTTGGTCCTTGAAAGCATAGGCGGGGTTACTGGGCTTGAGGGAGACACTGCATAGTTTGTTTTGGTTTGTTTGTTTGATCACAGTGTTTGAAATCCGTAATAACATCTCTTTTGTTTTTATCCCTTCCATGTCCAGGATATCGTGGAGAGGACTGATGAAAATATGAACCCTCTATTATTTTGTTATTTATTCCAGCACCCTCTCCCTCACGTCATTCTTTTTATTTTTTTATCGTGTAACTAAAAATAATAATAATAAAAAAAATATTTGGTTGCACGTAAATTGCTGTCTGGATATTCCATTAATACTCACACGCCTCACAATAACACTCTGCGCAGTGTCTGCTGCTGCAGTGCTATATCAATCAAACTATTGCAGAATGAATAATTGAATGCTACTGACCACCCTGCATGTCATTATGGGGACAAACAAGCAACTGCGTGAGAACTTTGCACAGGGTAGTAAAGAGGGAGTTGCACAGTGTGTATTGCTGTATGGAGGAAAAAAAAACATTTGGCTTTCACCTAAAAAAGCAATGTGCCCCTGTGGCGGAGTGTCCCGCCCCTATGTATTATTATTTGTATTTTTGTTTGCGGCGCGGGTAAAAGCGCCGCGTCTTTTATTATTATATTTAAAAACCCCGTGAGGATGCATGGCTGATCAGCTACTGATTATTTAACTAGTTGACAGTCATGCATCCTTACCAAACGCATGCAGACTCTGGCCGAGGGGTAATAAGATAATTAACAACTAGTTAATCCCTCGGCCAGAGTATATAAACCTGCAGCTCTCTGCACTCGGGGTGGAGTGTACAGAGGAGAGTACGGGGAGCGGAGAGAGCGAGCGAAAGAATAACGACAGTTAAAGACAACTGCTAAACAGTATTTGTTTATTCGTTTGGCCCTTGTGCCTTTTTGTTTTGTGTTTTGTTGTTTTGTTTAAATCTTTTGTTTTGTTTATTAATAAATACGCTGAGTGCCGTTGCACTCAGCTTCAACCGCCCATCCATTGTTTTGGTTTCTACTTCCTGGTCCGTGATGTCACCACTGCGAGCCAGACTGTCACATATGGTGTCCTGCGTGGGACAAACAATGCCTCCAACAGCCGGACCAGGAAAGGAAAGGACGTTTTTTTTGTTCTTTTTCAAATAGTGTTTTTTTGTGTTTGAAAAAAGAAAAAAAAATGGATAAGTTGATGCATACATGAAGAGGTGGCATGAGCATCAGAGGGAGTTAAAGGAAGGAGGGGCTACGTGGTGCCTCGCCTGCCTGGAGTATGGGCACCTCCCTGAGGTGTGCCCATATGAAGACCCCCTCTTTGTGCAGGCCTTTGATCGAGGTGAGGTGGAGACTGCGGAGGAATGGATCCACCTGAAGGCCATACCATCACCGCAGGTGGATCAGGAAATCTGCCTCACCTGCCTCAAAGGGGAGGAGTGGTGCTTTGCCATCGGAAAAGTCGGGCACAAACCACCCGACCAACCCCCTCCATGGCAGGAGGTGGAACTGCTGGTCCCGAAGAAGGGAAGGAGGGGCGATGCCAAGAAGGCAAAGAAACAGGCTACAGCACCCGGAAGGGGGGAGCCTGAGCACCCAGTGCCCAGAAGGGGGGAGCCCGTGCATCCATCGCCCAGAGGGGGGGAGCCCGTGCATCCATCGCCCAGAGGGTGAGGAGCCCTCGCCGCTGTCTCCAGCACCAGGAGCAGAGCAGCAGGAGCTGCCTCTGCCTCCGCCACCTCCATCGCCAGGAGCAGAGCAGCAGGAGCTGCCTCTGCCTCCGCCACCACCACCACCAGGAGCAGAGCAGCAGGAGCTTCCTCTGTCTCCACCACCACCAGGAGCAGAGCAGCAGGAGCTGCTTCTGTCTCCACCACCGCCAGGAGCAGAGCAGCAGGAGCTGCTTCTGTCTCCACCACCGCCAGGAGCAGAGCAGCAGGAGCTGCCTCTGTTTCCACCACCACCAGGAGCAGAGCAGCAGGAGCTGCTTCTGTCTCCACCACCGCAAGGAGCAGAGCAGCAGGAGCTGCTTCTGTCTCCACCACCGCCAGGAGCAGAGCAGCAGGAGCTGCTTCTCTCTCCACCACCGCAAGGAGCAGAGCAGCAGGAGCTGCCTCTGTCTCCACCACCGCCAGGAGCAGAGCAGCAGGAGCTGCTTCTGTCTCCACCACCGCAAGGAGCAGAGCAGCAGGAGCTGCTTCTGTCTCCACCACCGTCAGGAGCAGAGCAGCAGGAGCTGCCTCTGTCTCCACCACCACCAGGAGCAGAGCAGCAGGAGCTGCTTCTGTCTCCACCACCGCAAGGAGCAGAGCAGCAGGAGCTGCCTCTGCCTCCGCCACCTCCACCAGCAGAGGGTGAATACCTGCTGGTTCCGCCTCAACCGCCGTGGGAGGACTGCTTGCAGCTCCCACCTCCACCAGCAGAGTGTGAATACCTGCTGGTTCCACCTCAACCACCGTGGGAGGACTGCTTGCCCCTTCCACTTCTACCAGCAGAGGGTGAATACCTGCTGGTTCCATCTCCACCTCCACCAGCAGAGGGTGAATACCTGCTGGTTCCACATCCACCATCATGGGAAGGACTGCTCCTGCCCTGCCTCACATCGCCCAAGGATGCCTGCCTCACATCGCCCAAGGATGCCTGCCTCGCTTCACCAAAGGATGCCTGCCTCGCTTCGCCCAAGGATGCCTGCCTCGCTTTGCCCAAGGATGCCTGCCTCGCTTCGTCCAAGAAGGTGTCACAAAATCTGCGTGGTCAGATTTCTTTACGTACTCAGCATACTCAGCATACACTCTTATCTCAGGGGAGACGTTAGGAGGACAGAGATGTTATTACTCCTAGTGGGATATAGTTCGTGCTCTGGACCCGCAGTATATCCAGATGACCAATATAAAACTCAAGAAATTGACAGACTCATGTATTTAAAGTTTTTTACGAATCAGAGTATGATCAGTACTCGTTCGGTTTATTAACGGTTAAATATTGGATAGAGTAGTTACAGGCTACGTCGTATCCCCAGCTGAAAGACACACTGGGCAGTCCAGTGTCTTAACAGATATCAACGTTAACAGTTTAATACATGTATATATGTGTTAATCAAGGCCGACAAGCAGGCCAAGAACACGTCATCTAAAGTACCCAATGGTCTATTTCAGCACATTCAACAAAACTCTCTCTTATTTCTAAAACATAGCATGTTAGCAATAAATGCAATACATGTGAGATAAAATAATAATAATAATTGCTTAATGCTTACCCTTTAATATAAATCGTAAAAGGATATGGCTGTCTTCACCAGGCAAATGAAACTGATTTCAATCAGCTCAATTGTGTAGGTTTGCAAAAGATGGACCACCTTGCCCTGTCTGGGATGAGTGTGGTACTCCATTGAAATTACTCTGGAGTTAAATAGGTTTTTCGTCTCATTGGAATACATGGGACGCCTCAATTAAATCCAATCATTAATCAGGTGGGACAGCTCTTTATCCCTTTTACAAATAATAGTTTTCAAAAGATCCGGACTAACTTTTCAGAATTAATAGGTGTCATGTACTCAATAAATTCAAAACTTCAAATTTGTTTCAACTCTTATGATCTAATTTCTTTGCTTTCCTCCGAGCCCCTCCTTTATCTGAAATGTTAAGTGAACCAAGGTTCCCAGGATCTTGGTTTATAATATAATATAAAAACACTACTGCATGCAAAACACTAATTTTATATGTGTTATATATGAGAGATGTTCTTAATATGTGACATCATCTTCTAAATGATTATATTATGCTAAATTAAAGGTATGTGTTTCTTTTAACTTCATATTGTTTCATCATTTTGTTAATAAGTCAGTTTTGATTCCATATACCATTGTCTAACAGAGTATTTGACACAAGTTTGTCTCATACAATATTCAAGTCGTTTAGTTTCACTAAGTTTAAGTGGTAATAGTTTTCATTACAATTATTTATCCATTAAGAGATGCACTGACCAGGCTCTGACCTGTACCTCTCTGGGAATATGTTACTGCTAGCAGTTTCCACAGTCTCTTGTTTTTTCCAAGGTCAGAGTCTGTGCAAAGCACTTTTTAGATTTATGACCTATAAAGGTCTGTTAAGCCATACTTTTTGCATACTATTTCAAGATATACTCTTATCTGTGAACCTTACCACTCCATCTCTATGAGGCTTGCAGCTCTGCTGAAGTGCTAGATAAGAAGAGAGGCCCTGGTTTCACTGCAGCAGTTTCAAATCACCACATTATAAGGAATCCATCTACCATCATTAGACAATAGTATAGTGGATTAATAACAAGGTACATTATAGTATATTATTACAAACTTAACACAAAAACATAACACAACACCTTTTAACTTCTATACTTGAATGGATATCATAATGTCTAGAAGTCTTATTGTTCAATAGAAAGAAGAATAAACTTGTACCATTTTCCCATTTAAATAAATCGAATACTGCTCCAGGTTTTAATCTTCTTGTCAGTTTTAAATAATATGTTTTCTCATTATAGCAAATACTTAAAACATATTATTAATCTTATGAAATAACTGTTATGAACTATAAACAGTGTCAATTAGCACTGAACCTGTTTCATTATAAGATAATCTTTCAATTAATTTACCTCTGTTTATCAATTGCTATAATATTATTTTGGTGAATCCCTTTTAGGATTTAAATCCAAATATAGGCCAGTATGACCCTTCTTATCTTGTGTTTTTCTTGACATAAATTTGTAGATTAACGTTCACTTTTAGCCGGAATGGTGCTTTTTATCAAGCGTCATGCTTTCTGAAGATAAGATATACTTGTGGTAAATCGTTCATTATATATATTTTCTTAGGGATTCTCAGACCACTAAGTACTTAATTGAATACATGTGTAATTCCAAACAAGAGAGGACTGACCTATTTCATGGAGCAAGACAGCCACCTACTAGTGGTACAAGGATACTCTTTCTTTATCCTTCCTAATATCTTTGACACTTCATTTTATAATACATTCCATATTTGAAATTGCCTAGTCCATGTCCTGCGTATCCCAGCGTTCCCAGCAGGATTCAACTTCTGTGCCGGGTTCAGCTCTGGTTGGTTCCACAAAAAAGACAACAGGCCCCTTTATCCAAAGTTTAGCATCACAGGTGTGAGACGCCATCTTCCTCACTTCGTACCTACAAGATACTTGGACACGTTTAGCTGGGACACCTTCTACACATTCCAATTTACCTAGATGAGCCCATTTCACTAAATGACCTCCTTCACAATTTATGCATTCAATCCTCTTAATATCCTTTGGATCTACATTTAGATGAGAGAAAGAAATTCCTTCAGAATCATTACATTCAAACAAGATTCTACAGTGTTTAGCTAAATGACTACAGGCTGGACAAAGTTTGGGCCCAGTCACTGATGTCTTGCTTTGGCACATATTACATGCACACATAAGAGGATTATGTTTCAATTTGTATGTCATGGTTAATTCTGCACCATGTACAATAGTTCTGGATCTGTATACATTGTTACTATACATTCCCTTCTGTTCGCACAGAGTCACTTTGCGAAGTACGCCTTCCATCCAGAACAATGAAGGAGGCCAAAACTCACTGTTATTCATATTTTCTGGCATCCAATTACTGTTCTGCCTCACATCATCAGTTGGTAAACACAATACAACTGAACCTGAATCAATTGATGAACCATGAGCCTTAGCTACTGAGATCCTCCATGCAAAAGGTGTCAATGTTTTACTGACCAGCCTAGCTGATTCAGCGTCACTTGTGACAAAGGCCTGTCTCGCATCGCCTGGGGCTGCCTGTTGCTCGGCATCGCCTGGGGCTGCCTGTTGCTCCGCATTAAATCATACGCTGATTTAAATATGTACCTAACACACAGTAATGAGAGCATTGGTGATCATGTAGACTGTTCAGCTTCATTGATGTAATTGGTGATCATACAGACTGTTCAGCTTTATTGATCATTGGTGATAATGCAGACTGTTCAGCTTCATTGATGTCATTGTGGATCATGCAGACTGTTGAACTTCATTGATGTGCAATGAAGCGAGAAACAACTGCCATAATTCAATCTGTTTTACATCTTCTAGGAATCCCGTAATCTGAACAGAATTCTTCAATCAAAAGCATATACTAAACAAAAACGACGGTTCTAGTGTTAAAGTAGTCCATAAATGTACATTTTGTGTGTGTGTGTTGGGGGTGTGTATGTGTTTTGAACAGCCTTTTTGCTGGAGATTACGTGAGATTAGAAGAACGGGATCTTTATTGTTGAAATCTCGTGAGCCACATTCCTGGTCCGGTTTACGTGAGTTTTTACAGCTATTTTTATCGTGAGAAAGCGACTGACCTTGCCCTTAAAGTTGCACTGCCAAAATGACTTCCTTTTGCTTTTTCACGATGTATTCGCGTGACAACGTCACACAGTCATGACTGTAGATTCGATTTTCACGTGCATGTAAACCAAACCATAGTTTTACATCCCAGCACACTAGGATGCAGATGATTAATGGTTAGTTTAATCTTGGAGTACACAATGTTACTGTAGGTAGGGTAGTCATAGATCAGTGATAATCAGGGTCTGTGAAACAAGACATAAGAGATTGATGACTTGTACAGCCTTTAAAAATGTCAGAAATCGCTAACTTAAATGTGTTTCTCCTTAATCACTAAAATGTATGATGTCTAGTTTTCACTTGTAAAAATCACTATGAAGTTGCAAAGGATAGAGGGTTTACTGTATATGGTTGGAATACTGTGGCAATGTGCCCCGCCCCTGTGTGCATTTGTGTGTTATGTGTTGTATGGTGCGTGTGTTAAATGTTGGTGTATAGTCATTGGTACACGGGATATAAACGGGTCTGTGTTTCACGTGTATTTAAAAATGTATAATTGTATTTAGGCATGGGATTGCACATCACTGCACGTGCATTTAAAGTAAGTAATATGCGCGCACGAGGTTGCACATAATTAATTCACGTGCTGGGATTCAAGTGAATAATTAATTAGTAATTGAATCACAGCACACCAGTATAAATAGATGAACGTTTCATTCACTCGGGGTTGGGTGTTCGGTGAGTGGAGAACGGGAAAGAGAGAAGGAGAAAGTAAAATAAAGTAAAGTAAATTAAATTGATAGTTGTTTTTATTATTATTATTATTTATTTCTTA
This sequence comes from Huso huso, assembly GCA_036884735.1. Lineage (NCBI taxonomy): Eukaryota > Metazoa > Chordata > Actinopteri > Acipenseriformes > Acipenseridae > Huso > Huso huso. The sequence goes on along the minus strand of CM072692.1, from coordinate 8,644,195 downwards.
GCAGACGCCCTTATCCAGGGCGACTTACAATCGTAAGCAAATACATTTCTCACCGTGTTTGTTCGTTTGTCTGTTTACTGTTTAGTACGTTTTGTTTGTCTTTTTTATTTTGGCGTAGAGTGCCGTGTCCTGTTTTTGGGTTCTCTTGTTTTGTTTATTAAATGCTGAGCACAACCAAGTACTCAGCTTCACCAACCTCGCTGTCTCTGTCTGTCTGTTTCTTCCGGGCCTGCACGTATTCACCACTTTGCCACAAATACCTATTCAGAATTTGGTGAATTTAAATGCATATGACTTAAGTACTAGGACCTACAGGTAACACAGGGAAAAAGCAAAATGGTTCAGAATTTGGAAATTCACGTTTGACATAAACATTTCAGAATATTATCTCTTTTCAACATCAACCTGGGATTGGTTGGTTACTTGTATTGTAACACTTGAAATGTATTTGCTTACGATTGTAAGTCGCCCTGGATAAGGGCGTCTGCTAAGAAATAAATAATAATAATAATAATAATACTCATCTGTGTGGTGTGCAGGGTGTGGTGTGCCCAAGAGGACACCCCAAGGACTGGCTGGTAGCACCCCAACATCCGTTCTCAAATTTCTGGATGTGAAGAAGCAATTGGCTTGGTCTTAGCATAGGAGGACTTATGCTGACCTTGAGTTCTCCTGACCTGTTTGGGGAATTGCTGCGGTGAGGGAGCATAATTGGGGAGAAAATCAGGAGGAAAATAATTAGGCATTTTAAAAAAAAGACAAAAAACACCAGGAGCTTTAATTAACGATTGCTTAAAATAAAGTGATTTTGGTTTATAATAGTAATAAATGTCTCAATTATTCAATTCCTAGAAGCTGGTAATGACTTTTACACCATTAATGCAAAGAAACGAAAGTGGTCATTACAACTAGGAACAGACAGAATGATTCAAGTCAATATGCAGTCAAATACAACAGCCAATCATTTAACCTAACCTTGTTGAAAAAACAGCCCTATATTATCAAAAACTATATCATGTACTATTTTCTATTCAAGTATAAGTTAAGTTTCCTTAGGCTATGCATTTGTAACAGCAACAGATAGTTGGTGTGCCTTTTCAGTTTATCTTTGGCTGGGTTGTGTTGAAAACGGCACTTCAAAAAGCACATTGTCATGCAATTCGGAGATATAAAACATATAAATGAAAAATACGAAATAGCCATAATTAGAGATTAAGCAGTGTAAATCCTTATAAACGGTTTCTACGGTAGATGCGCACCATAATGTTGCAGTTTTCTCATGTTTACCATGTTTATACTAAGCATTTGCCATGGCTTACCAAGTTTTTAAATGTCCTTCAACAAACCTCTGTGTGCTTTACAATGCTTACATATGCATTACAGTGCTTTCACTTTGCTATGCTTTTACTAAGTTGCACATTTATAAGGGAGACCTTAAACCCAGTAAAATAAATCATAATGATGTTTGCGTTTTCTTATCTAACACTGTGAAACAAAGAACACTGCTAATAGTGCTGATACTCACCGTCCATAGTGCGTGGAAGTAAAAGAGATAAGGAGGAGACAAAGGTGGGGTGCTTAAATAAACCTGGATTGACATAAGTTAGTTTAAAAAGGGTGTAGATTTAAACAAAGATGCCTTTTATTCTCTTGATTTACTATTATTCTTGTAATAGTCAGTCGTGTAAATGTGTGAACGTATGATACATAATACATTATTAAATTTGACTCTAAATTAAAGGATTACATGAAATTACTCAAAAAAACATTCAATTATACAACACTGATTGGCAAGCGACATTATAGAAGTAGAATAAACTCAGTTCAAAACGATGCGTCCACCATACCTTTGCTGATGTCCTATGTATTTGTAAGTTTTAACATTTTGCCATTGCATAATATTGTTTCCTCGTTTTCCCCAATGTTTAGAAATAAAATACTGAATTAAACCTTCACCTCAGTCAATTTGAATTATAACCACAGCGGTGCTGCGGAAATTGACACAAGGCAGGAGTGCTTGCCACCTGGAAGGATGTGTTGTGTTGTCAGAGCACCATTCATGCTACATCAGAGACTTGTGTATAGTATACAAATTATTTAGAATGAAGTTTTGATTTCAGCAGCCAAGATATGAAAAGGAATAGGACTCCATTCAACATGATCAATCGCTCCTGATCAAGTCTAGCAGGCTGAAGAAGACTGCTAGTAAGAAGACTGGTATGGTTGGGTGCCATTGAGTTTAATCATTATTTTAATGTTCAAACAGCCAATAAGAGACTAAACATTATATCCAAGAAATGGTGACATTTGCACAAAACAAAGCAAGCAAACTTGTGTATCTATTAATTAATATTAACTTTAAGAAGCATACGTAACATCTACCTAGAGAGAAATACAAAATGATTTTAATACCAGTGATATTTTTGGTTCAAAATGCCATTGATTTATCCCACATGCTCTAACCAACATGTACTTATTATTATTATTTTTTATATATTTATTTGGCAGGTGCCTTTATACTTAAAAAACAGAACAGTGTACCTCCTCATGTGTATGTAATAGTATTTCAGTTTTCAACTCAGTTAAACAAAAACACAGCCAAATACAAAGTTTTTTGCTGCAGTTTAAATCAAATGTTCAATTTACTGTGTGCATTTAAATTATTCTGTATTCCATAGCTAAAAGCTAAGCTTATTTCTTATAGTATCTCATGCATGTACATTAGCTGAATGATAATATTCAATCATACGCTGATTTAAATATGTACCTAACACACAGTAATGAGAGCATTGGTGATCATGCAGACTGTTCAGCTTCATTGATGTAATTGGTGATCATACAGACTGTTCAGCTTTATTGATCATTGGTGATAATGCAGACTGTTCAGCTTCATTGATGTCATTGTGGATCATGCAGACTGTTGAACTTCATTGATGTGCAATGAAGCAAGAAACAACTGCCATAATTCAATCTGTTTTACATCTTCTAGGAATCCCGTAATCTGAACAGAATTCTTCAATCAAAAGCATATACTAAACAAAAACTCAGGGCCCAACAGAGATAAAATCTAAATATGGGTGGTAAGCATACTCACAGTACAGAACGTATATATCATTGTTGCAGATGCAGCTGCCAAATCACTGGTGATTATGGCACATATGGCAATGCAGTTTACTGCCGATCATGTCATAATGCTGAAACAGCAGAAAGGGCAAGTGCAGAAACGAAAAGACAAAATGAGCAAATGGAAATCCAAAACCAATAACGAGCAAGATATAAGGAGATGGAGGAAAGACAACGCATACAAGGAGAAGGACAAAAAAGAAAGCTGGAAAAAGAAAACGCAGCAATGATAACTGCTCAGTAAAGTGCTGTGAGCTTTAGATATCTGTACTAAAGTCACATTTTGTACCCTCTTGAGTAAGTAGGCCACATTAGCATTACATTACAGCACAAGTACTGATCATGTAACAGTAGTGCTTGTTTTGTTCACATGATATACCACAACAGGGAATTGGAAACATGTACTGTGTTTAATATGGACTAATGTTTAATCTAGCTTGAAACATGGAAAATGATCACTATATCAAAGTATAGTATGATCACTATATCAATTTCAACTGTCTTGATTTCTCTCAGAGATTACAGTGCAAATAGAGAAATGCGTTGTGAAAAAAAAAAACTATAACACATGTGGGTACCAGAGAGACTCCACACCGTCCCAGTCTCTGCTACAATGCCAAGGTAGAACATGTCCCAGTTAAGATTGCAGTAAAAAAAGGCAATTTCCCTAGTTTTGTGAGTTTGTGTAACACTTTGTCCAATTTATATTCGCACATATAAAAATGTAATGATTCTAATATTATATCAGTGTAACGTGTTCATGTTGTGAGTTCATAATACCTGAACAAAAATGTCTTTAGCATGCAATTAACATATTCAACTATTCAATTTTGGAGGGACTGGTTCTGTGATACTAACGGCAAGCACCACCTATCTGATTCCTTTCTCAACATTTAAGACGAGAACAATGAGAAGGGATAATTAGTTAAGAGCCTACTTCTCTTATGTGAGAACACCAGGATAGTAAGCCCATTGTGCACATTCACTTTGAAAAAAAAATAACCATTAAAACATTCCTTATCTCAGTTTTGACAACAGGGCCCATTGGGCTCCATCTGTTATGCTTGAAAATCTAATGATTGGCTCGGGTGAACATAGTAACAGAGAAAGAAAAAAACATCAATTGCAAACCTATCATATACAAACTGTAGTGTAAATTGTGAGCACGCTATGTTATCAATCTCTCCCGGACTGCAAGAACTGCTTGATGCTGGTAGGTCACCTTCCACATTGAAGGTGTATTTAGCGGCTATCTCTGCGTGCCATGCCCCCATAGATTCGGTATCTGTGTCACTCTGACCAGCTCTTCGTCTGTCACGGGACACGGACCCTAGGACAGCCCCTCTCTAAGCAGGATTATGGATACAGTCTCAACTGTATATAATAGTGCTGGCTTGCCCCCACCTGGTAGGGTAGCCACACACTGCACTAGAGGGTTGGCTGCATCTTGGGCCCTCTTTAGAGGGGCCTCGATGTCTGATATTTGTACTGCGGCTAGCTGGGCTACGCCGCATACTTTCTCCAGGTTTTATCACCAACCTCAAGGTCACATCGGTCGCCCTCACGGGTTCGATGGAAAAAGAGAAATGGCTTCCTTTGGATGACAATTTTATCTCCTCGGTGGGCGGGACCGAGTGCATCATCCCAGGAAGGGGCCTATCATCAGCTCTGGTATAGAGAGCTCAGCGATACCTCCCCAATGGGAAGGCATATCCCATACGTAATGTCATTGGTGGTTATCTTCTCTTTACAGGGAACCAGGTACGTTCGGGGAATGTTTTGTTGCATGTCGAATATGATTAAGGGGTTTCTCTAAATGAGATGTTTCTCAGTGGCATAAAAAGTGTTTTTTAAGCATAAAGGTCGATTTCACCCATGCTCTGCTTGAATTGAAAAACAAAGATAGAAAAAAACGGTAAATTCTTTAAAAAATAAACGTTGATATTAATCGTCGATTTAGCAAAAAAATAAAAATCAAATAGTAGTAAGCCTAAATATAACTTACAATATTCTATTTTTTTTATATACAAGCCTGTTGTTATCTCTACTGTACCTGGCAACCATCAATTCCTTTGTTTTGTACCTGGGAAAATATCAGTAGAAGAGATTTCATCTTGAATCTAGCCACAGTGCTTCTGCAGAAGCATTTCTATCAGAAATCTGCAAAGCTGCAGGCTGCAGCAGCTCAACGTGGATTCTGTGCTGCGAGTGACACACGCAAGAGAAAACATGTTACTTTTGTTTTAGATTAAAAACTACTTTTGTTTTTACGGTTTAGTATGAACATAAACCTGTTTACACCTGTTTACACACTAGTTTCTTTTGAAATGTTTATTTTGTTAAAGTTTTTCAGTTTTTTGAGGTAGTGCTTTATTTGTGGTATGTTAGAAAATAAAAGCTGTATGTTTAATTGTTCATTTAAATACGCCGTTTCGGCTGTGAAGATGTTTGATATGATGTTCTTGAATAAAGCTTTTGAGTTGTATCCAAAAGTTTGTCTTTTATTTTAATGTTGATGATGTTTAATATGTACCATGACTGCCACGACGGTTCTAGTGTTAAAGTAGTCCATAAATGTACATTTTGTGTGTGTGTGTTGGGGGTGTGTATGTGTTTTGAACAGCCTTTTTGCTGGAGATTATGTGAGATTAGAAGAACGGGATCTTTATTGTTGAAATCTCGTGAGCCACATTCCTGGTCCGGTTTACATGAGTTTTTACAGCTATTTTTATCGTGAGAAAGTGACTGACCTTGCCCTTAAAGTTGCACTGCCAAAATGACTTCCTTTTGCTTTTTCACGATGTATTCGCGTGACAACGTCACAGAGTCATGACTGTAGATTCGATTTTCACGTGCATGTAAACCAAACCATAGTTTTACATCCCAGCACACTAGGATGCAAATGATTAATGGTTAGTTTAATCTTGGAGTACACAATGTTACTGTAGGTAAGGTAGTCATAGATCAGTGATAATCAGGGTCTGTGAAACAAGATATAAGAGATTGATGACTTGTACAGCCTTTAAAAATGACAGAAATCGCTAACTTAAATGTGTTTCTCCTTAATCACTAAAATGTATGATGTCTAGTTTTCACTTGTAAAAATCACTATAAAGTTGCAAAGGATAGAGGGTTTACTGTATATGGTTGGAATACCTATTCAGAATTTGGTGAATTCAAAAACATATGACTTAAGTACCAGGACCTACAGGCAACACAGGGAAAAAGCAAAATGGTTCAGAATTTGGAAATTCACGTTTGACATAAACATTTCAGAATATTATCTCTTTTCAACATCAACCTGGGATTGGTTGGTTACTTGTATTGTAACACTTGAAATGTATTTGCTTACGATTGTAAGTCGCCCTGGATAAGGGCGTCTGCTAAGAAATAAATAATAATAATAATAATAATACTCATCTGTGTGGTGTGCAGGGTGACTCATTCAGTGATTGTACTACAGTGGACCCTACTGCGCAAGAGGACACCCCAAGGACTGGCTGGTTGCCCCCCAACATCCGTTCTCAAATTCCTGGGTGTGAAGAAGCAATTGGCTTGGTCTTAGCATAGGAGGACTTACGCTGACCTTGAGTTCTCCTGACCTGTTTGGGGAATTGCTGCGGTGAGGGAGCATAATTGGGGAGAAAATCAGGAGGAAAATAATTAGGCATTTTAAAAAAAAGACAAAAAACACCAGGGGCTTTAATTAATGATTGCTTAAAATAAAGTGATTTTGGTTTATAATAGTAATAAATGTCTCAATTATTCAATTCCTAGAAGCTGGTCATGACTTTTACACCATTAATGCAAAGAAACGAAAGTGGTCATTACAACTAGGAACAGACAGAATGATTCAAGTCAATATGCAGTCATATACAACAGCCAATCATTTAACCTAACCTTGTTGAAAAAACAGCCCTATATTATCAAAAACTATATCATGTACTATTTTCTATTCAAGTATAAGTTAAGTTTCCTTAGGCTATGCATTTGTAATAGCAACAGATAGTTGATGTGCCTTTTCAGTTTATCTTTGGCTGGGTTGTGTTGAAAACGGCACTTCAAAAAGCACATTGTCATGCAATTCGGAGATATAAAACAAATAAATGGAAAATACAAAATAGCCATAATTAGAGATTAAGCAGTGTAAATCCTTATAAACGGTTTCTACGGTAGATGCGCACTGTATTGTTGCAGTTTTCTCATGTTTACCATGTTTATACTAAGCATTTGCCATGGCTTACCAAGTTTTTAAACGTCCTTCAACACACCTCTGTGTGCTTTACAATGCTTACATATGCATTACAGTGCTTTCACTTTGCTATGTTTTACTAAGGTGCACATTTATAGGGAGACCTTAAACCCAGTAAAATAAATCATGATGATGTTCGTGTTTTCTTATCTAACACTGTGAAACAAAGAACACTGCTAATAGTGCTGATACTCACCGTCCATAGTGCGTGGAAGTAGAAGAGATAAGGAGGAGACAAAGGTGTGGTGCTTAAATAAACCTGGATTGACATAAGTTAGTTTAGAAAGGGTGTTGATTTAAACAGGTAAGATGGCTTTTATTCTCTTGATTTACTATTATTCTTGTAATAGTCAGTCGTGTAAATGTGTGAACGTATGATACATAACATTATTAAATTTGACTCTAAATTAAAGGATTACATGAAATTACTCAAAAAAACATTCAATTATATAACTCTGATTGGCAAGTGACATTATAGAAGTAGAATAAACTCAGTTCAAAACGATGCGTCCACCATACCTTTGCTGATGTCCTATGTATTTGTAAGTTTTAACATTTTGCCGATGCATAATATTGTTTCCTCGTTTTCCTCAATGTTTAAAAATAAAATACTGAATTAAACATTCACCTCAGTCAATTTGAATTATAACCACAGCGGTGCTGCGGAAATTGACACAAGGCAGGAGTGCTTGCCACCTGGAAGGATGTGTTGTGTTGTCAGAGCACCATTCCGGCTACATCAGAGACTTGTGTATAGTATACAAATTATTTAGAATGAAGTTTTAATTTCAGCAGCTAAGATATGAAAAGGAATAGGACTCCATTCAATTTGATCAATCGCTCCTGATCAAGTCTAGCAGGCTGAAGAAGACTGCTAGTAAGAAGACTGGTATGGTTGGGTGCCATTGAGTTTAATCATTATTTTAATGTTCAAACAGCCAATAAGAGACTAAACATTATATCCAAGAAATAGTGACATTTGCACAAACAAAGCAAGTAAACTTGTGTATCTATTAATATTTACTTTAGGAAGCATACGTAACATCTACCTAGAGAGAAATACAAAATGATTTTAATACCAATGATATTTTTAGTTCAAAAAAGCCATTGATTTATCCCACATGCTCTAACCAACCTGTACTTATTATTATTATTTTTTATATATTTATTTGGCAGGTGTCTTTATACTTAAAAAACAGAACAATGTACCTCCTCATGTGTATGTAATAGTATTTCAGTTTTCAACTCAGTTAAACAAAAACACAGCCAATACAAAGTTTTTTGCTGCAGTTTAAATCAAATGTTCAATTTACTGTGTGCATTTAAATTATTCTGTATTCCATAGCTAAAAGCTAAGCTTATTTCTTATAGTATCTCATGCATGTACATTAGCTGAATGATAATATTCAATCATACATTTAAATATGTACCTAACATTTAAATATGTACCTAACACACAGTAATGAGAGCATTGGTGATCATGCAGACTGTTCAGCTTCATTGGTGATCATGTAGACTGTTCACCTTCATTGATGTCATTGTGGATCATGCAGACAGCTTTATTAATGTGCAATGAAGCGAGAAACAACTGCCATAATTCAATCTGTTTTACATCTTCTAGGAATCCCGTAATCTGAACAGAATTCTTCAATCAAAAGCATTATACTAAACAAAAACTCAGGGCCCAACAGAGATATAATATAAATATGGGTGGTAAGCATAGTACAGAACGTATATATCATTGTTGCAGATGCAGCTGTCAAATCACTGGTGATTATGTCCAAAATGGCAATGCACTTTACTGCCGATCATGTCATGATGCTGAAACAGCAGAAAGGGCAAGTGCAGAAGCGAAAAGACAAATGGAAATCGAAAAGCAACAACGAGCAAAACAAAACGAGATGGAGGAAAGACAACGCATCCAAGGAGAAGCACAAAAAAGAAAGCTGGAAAAATAAAACGCAGCAAAGAAAACTGCTCAGTAAAGTGATGTGAGCTTTAGATTTCTGTACTAAAGTCACATTTTGTACCCTCTTGAGTAAGTAGGCCACATTAGCATTACATTACAGCACAAGTACTGATCATGTAACAGTAGTGCTTGTTTTGTTCACATGATATACCACAATAGGGAACTAGAAACATGTACTGTGTTTAATACGGACTGATGTTTAATCTAGCTTGAAACATGGAAAATGATCACTATATCAAAGTGCTATTTAAAGAACAAAATAGAAACATAATTCTACAGTACTGATTTATCAGTGCTTGTATTTCTTGTCAAACTGGATACATTATTGCAGAGCTGTGCAAGTAATGCTGAGGTTTCAAATCTTTATGAATAGTTACAATTGTCTCTCAGCTGTGATTGTTAATAAAAGGCTGTTATATGTTGTTCACAATTTCAACTGTCTTGATTTCTCTCAGAGATTACATTGCAAATAGAGAAATGCGTTGTGAAAAAAAAAAAAACTATAACACATGTGGGTACCAGAGAGACTCCACACTGTCCCAGTCTCTGCTACAATGCCAAGGTAGAACATGTCCCAGTTAAGATTGCAGTAAAAAAGGGCAATTTCCCTAGTTTTGTGAGTTTGTGTAACACTTTGTCCAATTTATATTTGCATATTTAAAAATGTAATGATTCTAATATTATATCAGTGTAACGTGTTCATGTTGTGAGTTCATAATACCTGAACAAAAATGTCTTTAGCATATAATTAACATATTGAACGATTCAATTTTGGAGGAACTGATTCTGTGATACTAATAGCGCAAGCACCACCTATCTGACTCCTTTCTCAACATTTAAGATGAGAACAATGAGAAGGGATAATTAGTTAAGAGCCTACCTTTCTTATGTGAGAACACCAGGATAGTAAGCCCATTGTGCACATTCACTCTGTAAAACAAATAACCATTAAAACATTCCTTATATCAGTTTTGACAACAGGTCCCATTGGGCTCCATCTGTTATGCTTGAAAATCTAATGATTGGCTCGGGTGAACATAGTAACAGCGAAAGAAAAAAACATCAATTGCAAACCTATCATATACAAATTGTAGTGAGGATTGTGAGCATGCTATGTTATCACTCTCTCCTGGAAAGTAGTCACTGTCTTTCAGCTCCACTCTCCTCTATACTAAAAATAGAGAAACTTTTACTTTTAACCTGCTCGCACATAGCCAACATAAAAAATACTCTGCTCAATATTATATCTCCAAATAACAAACAAAACAATAAAATTATTGTGCTAAAGAATTTCCTAACCAAGTTCCATCACACAGTGCAGCTAGGGATATGCATCCTAAAATAAATAACACTCTGCACAGTGTCTTCTGCTGCAGTGCTATATCAATCAAACTATTGCAGAATGAATAATTGAATGCTACTGACCACCCTGCATGTCATTATGGGGACAAGCAAGCAACTGCATGAGAACTTTGCACAGAGCAGTAAAGAGGGAGTTGCACAGTGTGTATTGCTGTATGGGGGGAAAAAAATCCATTTGGCTTTGTGACAGAAATACAATGAGTTCTGGTGATAAATCTTCCTCCCGACCTGTGAGGGCGCTAAAGAACGGGAGGAGAAGCATCTGGAAGGGCTGGCCTGACAGTTCGTTTCCGGGACCGGGAAGTGGGTCAGCCTGGAAGGAAGCGAGACTCTGTTGTAAGACCGTATTGATTTGACAGGTAAACGAGGGGCAGCTGCAAGTAATAAGGCAGCTGCAACCGTTTACCTAGATATCATGCAAGATTACATATAGGGGCCAGGGTAACGCTGTTCTTTTCCTTCGTTTGGGTTAAGCGTTTGGGAGAGAAGGATCGAGAGAGGAGCTCTCATTGTTAAAAAGAATAAGGAAAAGAATTATGTGTTTTGTTGTGTTGTGTCTGTCTGTATAATTGTCTGTGTTTGTACCACCAGACAGTTAAAGCACGACTCCGGAGCTGTCGCTAAGGGTCAGCACTGTCCGGAGCACCACTGCACCCCGCACTATCTGTGTTTGCACTAAAGCACCATCACGACTGCACTCACCCAGGACTGGTGACCGTCTGTTTGTTTTTGTTCGGGACTGTGCCCTGTTTATTGTTATCCCCGTGCGTTACACATTGTTGTGTATCGCCGGGGATTTAGTTATTTTTCGGTCACCAGACCTGGAAAAGAAATAAAGCACTTTTTCACTGGAAAACCGTTGTCTGCCTGTCACTCCTGCACCGCATCACCGCTACACCTGTGGGATTATGGACCGCAACGCGCTGGCGGAGCTGCTGCAGGCGCTGGAGAGCAGACGCGACGCAGAGGAGAGAAGGAGGGAGGAGCGCTACACGGCGCTCATTGAACGGGTAGGGTTGGCCGTTACCGCAGCGACGACCCCTACCATAACACCGCTGATGTCGCCCCCGAAGGCACGGGCAATGAAGATGTCGACGGAGGATGACCCAGAGGCGTATTTGGTGGCGTTCGAGCGGCTGGCTACCGCGGCGGCTTGGCCGCGGGAGTTCTGGGCTAGCCAGTTGGGACCCTGCTTGATTGGGGAGGCTCAGGCAGCCTACCAAGCGATGAGTGACCATCACGCCACCGAGTACGACCTGGTCAAGCAGGCTATCCTCCGCCGCCTAAACATCACTACAGAGACCCACCGGGCGCGGTTTAGGGAGTACCAGAGAGCCCCGGGGACACGCCCCAGGGTGGTTGCAGAGCGGTTGTGCGACCACATGGTGCATTGGCTGACCCCTGGGAAGAAGACCGCCCAGCAGATGGGGGAAGCCATTGTGGTAGAGCAGTTTTGCCATGTGGTCGGCACCGAGACCTAGGCGTGGATCCGGCGCCACAACCCCGACACCCTGGAGGAGGCGGTCAAGTTGGCGGAAGATTTTGAAGACTCCCTGACTTCTGCCCGGGTCGGGATCCTGTCTGCCCCTGCCCTTCGGAGCAGCCGACCTCTCCCTCCCTCTCCTCCAACACCACCACCACCACCACCACCCTCGTTCCCGGGACCTAGACCTCCTAGAGCACCGACCCCATTGGGCCCCCTTGCCTCCCCCCCATGAAGACCAAGGTTGGCCCCCAGCTGGTGTAGAGGTGCTGCCCCTGCCCCGTTGCCATACCAGCAGCGGGACAGATTTCTAACCTATGCCCCCTCTGTCCCTCCTATCTGTTTTAGGTGCCACCAGCCGGGACATCTGGCCAGGTCATGCCCCGCTGCCATGGAGTGTGACGTGGCCGCGTGCAATTGGGCACCTGAAACTGGTAAGCGTGGGGAAAATGGTCGGGAGGGGCCTTGTTTGATTAATGTTGTGTTAGGGAATGTGAAAACCCACGCATTAGTGGACACAGGGTGTGAGCAAACCTTGATTAGGACAGCTCTCCTGGGCGGTGTGTCGTGGCGGCCACGAGGTCAGGTGGCCATCTCCTGTATCCTTGGAGACACGGCGGCATACCCCATTAAAAGTATATTTATCGGTAGGACCGATAAAACGTCACCTTGTAGTCGGGGTGGCGGAAAGGTTGCCACACCCAGTTATTCTGGGTCGAGACTGGCCAAAATTCAAAGAATTGATGCAAATAATGGCAGTCTCAGCCACACACATAAACGTGGCAGAAAAAAAAAGGAACGGATTGGTGATGTGTTTCCTTTTCACACTGAAATGTTTTCCCCTCTTTTCCGTCCTAGAAAAACAAATAAGGAGAGACGGACTGCGAAATGGGAGGGAGAGTTTTTGAGACAAGGCTGGGGTCTGGTGGGAGAGTGCTACAATGGTAACAAACGCCAGTCGAAGGGAGTCTGAACGCAGTGTGACCGAGAGAGCGAGGTTACTGGACCGACTAGAGCAGAGGTTATTCCAGCCCCTCTCAATGTACCGGACCCGTGGTACTCAAGCACGGACCTATGTGGGGCCAACATAACGACCCGTCACTGGTGCACGCTTGGGGGCAGGTCCGGTCCATTGAAGGTAAGGATGTTGACGGCTGGGGGCGCTAGTATATCCACATTTCAGTGTCAAGGGGCAATTACTGTATAGGGGTAAACCTAGCCCCGCGGGCACAGGACAGCCTGTAACACAATTGTTGGTTCCCCGTCTTGTCGGACCGAGGTCATGAGGCTGGCGCATGATATCCCTTTTGCGGGCACCTCGGAGCCGAGAAGACGAGGAACGGATATTGGCTCGATTCTATTGGGTAGGTCTTCATACTGATGTGTCGAGATATGTAGCCACATGCCCAGACTGCCAGCGAGTAGCGCCGAGTCGAGTGCGCCCGCCCTTTGGTCCCACTGCCGATTATTTCCACTCCTTTCGAGCGCATTGCAATGGACATAGTGGGCCCTTTGCTACCTTCTGACTCGGGTATCGCATATATTAGTGGTGGTGGATTATGCAACGCGATACCGGAGGCAGTTCCATTGAGGTCCACTAGTGACGCTGCAATAGCCACCGAGTTAGCGCAGATTATGGCTAGAGTAGGGATCCCCAAGGAGATTTTGACCGATCACGGGACCAATTTTTTGTCCAATACGTTACAGCAGGTGTACAAAATATTGAAAATACGTCCCATTAGGGCGTCCGTTTATCATCCACAATCGGACGGTCTGGTTGAACGTTTTAATCAGACCTTAAAGTCGATGCTGAGGCGATTTGTAACACAAGAGCAGAAACATTGGGCATCGCTTCTTCCCTACCTCCTTTTTGCGGTGAGAGAAGTGCCGCAGAGTTCAACGGGGTTCTCCCCCTTTGAGCTCCTGTACGGCCGGCAGCCTCGCGGCATTCTCGACCTGCTGAGAGAGGGGTGGGAGGAGCACAAAGGCTCGTCTAAAAATGTAGTGAAGTATGTGCTCCTACTAAGAGATCGCCTGGATTTGGTCGGTCGTTTGGCCCGAGACAACCTCAGATCGGCTCAGCACCGACAGCAGCAGCATTACAACAAAAATGCACGGATTCGAACCTTTCGACCAGGGGACAAGGTAATGCTGCTACTTCCTCATCAGAATCAAAACTGTGTGCTAAATGGCAGGGGGTCGTATGAGGTGATTCGGGCTATAGGAAAGTAAATTATGAAATTAAACAGCCCGATCGCCGGAATGAACGTGAAATTTACCATGTTAATTTGTTAAAGCCCTGGCAGGCAAGGGAGGTCTTATTTATAGCCCCAGGCAATATGGAGGATGATTTAGGCCCCTGTCCAGAGACCCCGAGCACAAAAGCGATTTCAATGGGGAACAATTGGTTCCGGATCAGCAAAGAGAGCTGCGTAAGCTTATTGAGGAGTTTAGCGATGTTTTTCTGATGTGCCCGGCAGAACAAACTTAGTTGAATATGACATTATCTCTCCCCAGGTGTCACAGTGCGAGAGAGACCGTGCGGATCCCGGAGAGTCGACGGGTGGCGTGCGCAAAGAGGTATGGGATATGCTCGAGCTTGGGGTGATTGAACCTTCCAGGAGCGAGTGGTGCAGCCCAATTGTTATAGTGGCTAAAAAGACGGCACCAACCGCTTCTGCGTAGATTTCAGAAAGGTAAACGCTATTGCTAAGTTCGATGCATATCCCATGCCTCGGGTCGACGAACTTTTAGACAGACTGGGAAAAGCGAGGTTTATTTCCACTCTGGACCTGACGAAGGATACTGGCAAATCCCTTTAACCCGCAGCTCCAGAGAAAACCGCATTTTCAACACCAGAAGGGCTGTTCCACTTTAAAACCATGCCATTTGGGCTACATGGTGCGCCCGCTGCTTTTCAGAGACTGATGGACCAGGTGTTATGCCCACATCATGAATATGCAGCAGCGTATATTGATGAGGTGGTGATTTACAGCTCCACCTGGCGAGAGCATTTGGCTAGGGTTGCAGCCGTTCTTCAGTCTCTAAGAGCAGCCCGGCTGACAGCTAACTTGAGGAAATGTGCGTTTGCCAAAACAGAGACTCAATATTTGGGATTTCTAATGGGAAATGGAAGGGTGAGACCTGTGGTCACCAAAATCCAGGCTTTGGTTGATGCAGCGATCCCCAAAACCAAGACTCAGGTGAGGTCACTACTGGGCTTAGCCGGTTATTACCGCCGCTTCAACCCCGAGTACGCCACAGTGGTTAACCCGTTAGTCGACCTCACCAAAAAGAGTGCTCCAAATTTAATTAAATGGTCAGCTGAGTGTCAGGGGGCGTTTGATACGATTAAGCGTAAACTTTGCCAGGCCCCCACTCTTATTACCCCAGATTTCACCAAGAGATTCATCCTCCACACCGACGCATCGGATGTAGGTTTGGGTGCAGTCTTGTCCCAAAAGTAGCTGGAGTAGAACACCCGATATTGTACCTGAGCAAAAAATGTTACCTCGGGACGTAACTACTCCGTAGTCGAAAAAAAAGTGTTTGGCCATTAAATGGGCTACTCACTCTTTACGATACTACCTGCTGGGACACTCATTTGATCTTGTCACAGACCACGCCCCACTCAAGTGGTTAAGCACAATGAAGGACAGCAATGCCCGGATAACTCGGTGGTATCTGGCGTTGCAGCCCTTCATGTACCACATGGTACACCGTGGCGGGAAAGACCACCAAAATGCGGATTATTTTTTTTTCGGGGGGGGAGTAATGGGAAAGGTAGATTTAGCCGAGTGTTCCTTCGGCTCCACTCTGAGCGGTGGGATATGTGACAGAAATACAATGAGTTCTGGTGATAAATCTTCCTCCCGACCTGTGAGTGCGCTAAAGAACGGGAGGAGAAGTATCTGGAAGGGCTGGCCTGACAGTTCGTTTCCGGGACCGGGAAGTGGGTCAGCCTGGAAGGAAGCGAGACTCTGTTGTAAGACCGTATTGATTTGACAGGTAAACGAGGGGCAGCTGCAAGTAATAAGGCAGCTGCAACCGTTTACCTAGATATCATGCAGGATTACATATAGGGGCCAGGGTAACACTGTTCTTTTCCTTCGTTTGGGTTAAGCGTTTGGAGAGAGAAGGATCGAGAGAGGAGCTCTCATTGTTTAAAAGAATAAGGAAAAGAATTACATGTTTTGTTGTGTTGTGTCTGTCTGTATAATTGTCTGTGTTTTTACCACCAGACAGTTAAAGCACGACTCCAGAGCTGTCGCTAAGGGTCAGCACTGTCCGGAGCACCACTGCACCCCGCACTATCTGTGTTTGCACTAAAGCACCATCACGACTGCACTCACCCAGGACTAGTGACCGTCTGTTTGTTTTTGTTCGGGACTGTGCCCTGTTTATTGTTATCCCCGTGCGTTACACATTGTTGTGTATCGCCGGGGATTTAGTTATTTTTCGGTCACCAGACCTGGAAAAGAAATAAAGCACTTTTTCACTGGAAAACCGTTGTCTGCCTGTCACTCCTGCACCGCATCACCGCTACACCTGTTACCCTTACCAGGCACTTTGCCACAGGCTTTCACCTAAAAAAGCAATGTGTCCCAAAAGTCCCCTATTTGTGGTAGTGATACTCATCAAATGATAACAAACAGAATAAAGCTTAACTCAGGAAATGTCTATTGGTCTAAAAGTTAACATTACAATTTAAACAATAAACTTAACAGCTAGTTTTATTGTACCAGATTTCTTCATAACAGGCTTCACTTTCATAAACAAATACAGTACAGCTTAAGTCTATTGTTTCACCAATATTCATTGTTATCTTTATCAGTGGTCATTACTTTTATGTATGTGAGGAGACTGACTCATTCAGGACTGTGTGGTTGGTAGGTTTTCAGCTCACTCTTATCCTGGTACTGGTACCGCATGCAAAGCCAAAGTGTAAGCATGGACACTGAAATTCTGAATGCAGAGCTCAGAAAAACCCCACAGACCTTATTGTGAAGACAAAAGACACATCCTACTGCTTTCACCAACACTAAACACCTCCCCCCCCTCCATTCATCTACAAACAGCGCACATTGTCCAGGTTATCTGGCCACTTTATTTTGCAACCAGCAGTGAAACACAATTCAATTTAAACTCTTCATATAACATAGTAAAACCACTGATAAACAGTAAAAAAAAAATGCATAGGTCTGCTGAAAATATTTATAATTCAGTACAGACAGGCTCCAGGGATCGGTTCTCTGCTTTTTACTGGTCCAGAGAAGGGAATTATGAATAAGTTTGGAAAAGAAAAAAACTTTTTGTTTTGAGATATAATTTTTGGGCCCAAGAAAGAAACATATACAGTATATTATTGTTGCAGATGCAGCTGCCAAATCACTGGTGATCATGGTAAATATGGCAATGCAGTTTACTGCAGATCATGTCATAATGCTGAAACAGCAGAAAGGGCAAGTGCAGAAGCGAAAAGACAAAATGAGCAAATGGAAATTCAAAAGCAACAATATGTAAGACAAAAGGAGATGGAGGAAAGACAACGTAGCAATGATAACTGCTCAGTAAAGGGATGTGAGCTTCAGATGTCTGTACTGAAGTGCCCCGCATTCCAAGAGTCAGAGCTACATTTTGTACCCTCTTGAGTAAGTAGGCCACATTAGCATTACATTACAGCACAAGTACTGATCATGTAACTGTAGTGCTTGTTTTGTTCACATGATATACCGCAACAGGGAACTAGAAACATGTACTGTGTTTAATACGGACTGATGTGTTTAATCTAGCTTGAAACATGGAAAATGATGACTATATCAAAGTGCTATTTAAAAAATAAACTTGAAACACAATTCTACAATAGTGATTTATCAGTGCTTGTATTTCTTGTCAAACTGGATACATTATTGCAGAGCTGTGCAAGTTATGCTGAGGTTTTAAGTCCTTATGAATAGTTATAATTGTCTCTCAGCTGTGATTGTTAATAAAAGGCTGTTATATGTTGTTCACAATTTCAACTGTCTTGATTTCTCTCAGAGATTACATTGCAAATAGAGAAATGTGTTGTGAAAAAAAAACAACTATTACACATGTGGGTACTGGAGAGACTCCACACTGTCCCTGTCTGTGCTGCAATGCCAAGGTAGAACATGTCCCAGTTAAGATTGCAGTAAAAAAGGGCAATTTCCCTAGTTTTGTGAGTTTGTGTAGCAATGAGTAGGCAACACTTTGTCCAATTTATATTTGGATATTTAAAAATGTAACGATTCTACGATGGAGAACCTTATTGCCGAAGGCTGTTCCAGCAACCCAAGACCCGAAAACACATAGATAGAATCTCCCACTCTACGAAGAGCCGCTTACGTGGGACAGCAACTGACAAGTACTGCCGGGCTGAGCCGAGCAGAGCGGACACAGAGGAATTCAGTCCAGGATTAGTTAAGAACATAAGAACAAGAAAGTTTACAAACGAGAGGAGACAATTCGGCCCATCTTGCTCATTTGGTTGTTAGTACCCAGAATCTCATCAAGCAGCTTCCTGAAGGATCCCAGGGTGTCAGCTTCAACAACATTACTGGGAAGTTGGTTCCAGACCCTCACAATTCTCTGTGTAAAAAAGTGCCTCCTATTTTCTGTTCTGAATGCCCCTTTATCTAATGTCCATTTGTGACCCCTGGTCCTTGTTTCTTTTTTCAGGTCAAAAAAGTCCCCTGGGTCGACATTGTCAATACCTTTTAGGATTTTAAATTTTTTAATCAGATCACCACGTAGTCTTCTTTGTTCAAGACTGAACAGATTAAATTCTTTTAGCCTACCTTTTAAACCGGGATAATTCTGGTCACTCTTCTTTGCACTCTTTCTAGAGCAGCAATATCCTTTTTGTAACGAGGTGACCAGCACTGAACACAATATTCTAGATGAGGTCTATTGATGGAACTCCGGGACTTGGAGAGGGAAGGGAGTGGCGGAGGGCGTCAGTTGGCGGAACCGGGCTACCTGCAGGCGAGAAAGAGCATCGGCAGAGTTATTAACCCTGGTCCGACATCGCAATTTTCCCTATCCGGTCCAATGTCGGACCCTGTCCGACATCATCAAAACGACGCAAAAAACAGGTCTCTAGTTGTTTTTTCTCCAGAAAACGCCAAGAAAACCATTCAATGGCCGAGTGAGATCGATATTAGCCGAACAAAAAAAAAAAAAAGGGGGCGTATCTCATGAATACTGATAGACCCGACACCACATAGATAACACAGACATGCATAAACAAGATAGCTGCTATTATTATTACGAGTTATTTAAAAAATATAACGAACGAGGGGTGGGGCGGGGCTGGAGATGCAGTACTGAGTGTCCTGTTGATATGCAGTGCCTTTTAAACCTGTGAAAAAAAAAATACTTTTAAACAGCACTTCTAAAATAAACTGCGCTTGTGAAAATAAATCGGACCTGACGTGCCTGTCGCGCCTGACACGCGATGAATAAATGGACCGAAAGGGTTAAGGGATCCAAGAATATAGCGAGCTTGAATGATGAAATTATTTGAAACTGATTGCCAGTTGAGGCAGTGCAGGAGTTGCATGATTAGAGGGACTGAGGATCTGCCTTTATTGATAATATGTACTGTTGTTAGGTTGTCGCTAAAGAACAGAATAGATTTTCTGGCCCAAGTCTTGCCCCAGAGGTGAGCGGCTGTGATGATATGGTAGAGCTCAAGGAGTGTTGAGGACTTCCTTTGGGGGGGGAGGCAGGTTCTGGATTTGTGGGGGCCATTCGCTGCTGAACCATTGTTTTCTGAATCTGCCCCTGAATCCGGTAGGAGGCATCTATAAAGAGTGAGAGGTCTGGGGCTGCGATGAAATCCTGGTAGAATAAGGATAGGCCTTTCCAATGTTGTAACAGATTGGGAAACATTTTTATATCCTTTCTGTCAGCTGAAGGAATGAAGATATGAGAATTGAAGTTTTTTGAAGAAGTGGATAGCCTGAGAAGCCGAGATATGAAGGTTCTGCCTTCAGGTTCTGTCCACTCTCTCTCGTCCTCTGCCCTCTCTCCGCCGCTGCTCCTCCAACAACTGTAACCTCACCCCTCTGCCTCTCCCCCCTCTCACTCTCTCCCCCCTCGCACTCTCTCTGGTGCACTCTGGAACTGTCACTCTTCTGCTAACAAAGCTGATTTCATCTCTGCCTTTGCTTCCCACCTCTCTCTCAATTTCCTTGCTCTCACTGAAACCTGGCTGTCCCCTGATAGCACTGTAACTCCTGCCGCCCTGTCCTATCTCTATGTGCTGTCCCATACCCAGCGTCTCACTGGACGGGGAGGTGGGACTGGTCTTCTCCTCTCTCTCCTTACTCTTTTCTGTCCCCTCCGACCTCTCCTCACTCTCTGTTAACACCTTTGAATTTCATGCTGTCCAACTAACCTCTCCCTGTCAACTCCTGCTAATTGAGAGGAACGGTAGTTCCTCGTACAAGTTAGAAAAACTTGTTTGAAACTACCGAGAGTCTCTATACAGCTCAAAGAGTTTAGCTGTTTTTACCATGTTGCAGCGGCAAAACTAAATCACTTAGAATTACCATCTGTACCAGTATCAAAAGTCTGAAACTTTCTTACCTCAAATGTGAAAAAAAACGTACATACCTCTTATACACAATGAGATATAAGTCGTCAAACTAAGGTAAAATTGTTATTCTCCTCCTTCTTCTTCCTCTTCCGTCTACTTTTTAAGGGTGTGTAGCGAGTATTCAAACAGAAAATCTAAATAACTGGACATCTACCAAGCATGTGATTCCACATGTTGGTCAACGTCAAAACATACCAGGGTGTGCAAGCAGTTTGATATCCACACCATTTATATTAAACAAATTATTTATGTTTTAAAACAGCACATATCACAGTGGGGAAAAAAAATATCATGGTTTGAACTTGCAACATGATGTTCTTGAAGAGCACACGACCTTAGCCTGCTGTGCCACTGTGCAGTTGTTGAAATGCATTCATTTTTTAAGCTTACATCCAAGCCTGACCAGCTTTGATTACCTGTCTGAAAATTTCTAGTTCCCTGTTTGTTAGGGTAGATACCATAGAATGGAATTGCACACAAGAGTGGCATGTAGCTTCCTTGTCTAAATCTCTGATAAATTGCAGTTCCTCGTTTAATTAAAAATAAAGGAATTATTTATTTGGTATAAAATAAATGCATAGAGGAATAAATACATTTAGAAATAAATATTTTTAAATAAATAAATGTAGAAATGAATACATGTTTATATTATAAATGTATAAATAAACTAATAAACAGCAAGCTAGAAAACTACATGTCATATTAATTGATTTGATGCGTTTATGCATAGCAATTGACATTTATATACCTATATAAAAAGTACAAGTTTCATGCAAAAAAAAAATAAAAAATTTGCAAGTTGCCTACAATTAATAGCGCATCAAAGAAAGTCACCGAGGTTGAAACATTTAATGGTAGCTACTGAGTCAACATTTACATTGTAACGTTTAAAACAATCTTTTAAAATGTAACAAACAACCCAGTAAACATGTATGCCTTGGGCCAACATTGGCCTATGGTTGGCGACGGTCGCCGTTGGCTGGTGACATTGGCCCAGCGTTGGAGACAGCCGATGAAACTACAATCCATACAGCCGATGAAACTACAATCCATACAGCCGATGAAACTACAATCCATACAGCCGATGAAACTACAATCCATACAGCCGATGAAACTACAATCCATACAGCCGATGAAACTACAATCCATACAGCCGATGAAACTACAATCCATACAGCCGATGAAACTACAATCCATACAGCCGATGAAACTACAATCCATACAGCCGATGAAACTACAATTGCTTAAATTCAGCCGGAGCTGTCTGGAACGAGTTCCGTATTTCCAAACATTAACTTCAGCCTGAGGTTGTTCCGTTGTAGAAACAATACAAAATTCAGCTTTACTATAAATAATTATGCAGCAATTTATTTTACTGTGCAATTTATTTGCAGGGTATTTTATTAACATAGGAGAACAGTAGAATGCAGTCTGGCAGACAACACATACAGGCGGCTGACACATAATGTAAACAAGCGCGTCTTTCTGAAGTAATCGAGCTGCTAAGGTCAAGGGGATCGTGCGTGCATGACAGTTAATTTGTTTAGGGTTAATTTCTGTGTAACAAGGGTTAGTACAATTTCAAATTTTCCAATTGTACTATTAATTTTTGAAAAAAATAAGGTCACACATTTTTTCCAAAGAAAAAGGCGAGGTTGGCTGTACAGCGCTGAAAATTATTATCCACAATGCTTTGCGCGGTATGAGTGGGAATAGGCACCATTTATCTGCAGGCAGATCACTGATCAGCCAGTTTGGCGTGCAGAGGAGAGTGCCGTGTGTCAGGTAAGGATCATTTTAAATTCTTAATTTAAAACATATTAGTTTGTTTATATATTATTAATTTACTGTGTCTGGGCTGTAGCCTAATTCATAAGAGTGGATGGAATTGACTGAAATCGCTTTAAAAAAACTTTTCTAAATACTGCACTGCTGTTTTGGCGATTGCTAAAATAATTTAAAATATTTAATGTAATTATAGGCTTTATATTGTGATTTGATGATATTGCAAATCAGGACGTGAATAGGTTATTTTGAACTCAATTGAGAACATTGCCAGTAATATTGTGAAGTGCATTTTTGACAAGGGAAATATTTTCCTCTTTGCAAATTTAATTCTTCTGATATTTTATTTATAAAACACTAGGTTGAACATTTCTTTTCATGATCGGGTCTTCTGCAGAGCATTAAAACTTAGCAAGGTGTACATATATTTTTTTAACATTATACAGTTCAGTGTTCTTATATGTTTATTAGTTAAACACACCGTTTAAAAATAAAAATCGCTGTTCAGATTCTGAACGTGTGTTTTCATAATGTCCTATTTTGTGATATTATTTATTATTATTTATTTCTTAGCAGACACCCTTATCCAGGGCGACTTACAATCGTAAGCAAATACATTTCAAGTATTACAGTACAAGTAATACAATAAGAGCAAGATAAATACAATGACTTTGGTTCAAGCAAGTACAAGTGTGACAAAATACAATTCAATAATACAGCAGATAACAGTGACAGTGATAGTTACATCAAGATATGATTAAATACAAAATACTACAGATTAAACACTTGGCAGATTACAGTACTCTGAAGTACAGGATTAAATGCAGTAAAATAGGGGGCAGATAAGAGCAAATAAAGCACATTTAAGGAAGGGTGATAGTGTCCCAGGGGAAAAACAGAAGAGTTCTACAGGTGCTGTCTGAAGAGGTGAGTCTTAAGGAGGTGCCGGAATGTGGTCAGGGACTGGGCAGTCCTGACATCTGTAGGTAGGTCATTCCACCACTGCGGAGCGAGGGGTGGAGAAGGAGCGGGCTCTGGAGGCAGGGGAGCGTGGGAGGTAGAGCCAGTCTTCTAGTGCAGGCAGAGCGGAGAGGTCGAGTGGGGGTGTAGGGAGATGAGGGTCTGGAGGTAGCTGGGTGCAGTCTGGTCAAGGCATCTGTAGGCTAGTATCAGAGTCTTGAACTGGATGCGAGCGGTGATCGGTAGCCAGTGGAGTGAGCGGAGTAATGCAGTTGCGTGGGCGAAGTGAGGCAGAGAGAACACCAGGCGGGCAGCGGAGTTCTGGATGAGCTGGAGCGGACGGGTGGCGGACGCAGGGAGGCCGGCCAGGAGGGAGTTGCAGTAGTCTAGGCGGGAGAGTACCAAGGCCTGGACCAGGAGCTGGGTGGCGTAGTTGGTGAGGAAGGGTCAGATTCTTCGTATGTTGCTCAGGAAGAATCTGCAAGTGCGTGCCAGAGTGGAGATGTGCTGGGAATAACAGAGGTAGGGGTCCAGGGTGACTCTGAGGTTCTTAGCGGAGGAAGAGGGAGAGAGTGTGGTAGATTCTAGAGGAACAGAGATAGAGAGATCAGAGGAGGGGGAGGAGGAGGGAAAGAAAAGGTCAGATTTAGAGAGGTTGAGTTTGAGGTGATGCGAGTGTATCCAGGAGGAGATAGCAGACAGACAGGTAGAGATACGGGAGGAGATGGTGGAGTCAGAGGTGGGGAAGGAGAGGAAAATCTGAGCATCATCAGCATAGAAATGATATGAGAAACCATAGGATGCGATGAGGGGGCCCAGGGAGCGGGTGTAGAGAGAGAACAGGAGAGGACCCAAGACTGACCCTTGGGGGACTCCTGTTAAGAGAGGGTGAGGTGTGGAGGTTGCTCCACGCCAGGTCACCTGGTAAGTGTGGTTGGAGAGGTAGGAGGAGAACCAGGCCAGAGCAGTGCCAGAGATCCCCAGGTCAGCGAGAGATGATAGTAGAATAGAGTGATCAACAGTGTCAAAGGCAGCAGAGAAGTCGAGGAGAATTAGGACAGAGGAGAGAGAGGCAGCTCAGGCAGACTTAAGTGAGTTGGTGACAGACAGGAGGGCGGTTTCAGTGGAGTGAGCAGAGCGAAAGCCAGATTGGAGAGGGTCGAACAGAGAGTGGTTGGACAGGAAAGCAGAGAGCTGGCGGTGTACAGTCCGCTCGAGGGTTTTGGAGAGGAAGGGTAGGAGGGAGACAGGACGGTAGCTCTGGAGGGAGGTGGGGTCGAGGGTAGGTTTTTTGAGGAGGGGAGTGATAGAGGCTTTTTTGAAGGCAGAGGGAAAGAGACCAGAAAGTAGAGAGGTGTTGAGAAGGGAGGAGATGAAGGGAAGTAGAGCAGGAGCAGCAGCTTGAAAGAGGTGAGTGGGGAGGGGGTCCAGGGCACACGTGGGTGGTTTGTGACCCTGGAGCAGGGAGGAGAGGTCAGAGTCTGAGAGGGGCAAGAAGATGGAGAAGGAGGGTGAGTTAGTAGGGGATGCAAACTCTTTAACACCTCTCCCTCCCCCGCACCCCCTCCTGCTCCAACCCCTACACCCAGTTCAAATGTCAGATAAGTATTTCATAATTGTGTCAATTAATCTGATTCACACAAAATATTGTAGAAACTGTCATTATATAATTCTTACAAGTGTGTGATACACTAATTTCACCAGGGCCCAGTGCTGTAAACCGGGAGGCAAAGACGAGTGTGTTCAGCCACTTGGGAAGTGATGATATTAGAGTACATCACACCACAGAGTACCTTATTGTGCTTAGAAAAATGGGTTTACTAATTAAATTAAAAAGATGGTTTTGACATTTTGTTTGACTTATTTGATATAATACCCTTCTGTTCAATATTGACCTAAATACTTCTTATTTTTTTAAATAGTCCCTTAAAACTTAATGTAAAAAATGATTGATACTAAATTGAACTCATTGAAAGTACTTTAAATCTCTAAATTGTATGTAACTGCTTGTGCATTGTGACCCTGGAGATGGAAGTTTGATCTTTGGGTTAACCCCTAAGAGCCAGTGCTTTGTGGTGCAGCCTGGGGGGAAGTGTATATATATATACAGTAATAACTGTCAAATAAAAATTAACATGATATTCTGTAACAGAATATCATGGATGTTTCATATTAATTATTTCCCTGGCTCCCATCCCTGGCTCTCTTCTGCGCTCCGCTCGGCACGAATCACACTGCGATCTTCTGAAAAGAAATGGAAGAGAACCAAACTCCCTGCTGCCCTAGACCTTTACCGCACTCTCCTCTCCTCCTTCTCCTCTACTCTCTCCTCTGCTAAATGTACTTATTTCCAATCTGTAATCCAAGCCTCCACTAACAACCCACGTAAAGTATTCTCTACCTTCTCCTCCCTCCTAAACCCTCCCCCCTCCTCCTCCCTCCTCTATCTCCCCTGATGACTTTGCCTCCTTCTTCTCTTCTGAAATCTCAGATATCTGCAAACTTTTTAACACCTCTCCCTCCCCCGCACCCCCTCCTGCTCCAACCCCTGACACAATTATGAAATACTTATCTGACAACTAAGAGCATTATTTGCTTTTCTAATTGTCCCTTGAAAATACTGATATTTGAGAAATAGTACTAAAAAAGTTAACTTCATAAAAACATTTCTGTAAGTGGAAAACAGATATATGTGTTTTCTTATTCAGGAGCTGTAAGAGCTAATGTTTTTACAAAGAGTGCCACGGAGGAGGAGTTTTCAGCCTTGGCAATGAATTTGCTACGATATGCCAAAGACCGCAGTGGAGGCTGGAGGCAGAGGTCAGAGGCTGCTGCAGCATCTCAAGAGTAAAACTTGAGAGGTGTTTTTTGTTTTTGTAAGCTTTTCTAATAAAACATTTGATCACAAAAAACAATATGGAATCTTAAATAAAAAAAAGTGTGATTACAAGACTTTTTTTTTTTACTTAATACTAAACAGATCAAATCAAATAAGTCAAGCAGTTTGTAAAAAATAATTCTGTTAACATTTAAAATAATTTCGAAATGTTTACTTATTTGTGATGGTAATCAGAGAGTAACAAAAATGTTTAAGACCTAATTAGCTAATAATCTCCATTAAACTACTAATGTTTAATGACATAGGTCCAACGTACTGTATGACAATTAGCCAACATGGGGCCAATGTTGGTATTTAACATTGGGCCAATTTTGTTGGGCCAGTGTAGGGCCGATGAGCAAAACAATGTTGTGCCAATGTTGGGCTCTGACATAGGGCCAATTTACTGTCTGACATTGGGCCAACATAGGGCCAATGTTAGCTTGTTTACTGGGAAGGGCCATTTAAATGTGTTGGCTAAAAAAAGTAACAAGCAGACAAAACTGATTAAAACTAAACAAGTTTGAATGACAAATCCGGCAACATTGTCGAGTTTTGTAAACATTTAAAACTTGTATGCTATGTATGCTATGTTGTATAGCGTTACGCTGACTTTGAAAAACAAAATGTTAAAAACAGGGTTTGGTGCAAGTGACAAAACCGTTTTTCTTTACACACACTAAATTATATATGACGCGCACGCAAGTATGCTCACACACACACACGCGCACACACAGACAAACAGACAGACAGACAGACAGACAGACACACACGTGCGCGGGCGCGCACACACACTCACACACGCACACACGCACACACACACACGTGCACACACACAGACAGACAGACAGACACACAGACACACACACACAGACAGACAGACAGACACACACACACACACACAAATTATCTGGCCCCTAGTTATTTGTTGAAGGCCAGCATGGGCAGCAGTGTGGAGTAGTGGTTAGGGCTCTGGACATTTGACCAGAGGGTCATGGGTTCAATCCCAGGTGGGGGACACTGCTGCTGTGCTGTACTAAAATAAATAACAATAATAATAATCGTGCATCTTGTTGCAGTTTCAACACTCGTGGTTTGTCTGTGTTGTGTAAAAAACTGTCCATATGCAGAAACTGCTCGTGCTGCATCCACAGTGTGGTGGAATTGACAAAAAAACAAATTGACAAAAAAAGAGTGAATAAGAAGCTGAGCAATTGGCATAGGTGACACATTTACCCGCTGTTTTTCCCCAGTAAACCACGTTGGGCCGGGCTACATACAAGTGGGACTTGCAGGAGGGTTGCCCCTCGCCAGGTACCTGCAGAGAAAACAGCAGCCAAACATGATTTAACCCATTAAATGCAAGGCTACTTATTCAACATAGATACATAAAGCGAATAAGAAGCTGAGCGATTGGCATATCTAGCAAGTGTACCCGCTGTTCTGCCCCAGTAAACCACATTGGGCCGGGCTAAATACAGGTGTAGCTTGCAGAGGGCGTGCCCCTCACCAGGTACCTGCAGAGAAATCGGCGGCCCAACGTGAATTAACCCGTTAAATGCAAAGCTACTTATTCAACGTAGATACATAAATAGCGAATCAGAAGCTGAGCAATTGGCATATGTGGCATATTTACCCGCTGTTCTTCCCCAGTAAACCACGTTGGGCCGGGGTAAATGCAAGTGGGGTTTGCAGAGGGGTTGCCCCTTTGTCATGTACCGCCAGAGAAATCGGTGGCCCGACGTGATTTAACCCTTTAAATGCAAGGCTACTTCTTCAATATAGACAAATACATTTATGCACTAAAAGCCAGCGAATAAGAAGCTGAGCGAATCAGAAGCCGGCGATTAAGAAGCTGGCGAATAAGAAGCTGGCGATTAAGAAGCCAACTTCAGCCTCGTCTGTAAAACTACAGACGTGTGAAACGTTTGTATGTAAATGGAATGTGTGTATAGTAAAAAAAAGTGCTCTATTGCTAAACAGCAGTGTTTATACCTCATTATACCTGGACTCTTGACCGGAGGGTTGTGGGTTCAATCCCAGGTGAGGGACACTGCTGTTGTACCCTTGAGCAAGGTATTTTACCTAGACTAGTATAAGCAACTGGATAAAGTGGTAATTGTATGTAAACATAATGTGACATAATTGTGACAATTGTAAGTTGCCCTGAATAAGTGTGTCTGCTAAAAAATAAATAATAATAATTTAAATGCAATCTGCTGAACTATTTGCATTTGACTTGGTATTTGTATATTCTGAAATATAAGAATTTGCATTTGAATTTCAAATCATGGGAAAGCTTCAAAAATATTTCAATTTTAAACACTTTTCAATAATAATGCTCATAATAAAGTAGAGAGACTTTTCAGTATTGCTGGTAAAGTTGATTAACCTGAAAGATGCAAACTAAAGGACACTATTGAGAACTTCATGTTTATTAAACATAACAAACAAAACAAGTAAAAATAATAATTGTGCAATACACACATATATAAATATATACAAATATCTCATCATTTATGTGTTTTTCACAAACCTGGTCCTGCGGGCCCACTGTGTCTGCTGTTTGTGTTCCAACTGAGTTCTCAATTATTAAATTGATCCCCCAATTGAACTAACAATATTAAATATTTTCTCATATCTCTTATATTACTCTACTTATTATTCTCTTGTCTGTCTATTTACCATTCTCGAATATCGTTCCCTTGCTTTATTCATTATTTGATGAAGTAAAAAAGAAGTGATATCTATAACAAAAACATTGTCAATGTAAAAAAACAAATTAGAAAAATGCAACAGTCACTTCAAGTCATACAAAGAGCATTTCAAGTGGAGCGATAAAGTGGAGCGAAGCTATCAAAAAAAGGCGCCAAGTTAGAAGCAAGAATAGTGGTAATCTTGGGCCCCAGCACCTTTCCAATTGTGCCTATTTGTTTGATGCTTGACAAGATTGGCCTAATTGTGTTTGATATCACCCCTTTAAACAGCTGTCGTGTTTTTCTAACTTGTTTTTTTACATTGACAATGTTTTTGTTATAGATTGTACTGTACCGTCTCCCTGGACCTCTCGCTCACTTTCTCGATGAACTCGACTATCTACTCTCCACCCTCCCCTCTCTGTCTACCCCAACTGTCCTGTTAGGTGACTTCAATATCCATCTCTCCAACCCCAGCCACTCTGTCGGATTCCTCCCTCTCCTTTACTCCTTCGACTTCTGTCTCTCTCCATCCCCTCCTACCCACAAAGCTGGCCGTCAACTGGACCTCATCTTATCAAGGGTTTGCTGCCCCTCCACCCTCTCTGTCAGCCCCTATACCTCCTTGATCACTATTTAATATATTTTTCTCTGTCTCTCCCCTCTCCCTGCTCCTCCTACCCCCACTGTCACCTCTCGCCGTAACCTCCGCTCTCTCTCCCCCTCTGTCCTTGACTCCACTGCTCTCTCTCACCTCCCTCCTATCGACTCCTTCTCCCAACTCTCTGTAGACTCTGCTACCTGCACCCTCTTCTCCTCCCTCACCTCCATCTGTCCCCTCACCTCCCGACTTGCTCGCCCCTCCCCTCCCCAACCCTGGCTCTCCTCTGTGCTCTGCTCAGCAAGAATCACACTGCGATCTGCTGAAAAGAAATGGAAGAGAACCAAACTCCCTGCTGCCCTAGACCTCTACCGCACTCTCCTCTCCTCCTTCTCCTCTACTCTCCTCTGTTAAATGTTCTTATTTCCAATCTATAATCCAAGCCTCCACTAACAACCCACGTAAACCACATGTGCCCTGGACCCCCTCCCCACTCATCTCTTTCAAGCTGCTGCTCCTGCTCTACTTCCTTTCATCTCCTCACAACACCTCTCTCCTTTCAGGTCTCTTTCCCTCTGCCTTCAAACAAGCCTCTATCACTCCCCTCTTCAAAAAACCCAACCTCCCTCCAGAGCTACCGTCCTGTCTCCCTCCTACCCTTACTCTCCAAAACCCTCGAGCTGGATGTACACCACCAGCTCTCTTCTTTCCTGTCCAACCACTCTCTGCTCAACCCTCTCCAATCTGGCTTCCGCTCTGCTCACTCCACTGAAACCGTCCTCCTGTCTGTCACCAACTCACTAAACTCTGCCCGAGCTGCCTCTCTCTCCTCTGACCTAATTCTCCTCGACCTCTCTGCTGCCTTTGACACTGTCGATCACTCTATTCTACTATCTCGTTGACCTGGGAATCTCTGGCACTGCTCTGGCCTTGTTCTCCTCCTACCTCTCCAACTGCACTTACCAGGTAACCTGGCGTGGAGCAACCTCCACACCTCACCCACTCTCAACAGGAGTCCCCCAAAGGTCAGTCTTGGGTCCTCTCCTGTTCTCTCTCTACACCCGCTCCCTGGGCCCCCTCATCACATCCTGTGGTTTCTCATACCATTTCTATGCTGATGATGCTCAGATTTTCCTCTCCTTCCCCACCCTGACTCCACCATCCCTTCCTGTATCTCTACCTGTCTGTCTGCTATCTCCTCCTGGATACACTCGCATCACCTCAAATTCAACCTCTCTAAATCTGACCTTCTTTTCTTTCCCTCCTTCTCCTCCCCTCCACTGATCTCTCTATCTCCATTACTCTGGAATATACCACACTCTCTCCTTCCTCCTCATTAAGAACCTCAGAGTCACCCTGGACCCCTGCCTCTCTTATTCCCAGCACATCTCCACTCTGGCACGCACTTGCCGTTTCTTCCTGAGCAACATACGAAGAATCCGACCCTTCCTCACCAACTACGCCACCCAGCTCCTGGTCCAGGCCCTGGTACTCTCCCGCCTAGACTACTGCAACTCCCTCCTGGCTGGCCTCCTTGCGTCTGCCACCTGTCCGCTCCAGCTCATCCAGAACTCTGCTGCTCGCCTGGAGTTCTCTCTGCCTCGCTTCTCCCATGCAACTCCACTGCTCCGTTCACTCCACTGGCTCCCGATCACCGCTCGCATCCAGTTCAAGACTCTTGTACTCGCCTACAGATACCTTGACCAGACTGCACCCAGCTACCTCCAGACCCTCATCTCTCCCTACACCCCCATTAAATCTCTCCGCTCCACCTGCACTAGAAGACTGGCTCTACCTCCTCTAGGCTCCCCTGCCTCCAGAGCCCGCTCCTTCTCCACCCTCGCCCCGCAGTGGTGGAATGACCTTCCTACAGATGTCATGACTGCCCAGTCCCTGACCACCTTCTGGCGCATCCTCAAGACTCACCTCTTCAGACATCACCTGTAGAATTCCTTTTCCCTCTGGACACTTATCACTCTTCCTTAAACACACTTTACATGCTCTTATCTGCTCCCTATTTTACTGCATTTTATCCTGTACTTTAGAGTACTGTAAACTGTCACAAGTGTTATTTAATCTGTGGTATTTTGTATTTAATTATATCCTGATGTAACTATCACTGACTGTTATCTGCTCCATTATTGAATCGTATTTTGTCATATACTTGTACTTGCTAGAACTAAAGTAATTGTATTTTATCTTGCTCTTAATTGTATTAATACTTGTACTGTGATTCTTGAAATGTATTTTTGTTTACAACTGTAAGTCGCCCTGTATAAGGGCGTCTGCTAATAAATAAATAAATAAATAAATAAATAAATAAATAAATAAATAAATAATAATAATAATAATAATAATAATAATAATAATAATAATAATAATAATTGAAGTGGCCTAACAGAGAGGGCAGGTTCCGCTTTGAGATGGACCGTGATGACTGAAAGGCATTGATTAGGGAGCGGATGTGATCCAGTTTTGAAAGTGGGAGGCGTGCTTCGAACTTGATTGTATCTAGCGTGATTCCCAGGAACTTTAAAGATGTAATAGGGCAGATGGTTTTTTCAGTGGAGAGTGGGACGTCGACCGAAGAGAACAGTGAACGAATTACATTTATGGCTTGGGCAGGGGTGCGAAGGAGGGCTAATAAGAAGGAAGTCATCGAGAAGGTGGAGGAGAAAAGGAACGTGATAGGAGTTTAGCAGGATCCAACATAGTGCTTTGGATAGGGTAGTCGGACTGTAACCAAAGGTGAGCTGGGTGGCGAAATAGAAACCTCCATTCCAGTAGACACCGAATAAGTGAAGGCGGGAAGGGTAGATGGGCATCACCTTGAACGTGTCCAAAAGATCCGCTCCTTGACCTGCCTGCTTGATGGATTTAACAGTGCCTGAAAGAGTGATATAATGAAGTGAGAACTTCACGAGAACGCATTAATGCTGCTGGTGCAACAACCTCTCGGGGCGGACAGATCTATAATTAGCCATTTTTTTTCCCAGAGATGTTGTGGGTAGTGACTCCAAGTTGGTTAATTTGATATTGAGGAAAAGGAGAGGCTGGAAAGGGCCCCGCCAAATAACCCTTATCGACTTCCACTTGAAAGGGAGGAGATGACCTGGGGCTCAGCAGTAGCTGCGCGAAGGTTGTTGCAGATGAATGATGATGAAGGCGGTGGGAGAGATCAGTGGAGAATCCATATTTTAGCCAGTCGATTAGGTATTTGACATACTGTTGGTCATGGTGGGGTTTTAGAGCTTCGGCTAAGGCGATGATGTTTATGGGTGTGGAAACTGAAAGGATGACGGCTAGTCATTTGCGGGACACGGGACAGATAGACTTTGGAATCGGCGTCACTGCAAAAACTGCATATGTGGAGATAGTGGCAGCCTTTGACCAGGCAGGGTCCAGGACTGAAAATTATTACAGATCTACTTGGCACCTGAGAATTGAATAGAGCTGCCTTATTTATCCTGGGAGAGAAATGCTGATGGGGGTGCTGAGTATGGATAGGATTGACGAAAGAGACGTGATGGGTGGATGGTCTAGAAGAAGGAAGCAGCAGGGTGCGAGAGCTGTAGGAAGCTTCTCTGGGGCACAGAGATGAAGAGTAGGCTGTCGAAGCACAGATCCCGCTGGCGTGGGCTCGCAGCCCGCTGAAAATCCAATTGAATAAATCCATGTCCAGAGTGGCCCAGTTGATGATCACATTGTCGGCTTCCAGGATTGCGGCTGCTTTGGTGGAGAAAGCTTTATGATAATCATGAAATATGGTACCCCCGTAACTAACGGACAGCTCGGAAACATACAGGAGGTATTGCCGTCTGTCAGGGTAGGCTGTGCAGAGGACGTCACGGTATGCTGAAAATGCGATGACGATCTCTCCGAGGGTGAGACTTTTTAGAAGCCATGGATCGCGGAACATAAGGGTGACAGAGAGGTCGCCACAATCCACTACCCGATGGTTGAGGTACTCGGAGGCTGCAATGAGGATGGACACAAGGTTGATGTCCTTACCCTGGATGATTAAGCGGTGGAGATGAGAGGAGATGGAGTGGCATCTGAAGGAAGTAGAAGGTTGGTAAGACGAGGAAGCAGAGGCATCTGTAGCCAAGTTGTACTGCGGGGCCTCAGGATCGGTCGCTGGGAGAATGGGGCCTAGGTGGGGGCTGAGGCTGAGGAGGCTGGAACAGAGGTTGAGGCTGGAGCAGAGGCTGAGCGGGAAGGGCTGGCGCGGGTCTGTGTCCAAGCTGTGCCTCGATGGATTGCAGAAGGGAGGAGAGAGATGACTGGAAACTGGCACTGAGATTGAAAGTGGTGGGCATGGAGCCGAAAAGCTGCCGCAGCTGCAGTGGACAGGTACTGGGCGGAATATCCATGCTTTTGCTAAGAGATTTCTATCTATATTTCTATATATATTTTTGAAAAGTAGATGCACAGAGTATGAATAGCCTGGTAGCCTACTGTCTCATACAAAAACAAACAAACGCTAGAGAGGGCTGAAGTGGAAACAAGAGACTTATATAGAAGAGAGAGAGTGAGTGACAGGGAGATTAGAGATAGGAGAAGGATAGACGCAACTCACCAGCACCCCCCGAAACTCAACCTAAAGGTTTACACATAATGAGAAGGGATAATTAGTTAAGAGCCTACTTCTCTTATGTGAGAACACCAGGATAGTAAGCCCATTGTGCACATTCACTTTGAAAAAAAATAACCATTAAAACATTACTTATCTCAGTTTTGACAACAGGGCCCATTGGGCTCCATCCGTTATGCTTGAAAATATAATTATTGGCTCGGGTGAACATAGTAACAGCGAAAGAAAAAAACATCAATTGCAAATATATCATATACAAACTGTAGTGTAAATTGTGAGCATGCTATTTTATCACTCCCTCCCGACAGTAGTCACTTACAGTTTCTGGTAGGTCACCTTCCACACTGAAAGTGTATTTATCGGCTATCTCTGCGTGCCAGTCCCCCGTAGATTCGGTATCTCCGGGTGCGCACGTTTTGGCTACCAGGTTTCTCAAAGGTGCTTGGCGGTTATGCTCTCCCAGGAGGGCCATTCTCCCCGAATGGAGCCTTGATGTTGTACTGAAGGCTCTCACGAAGGCCCCGTTTGAGCCTATATATTCCATACAGTTGAATCATCTGTCTATGAAGACAGCCTTCATCTTGCCTATCACCTCCACTAAGCGGGTCAGTGAGCTGCAGGTGCTGTCGGTGCACAACTCCTGTATGCATATTTGGGATGATGGCAGCAGGGTGTCTCTGCGTACAAACCCAGCTTTCCTTACCAAGGAGATCACAGCCTTCCATGTTAATCAGTCCTTCCATCCACCTCCGGTTGCTTCAACGGAGTATGAGAGATTAAATTTCCACTGTCCAGTGAGGGCATTGAGATGCTACGTGCATAGGACAAGAGCTCTGCGTCAATCTGACCAGCTCTTCGTCTGTCACGGGACACGGACCCTAGGACATCCCCTCTCTAAGCAGCGTCTGTCACATTGGATTGTGGATACAGTCTTGACTGCATATAATAGTGCTGGCTTGCCCCCACCTGGCAGGGTAGCCGCATACTGCACTAGAGGGTTGGCTATATCTTGGGCCCTCTTCAGAGGGGCCTCGATGTCTGATATTTATTCTGCGGCTAGCTGGGCTATGCCGCATACTTTCTCCAGGTTCTACCACCAACCGCTAGGTCAAATTGGTCGCCCTCATGTGTTCGATGGAAAAAGAGAAATGGCTTCCTTTGGATGACAGTTTTATCTCCTCGGTGGGCGGACCGAGTGCATCATCCCAGGAAGGGGCCTATCGGCAGCTCTGGTATAGAGATCTCTTTGATACCTACCCAATGGGAAGGCATATCCCATACGTAATGTCATTGGTGGTCGTCTTCTCTTTCAGGGAACCAGGTACATTCAGGGAATGTTTTGTTGCATGTCGAATATGATTAAGGGGTTTCTCTAAATGAAACGTTTCTCAATGGCATAAAAAGTGTTTTTTTTAAGCATAAGGTCGATTTCACCCATGCTCTGCTTGAATTGAAAAAAAGATTGATAAAAACGGTAAATTATTTAAAAAATAAATGTTGATATTAATCATCGATTTGGCAAAAAAATAAAAATCGAATAGTAGCAAGCCTAAATATAACCTACAATATTCTATTATTGTATATACAAGCCTGTTGTTATCTCTACTGGACCTAGCAGCCATCAATTCCTTTGTTTCGTAGAAAGAATGCACCTGGGAAAATATCACTAGAAGAGATTTCATCTTGAAGATGGCCACAGCGCTTCTGCAGAAACATTTCTATCAGAAATCTGCAAAACTGCGGGCTGTAGCAGCTCAACCTGGATTCTGTGCTGCGAGTGACACACGCAAGAGAAAACATGTTCCTTTTGTTTTAGATTGAAAACTACATTTGTTTTTACAGTTTTGTAT
Source organism: Huso huso (assembly GCA_036884735.1). Lineage (NCBI taxonomy): Eukaryota > Metazoa > Chordata > Actinopteri > Acipenseriformes > Acipenseridae > Huso > Huso huso. Next base: position 8,608,019 of record CM072692.1, on the reverse strand, counting down.
GAACATAAACCTGTTTACACCTGTTTACACACTAGTTTCTTTTGAAATGTTTATTTTGTTAAAGTTTTTCAGTTTTTTGAAGTAGTGTTTTATATGTTGTATGTTAGAAAAGAAACCCTTTTATGTTTAATTGTTAATAAACGCTTCGTCTGTGAAGATGTTTGATATGATGTTCTTGAATAAAACTTTTGAGTTGTATCCAATAGTTTGTCTTTCATTTTAATGTTAATGATGTTTAATATTTACCATGACTGCCGTGACAGTTCTAGTATTAAAGTAGTCCATAAATGTACATTTTGTGTGTGTGTGTGTGTTGGGGGTGTGCATGTGTTTTGTACAGCCTTTCTGCTGGAGATTGCGTGAAATTTAGTCAGAAGAACGGGATCTTTACCGCTGAAATCTCGTGAGCCACATTCCTGCTCTGGTTTACATGGGTTTTTACAGCTATTTTTATCGTGAGAAACAGATCGACCCTGGCCTTAAAGTTGCGCTGCCAAAATGACTTCCTTTTGCTGTTTCACAATGTATTTGCGTGACAACGTCACACAGTCACGATTGTAGAGATGATTTTCACATGCATGTAAACCAAGCCATAGTTTTATATCCCAGCACACTAGGATGCAGATGATTAATTGTTAGTTTAATCTTGGAGTACATAATGTTACTGTAGGTAGGGTAGTCATAGATCAGTGATAACGGTCTGTGAAACAAGACGTAAGATATTGATGACTTGTAAATCCTTTAAAAATGACAGAAATCACTAACTTAAATGTGTTTCTCCTTAATCACTAAAATGTATGATGTCTAGTTTTCACTTGTAAAAATCACTATAAAGTTGTAAAGGATAGAGGGTTTACTGTATATGGTTGGAATACCTATTCAGAATTTGGTGAATTCAAATGCATATGACTTAAGTACCAGGACCTACAGGCAACACAGGGAAAAAGCAAAATGTTTCAGAATTTGGAAATTCACGTTTGACATAAACATTTCAGAATATTATCTCTTTTCAACATCAACCTGGGATTGGTTGGTTACTTGTATTGTAACACTTGAAATGTATTTGCTTACGATTGTAAGTCGCCTGGATAAGGGCGCCTGCTAAAAATAAATAATAATAATAATAATAATACTCATCTGTGTGGTGTGCAGGGTGACTCATTCAGTGATTGTACTACAGTGGACCCTACTGCGCAAGAGGACACCCCAAGGACTGGCTGGTTGCCCCCCAACATCCGTTCTCAAATTCCTGGGTGTGAAGAAGCAATTGGCTTGGTCTTAGCATAGGAGGACTTACGCTGACCTTGAGTTCTCCTGACCTGTTTGGGGAATTGCTGCGGTGAGGGAGCATAATTGGGGAGAAAATCAGGAGGAAAATAATTAGGCATTTTAAAAAAAGACAAAAAACACCAGGAGCTTTAATTAATGATTGCTTAAAATAAAGTGATTTTGGTTTATAATAGTAATAAATGTCTCAATTATTCAATTCCTAGAAGCTGGTAATGACTTTTACACCATTAATGCAAAGAAACGAAAGTGGTCATTACAACTAGGAACAGACAGAATGATTCAAGTCAATATGCAGTCAAATACAACAGCCAATCATTTAACCTAACCTTTTTTAAAAAAAACAGCCCTATATTATCAAAAACTATATCATGTACTATTTTCTATTCAAGTATAAGTTAAGTTTCCTTAGGCTAGGCATTTGTAACAGCAACAGATAGTTGATGTGCCTTTTCAGTTTATCTTTGGCTGGGTTGTGTTGAAAACGGCACTTCAAAAAGCACATTGTCATGCAATTCGGAGATATAAAACATATAAATGGAAAATACGAAATAGCCATAATTAGAGATTAAGCAGTGTAAATCCTTATAAACGGTTTCTACGGTAGATGCGCTCCGTATTGTTGCAGTTTTCTCATGTTTACCGTGTTTATACTAAGCATTTGCCATGGCTTACCAAGTTTTTAAACGTCCTTCAACACACCTCTGTGTGCTTTACAATGCTTACATATGCATTACAGTGCTTTCACTTTGCTATGCTTTTACTAAGGTGCACATTTATAAGGGAGACCTTAAACCCAGTAAAATAAATCATGATGATGTTTGCGTTTTCTTATCTAACACTGTGAAAGAAAGAACACTGCTAATAGTGCTGATACTCACCGTCCATAGTGCGTGGAAGTAAAAGAGATAAGGAGGAGTGTGATAGAGAGAGAAAGGATCGATGCTGTAAATCTCCCTCCCGATTAGAAAGGGCGCTGTGTGTAAGGGGAAGGTGCTGCCTCCCAGATCTGCCACCTCGGTGGTAGGTGGAAACCGGAAGGTGACCATATTAGGAAGACCATATTGTTCTATTTTGTATTACGTGTTTGTTTGTGTTTATCGTTAGAGGAGCAGGAGGACGGGAGGCTGTGGCCATGAGCCAGCACGCACTTGCAGAGCATGCCCTCACCACAGAGCACAACACAGCACAGCGCACGCACCACGATCCACCGAGGAGAAGAGCACAGTTTCGTGCACGGAGGATTGTGGTTTAAGGAGTGTCTTTTGCACCACCACCACCACCACGCTTCACCCCCACCACCCACGGACCAGCACTGCAGCGTCACCCCATGGGCGGCCTCCCTCCAACACAATGGAGAGTGAGGGCGACCCCCAGCGGGGTAAGAGCAGAGTACCCCTCCCCGCTGCCAAATCGGCAACGGGACATGCAGGCTCCGTGGGCACCCTTTCGCCCCACTTGTTACCAGTGCCAGGAGGTCGGCCACCTCGCCAGGAACTGCCCGGCGGCTATGGAATGTGGTGTGGCCTCCCATTATGTCCTGACAGCACCAGGTAAGTCCAGGGGTAATGATTGGGAGGGGCCTTGTATTGTTAATGTACGGGTTGGTGATGTGAGCACCCACGCATTAGTGGACTCAGGATGTGGGCAAACTTTGATTTTGAAAGCTCTATTGAAGGGGGTACCTTGGTGGTCACGGGGGGTTGTGGTCATTTCCTGTATCCATGGGGATAACAAGGACTACCCCCTCACCAAATTAGATTTGACAGTTGGATGTCATACCCGCCCGGCGTGTCGTGGCTGTGGCAGAAAAGTTACAATATCCAGTTATTTTAGGTCGAGACTGGCCGCACTTTGACAGCATGATTTATAAAACGGTAAAGCCAGTCTCCAGTAAGACCATGGGAGCAGCTATTGGGAATATTTTTCAACTGCACACTGATCCGTTCCATTTCCGATTCCGCCCGAAAAAAACAAAAAGAGAGCGGAGGGTTGAAAAATGGGAAGGAACATTAATGAAACAAGGCTGGGGTTTGGTAGGGGAAACTTCAGAATCGGTCAAATGTAAGGGTAAGGGGATTGGGACTCAGTGTGACCTGCGGGGACAGGTTACTGAGACCCGCAGTGCTGAATATACTTTAACTCCGCTCGATATCCTGAAATTCTTGGACCGAGATGTGGATCTAGCATTGGAACAAAAGAACGATCCTTCGCTGGTACACATCTGGGGGCAGGTTCGGTCTATCGAGGGGAAGGATGTAGAGGATAGCCGGCCGCTTACATATCCCCACCACATTATTGTCGGGCACTTACTATATAGAGTATCCCAAGCCACGAGCACAAGCCAGATTGTAACACAACTACTCGTTCCTCAGTCTTTTCGACGCGAGATCATGCGGTTGGCTCATGATGTCCCCTGTTCGGGCCATTTAGGTATTGATAAGACTCAGGAACGAATATTGGCTCGATTTTATTGGATGGGAGTTTTTAGTGAGGTGGCGCGATATGTAGCGGAATGCCCGGAATGTGCCAGCAAGTAGCGTCGGGGCGGGTTCGCCCGGCCCCGCTTGTCCCACTGCCCCTGATCTCAGTACCCTTTGAGCACATTGCTATGGACATAGTGGGTCCATTGAGCCAGTTTGACTCTGGATATAAGCACATTTTGGTAGTGGTGGACTACACGACTAGATATCCAGAGGCAGTACCATTGAGATCCACTAGTGCTGCAGCAATTGCCAGAGAGCTGGTACACATTATAGCGAGGGTAGGGATTCCAAAAGAAATCCTCACTGATCACGGAACCAACTTTATGTCACAATGTTTGAAAGAATTATATAAATTATTGCAAATTAAGTCCATTCGATCCTCTGTTTATCATCCGCAGACGGACGGTCTGGTGGAACGTTTTAATCAGACTTTAAAACAGATGCTGAAGCGGTTTGTCAACAAAGAGCAAAAACATTGGGCTAAGCTCCTCCCTTCTTGATGTTTGCAGTGAGAGAGGTGCCTCAGAGCTCGACCGGTTCTCTCCCTTTGAGCTTCTGTATGGGAGACAACCACGGGGATCCTCGATCTTGTGAAAGAAGGGTGGGAGGAGCAAACAAAACTTCCAAAAAAATATAGTGAAATATGTAATTATGTTAAGAGACCGCCTTGAATTGGTTGGTCATTTGGCACAAGAAAATCTAAAACTAGCTCAGCATCGCCAGGAGCAACAGTAGAACAAACAAGCACAAATTCGGACCTTTCGGCCAGGTGATAAAGTACTGTTGCTACTTCCAACCTCGGAATCTAAGTTGTATGCTAAGTGGCAGGGGCCATATGAGGTGATACGGGAAAATGGTAAAGTAAATTATGAAATTAGACAACCTGATCGCCGGAATAAGACAGAAATCTATCACATTAATTTGCTAAAACCCTGGAATAAGAGGGAGGCCCTCATATTCCGATGGGGGAACAGTTACTTCCCAATCAGAAACGTGAGCTCCACCTGGTGGTGGAAAGGTTTAGTGATGTTTTTCTGACTTGCCCGGCAGAACTAATGTCTCTCATGACATTAATTCATGCTATTATTACTCCACCAGGTGTCAAGGTCCGAGAGAGACCGTACCGGATCCCGGAGAGTCGCAGGGGTCCTGTCCACAAGGAGGTGGAGGATATGCTCAAGCTTGGAGTCATTGAACCTTCCTGCAGCGAGTGGTGCAGTCCGATTGTGATGGTGGGAAAGAAGGATGGCTCCACTCGGTTCTGTGTGGACTTTCGAAAGGTTAATGCCATCTCCAAGTTCGATGCATATCCAATGCCCCGGGTGGATGAGCTCCTCGACCGACTGGGTAAGGCGCAGTTAATTTCGACCTTGGATCTGACGAAGGGATACTGGCAGATTCCACTCACTCAGAGCTCAAGAGAGAAAACTGCTTTCTCTACTCCAGATGGCCTGTTCCATTTCCGGACCATGTCCTTTGGGTTGCATGGAGCTCCCGCCACCTTTCAGAGACTGATGGACCAGGTCTTAGCTCCCCATCATCAGTACGCTGCCGCGTACACTGACGATGTGGTGATTTTTAGCTCCACCTGGAAGGAGCATACTGTTAGAATTTCAGCCGTCCTCCAGTCTCTGAGGGAGGCAGGGCTAACAGCCAAGCTGGGCAAGTGTGCATTTGGCAAACAGGAGACCCAATATCTTGGCTACATTATGGATAATGGCCGGGTGAGGCCGATCACCTCCAAAGTCCAGGCGCTGGTGGAAACGGCAATCCCGAGAACCAAGGCACAGGTGAGATCACTACTGGGGCTAGCTGGCTATTACCGCCGATTTATCCCCGAGTATGCCACCATAGTTAACCCCCTGGTAGATCTCACCCGAAAGACTGCTCCAAAAATAGTTAAATGGACAGGGCAGTGTCAGGAAGCATTTGATTTGATTAAGAAGCGACTCTGTCAAGCTCCCGCTCTGATTTCACCAGATTTTAGCAAAGAGTTCATCCTGCAGACCGATGCCTCCCACATTGGTCTGGGGGCGGTCCTGTCCCAACAAGTTGACAGGGTAGAACACCCTATTATTTACCTGAGCAAAAAAAACGGCTCCTAGCGGGATTAACTACTCCGTCATTGAGAAGGAGTGTTTAGCCATCAAATGGGCTACTCACGCTCTTCGCTATTACGTGTTGGGGCGTTCTTTCTCTCTTACCACTGATCATGCTCCTTTAAGGTGGTTACATACGATGAAGGACAATAACGCTCGGATAACTCAGTGGTATCTGGCGCTGCAACCCTTCCACTATACAGTGAAACATCGTGCGGGTAAGGAGCATCAAAATGCAGATTTTTTTTTCAAGGGAGGGGGGACCATTGGGGAATGTAGAGTTGGCCGAGTGTTCCTTCGGCATCACTCTGAGGGGTGAGATATGAGATAGAGAGAGAAAGGATTGATGCTGTAAATCTCCCTCCCGATTAGAAAGGGTGCTGTGTAAGGGGGAAGGTATGCTGCCTCCCAGATCTGCCACCGGAAGGTGACCATATTAGGAGGACCATATTGTTCTATTTTGTATTACGTGTTTGTTTGTGTTTATCGTTAGAGGAGCAGGAGGACGGGAGGCTGTAGCCTCGGAGCCAGCACTTACCCCAGAGCACGCCCTCACCACAGAGCACAACACACAGCACAGCGCACGCACCACGATCCACCGAGGAGAAGAGCACAGTTTCGTGCACAGAGGATTGTGGTTTAAGGAGTGTCTTTGTTTACTTTTTGAGTCGGGACTTCTTGTTGTTTTTACCCCAATACCATCGCTGGTAGCGGGTATATTATTATTTTTCATTTGGATTATTTTATGATATTTTTGTTAATTATTAAAAAGGATTATTCTTTGTGAGACAACAGTCTGGACATTCCACATCTTTTGCACTGCACCATTCATCCTGTCACAAGGAGACAAAGGTGGGGTGCTTAAATAAACCTGGATTGACATAAGTTAGTTTAAAAAGGGTGCTGCTTTAAATAGGTAAGATGCTTTTTATTCTCTTGATTTACTATTATTCTTGTAATAGTCAGTCGTGTAAATGTGTGAACGTATGATACATAACATTATTAAATTTGACTCTAAATTAAAGGATTACATGAAATTACTCAAAAAATCATTCAATTATACAACTCTGATTGGCAAGCGACATTCTAGAAGTAGAATAAACTCAGTTTAAAACTATGAAAATATTTGTTTATTTAGTAGACGCCTTTATCAAAGGCGACTTACAGAGACTAGGGTGTGTGAAGTATGCATCAGCTGCAGAGTCACTTACAACTACGTCTCACCCGAAAGACGGAGCACAAGGAGGTTAAGTGACTTGCTCAGGGTTACACAATGAGTCAGTGGCTGAGGTGGGATTTGAACCGGGGACCTCCTGGTTACAAGCCCTTTTCTTTAACCACTGGACCACACAGCCTCGTGCACCATAACTTTGCTGATGTCCTATGTATTTGTAAGTTTTAACATTTTGCCGTTGCATAATATTGTTTCCTCGTTTTCCTCAATGTTTAGAAATAAAATACTGAATTAAACAGTCACCTCAGTCAATTTGAATTATAACCACAGCGGTGCTGCGGAAATTGACACAAGGCAGGAGTGCTTGCCACCTGGAAGGATGTGTTGTGTTGTCAGAGCACCATTCAGGCTACATCAGAGACTTGTGTATAGTATACAAATTATTTAGAATGAAGTTTTGATTTCAGCAGCCAAGATATGAAAAGGAATAGGACTCCATTCAATATGATCAATCGCTCCTGATCAAGTCTAGCAGGCTGAAGAAGACTGCTAGTAAGAAGACTGGTATGGTTGGGTGCCATTGAGTTTAATCATTATTTTAATGTTCAAACAGCCAATAAGAGACTAAACATTATATCCAAGAAATGGTGACATTTGCACAAAACAAAGCAAGCAAACTTGTGTATCTATTAATATTAACTTTAAGAAGCATACGTAACATCTACCTAGAGAGAAATACAAAATGATTTTAATACCAATGATATTTTTGGTTCAAATTGCCATTGATTTATCCCACATGCTCTAACCAACATGTACTTACTATTATTATTTTTTTATATATTTATTTGGCAGGCGCCTTTATACTTAAAAAACAGAACAATGTACCTCCTCATGTGTATGTAATAGTATTTCGGCTTTCAACTCAGTTAAACAAAAACACAGCCAATACAAAGTTTTTGCTGCAGTTTAAATCAAATTTTCAATTTACTATGTGCATTTAAATTATTCCGTATTCCATAGATAAAAGCTAAACTTATTTTTGACAGTATCTCATGCATGTACATTAGCTGAATGATAATATTCAATCATACGCTGATTTAAATATGTACCAAACACACAGTAATGAGAGCATTGGTGATCATGCTGACCGTTCAGCTTCATTGATGATCATGCAGACTGTTCAGCTTCATTGGTGATCACGAAGACTGTTCAGCTTCATTAATGTAATTGGTGATCATGCAGACTGTTCAGCTTCATTGATGTAACTGGTGATCATGCAGACTGTTCAGCTTCATTGATGTAATTGGTGATCATGCAGACTGTTCGGCTTCATTGATGTCATTGCGGATCATGCAGACTGTTCAGCTTCATTGATGTAATTGGTGATCATGCAGACTGTTCAGCTTCATTGATGTCATTGCGGATCATGCAGACCGTTGAGCTTCATTGATGTCATTGTGGATCATGCAGACTGTTCAGCTTCACTGGTGATCATGCAGACTGCTCAGCGTCATTGGTGATCATGCAGACTGTTCAGCTTCATTGATGTAATTGGTGATCATGCAGACTGTTCAGCTTCACTGGTGATCATGCAGACTGCTCAGCTTCATTGGTGATCACGAAGACTGTTCAGCTTCATTAATGTAATTGGTGATCATGCAGACTGTTCAGCTTCATTGATGTAATTGGTGATCATGCAGACTGTTCAGCTTCATTGATGTAATTGGTGATCATGCAGACTGTTCAGCTTCATTGATGTAATTGGTGATCATGCAGACTGTTCAGCTTCATTGATGTCATTCACAGGATCATGCAGACCGTTGAGCTTCATTGATGTCATTGTGGATCATGCAGACTGTTCAGCTTTATTGATCATTGGTGATAATGCAGACTGCTCAGCTTCATTGGTGATCACGCAGACTGTTCAGCTTCATTGATGTAATTGGTGATCATGCAGACTGTTCAGCTTCAATGATGTCATTGCGGATCATGCAGACCGTTGAGCTTCATTGATGTCATTGTGGATCATGCAGACTGTTCAGCTTTATTGATCATTGGTGATAATGCAGACTGCTCAGCTTCATTGGTGATCACGCAGACTGTTCAGCTTCATTGATGTAATTGGTGATCATGCAGACTGTTCAGCTTCATTGATGTCATTGTGGATCATGCAGACTGTTCAGCTTTATTGATGTCATTGTGGATCATGCAGACTGTTGAGCTTCATTCATGTGCAAAGAAATGAGAAACAACTGCCATAATTCAATCTGTTTTACATGTTCTAGGAATCCCGTAATCTCAACAGAATTCTTCAATCAAAAGCATTGCACTAAACAAAAACACAGGGCCCAAGAGAGAGCAAGACAAAATGAGATGGAGGAAAGACACTGCATACAAGGAGAAGCACAAAAAAGAAAGCTGGAAAAAGAAAACACAGTAATGATAACTGCTCAGTAAAGGGATGTGAGCTTCAGATATCTGTACTGAAGTGCCCCACATTCCAAGGGTCAGAGCCACATTTTGCACCATCTTGAGTAAGTAGGCCACACTAGCATTACATTACAGCACAAGTACTGATCATTTAACTGTAGTGCTTGTTTTGTTCACATGATATACCACAAAGGGAAATTAGAAACATGTACTGTGTTTAATATGGACTTTCGGCCACCTTCACAGGTTTGATGGAAAAAGAGAAATGGCTTCCTTTGGATGACAGTTTTATCCCCTCGGTGGGCTGGACCGAGTGCATCATCCCATGAAGGGGCCTATCGGCAGCTCTGGTATAGAAAGCTCAGTGATACCTATCCAATGGGCAGGCATAGCCCATACTTAATGTCATTGGTGGTCGTCTTCTCTTTCAGGGAACCAGGTACGTTCAGGGAACCAGGTACGTTCAGGGAACGTTTTGTTGCATGTCGAATATGATGAAGGGGTTTCTCTAAATGAGACGTTTCTCAATGGCATAAAATGTCTGAAAATCGAATAGTAGCAAGCCTAAATATAACCTACAATATTCTTTTTTTTTATATACAAGCCTGTTATCTCTACTGGACCTGGCAGCCAGCAATTCCTTTTTTGTACAAAGAATGCACCTGGGAAAATATCACTAGAAGAGATTTCATCTTGAATCTAGCCACAGTGCTTCTGCAGAAACATTTCTATCAGAAATCTACAAAGCTGCAGGCTGCAGCAGCTCAACCTGGATTCTGTGTTGCGAGTGACACACACAAGAGAAATCATGTTATTTTTGTTTTAGATTAAAAACTACTTTTGTTTTTACAGTTTTGTATGTACATAAACCTGTTTACACCTGTTTATGTCATGGGTAGGATGATCTGAGATAACCTAGCTAGTGTACCTATGTAGCTGACGACTATGCCACATTGTTTTTAGTAAGGCAAGGACCTTAGTATTTCTTATTATAATTTGTTTATTTAGCAGACGCCTTTATCCAAGGCGACTTACAGAGACTAAGGTGTGTGAATTATGCATCAGCTGCAGAGTCACTTACAATTACGTATCACGCGAAAGAGCACAAGGAGGTTAAGTGACTTGCTCAGGGTCACACAATGAGTCAGTGGCTGAGGTGGGATTTGAACTGGGGACCTCCTGGTTAGAAGCCCTTTTCTTTAACCACTGGACCACACAACCTCCTACTTAGTAACCGAATAGTTATTCCGTTCCCCTGTGTACGTTCTTTGTTCCCCGGGTTCCCACACACACACAATGGAGCGACGTCTGGTAAAACAATTTTTATTATTCTGAACAGTGTAAAAAGTACTAAAACCAAACTACACAAAAATACAAAATAAAGGTAAGGTTAAAATTCCAAAAGGGAGTGCCAAAAAGAACAAAAGAAAACTCCACACACTAGGCAGTCCCCTCCTGTTGGTCACGGTCTCAAAAAAACTATTCATGCACCACGGACAATTACTGTTTGACAAAACAAACAAAGAAGAAAATAAATAGTCCGGGGGGGGGGGTAGACCCCGCCCTCCAAAGGCTTCCCCCGACTCGCTCGGTCCACCGCTGTTGCCTCCTACCGATGCGGGAGCCGCCACCCCCTACTCGATCTCTCCACTGCCAATCAGCTGCCGCCTCCGAAGGACCTGAGACAGGAGAGCGGGGCAAAGAAAAGGGCCGTCAGGAACTGACACACAGGTAAGTAAACTACACTTTCCACCCAAAGGTTCTGGTCACTTCTCTTCCGATCTCTAACCCTGTGTTTCTCTCCTCTCTCTCTCTCTCTCTCTCTCTCTCTCTCTCCATGCTCCCTGGACCTTGCCCCGATTCCGTCTGCAGCCACTGGACCCGACCTGGAAGCTAGACTCCAAACCTAAAAGCAAGGCAAGTAGTGCTTTATTTGGTATGTTAGAAAATAAACCCTTTTATGTCAATTGTTCATTTAAATACAGTGTTTCAGCTGTATGTTTTATATGATGTGCTTGATTAAAACTTTTGAGTTGTATCCAATAGTTTATCTTTTATTTTAATGTTGATTGTACAGCCTTTCTGCTGGAGATTACGGTCTGCCCACCACAGGTATCTTCACAGTCATGGTGAAGGGTGTCTACTACTTCAGATTCTCGTCCTACAACGACAGGACACCCAACACCAACGTGGCCATGTTTAAGAACAAGGACAGGATTGTGTCCATCTGGGACACAGTCGGAGAGGACAACGAGGACAGCGCCAGCAACGGGGCAGTCCTGGAACTGCAAGTAGGGGACAGCGTCTACATCAGTCTCCACGCCCAAAGTGTTGTCTACGATGACATTAACCACTACAATACCTTCAGCGGATTCCTGCTCTTCGCCATGTGAAGTGAAGACACCTGCCGTGCAGACTAAATCGTATCGGATAACTCCGATATTCAAGAACACAGGGTGTCTCCAGCAGCTGTGAGATGTATTACTTTTAAAGGGGTTATATAATGTATACAGGAAAATATTAAAGGGATCCTGAGGAGTATTTCATAACAAAGTTAAATATTAACATTAACCACTGTATTCCCTTATAAATATTAAGATTTTTGTGCAGTTTGTTTGCTTTATTGCCTTCTGGAGCGTAACTTTTAATGATTAAGAAATATAAAAATGTCCAACGCATGGAGAGGTGTCATTCAAGTTGTTCAGTGATGTCACACGAGGACAGAGTCTGCAGTGAACAACTTCAATGACACCTCGTCAGAAATGCGTCAGACATTTTTATATTTCTTAATCATGAAACGTTACACTCCACAACGTGATAAAGCAAGCAGATACACAAAATCTTTATACTAATAAGGAAATACAGTGGTTACTGTTAATATTTCACTATTTAATATAGTGCCTTTCACAATACAATTTCAGCAAAGCGCTTAAGTAGTAGTGTATGGCTATCTCAATTCATAAAATAAACACGCTTCTGCCTCAAGAATACAAATTAAATTAAAACAAAGCAATCAACAAACACTGTCTGTCTTTTTTGTCTAATAAAAGTCACCACTTCTTTACACAAAGCGTTGTGGGGACACATGGTACAAAATACTACTGGTTGAAATTCTGAGTACGACAAGTTATTTACAGAACGATTCGGGGTGGCGATTTTATTGCCCATGTTCCTTTTTACTTATTAAATATCTTGGTAATTATGATTTCCATTACACGAGAGTAGATGTTAAAACTTCATGCTGATTTGAACTTGGCTCTCGCCAAGATAAGCACCAACTAAGACGTAGCTTTACAGTAAACTAATGTGATCCATAGGTGTCTCCATCCATTTGCGCTTCCTTCCATATGATGATGTAGATATCCTTCTGTCAGGTGTTGATGGCTGAAGTGTAATGCTGGCTCCAGGGATCAGCTTATTTTACCTCCCTAGCGCATCAGCACACACAACGGCTGCGATGCTGGCTCTGGGGATCAACCACAGTGCGGTCTCCCCAGCGCATCAGCATGACAACCGTCTGGATTGAGCTAAGTAGGGTACATCTCTGGGGTCTTCAAGTGGGCACCTTCCATCCTCGGTGTTTCGTAGACTAGCCCACGACACCTCAAGAGGGCTCGACCGTGATTTTGGCGTCCCAGTATCACCCTCCTCAGTCCCCCACTCAACTCAGCCCAGCTTACTTACCTGTACATCAACGTTGCTTTCTTTCTGTTGTGCTTGAGATCCCCAGCCAGAGAGTGCCACAAATCCTCGACAACCCACCTCCACTGGGTAAACCCGGACTCTCCATCCTCGCTGTATATCTAAATAGATTATTGCTCTGTTCTTTTATAAAAATATGCAAAAGATTTTAATAACCAAGACGTTTCATAAATATAACAGTAGGTTTCCAAAGGCAGTTTTGAATCCATACAATGGCAGTAACATTCCACAAATGTGTGGAGTTCCTGATCAAGTTTAACATAAGTAAGTGATAGCTTTTAATTTGATCAGAAAACAAATCTGATTTATTCTTCCTTAGTAAAATACACATTTGCTTAATTCATGTCTTAACTAAACCTAATCTAAAATGCGTAAAGGTGTGATCTAATTCAGACTGTCAGAAGATGCTTTCTCATTATTATTTTTGATTGGTGCTAAATGAAATGTGATTGAAAAGAATTGAAAAGGCAGATCTCATCTTACAATTAACAAGGGATTAACAAGTTGCTGTCTGTTTTAAGTGATGACCGTCAGTTTAAAACATGATAAAGGGAAACACGAATATCTGCACAGATATCGCACAGTGGTTTGTGATTTTCATCTGATCCCTTCAATTTTAAAGTCAGATTTAATGTCATTATCATACTTCCAAGACTTCACTTTGAAAACTGAAGTTACTTTACTGGTAGTGGTTTATTAAGTATCCACATCAACAGTAGAAACCCCACTTCTGCTTAAAACTGAAGATGTTTTAACCTGTTTTGTCTTCTGATTATCCGGAGCTGGTGCATGATATTTAGCAATACATTCATCCATTGTCTAATATTTGGCATGAGTGAAGTACAAAATACAACCCCTGTAGTCCTTCCACTCAATTCAGTGATGTGATGTAAAATTACTCTCTCCCAATAAGCAAACTCGATTACTGACCCATGTGAACGAATCAAGTGATCTGCTTGGGAGGTATGACTAAGTGAATATTACCGATATTTCCCTTTGAATGAATACTAAAATAAAAGGTTTTGACTATGACATCGCGACCCCCTGAAATCGTTCTGCGACCCACTTGGGGGTCACGACCCACAATTTGAGAACCGCTGATCTAATCTCCCAGCTTGACTTGTGCTGCCATGTTGAGAACTCATCCACAGGTTTAGTGATCTGCATTGTGTCTGGCCATGACTTCAGGTTTAACAAGCCTGTGTTACAATACTGCTGTATTGCCTTTGAAAAATGTCAAGCTCTATTCAGTCAGCTGCTGTAATTTCTTGTGTCTAAAGGTGGGAAGTCATTGCTTGTCTTTAGCCCAGGCCCAGTGCTAGGTCAAGTAGTGCCCTAGGCAGCATTTGCCCTTTAAAGTATAACAAGTAGGTTCTTAAAGGGATAATAGAGAAGCAGCATCTGCAACATCAGCATGGTTAACAAAATCTATTGACATTCGGGTTGCCACCCGGACCCATAAATCCAGAACACTTTGATACAGGAGTGGATTTTGAAGTTGCCCTTATACAGAAAGAAATGAACACATAAACTAAGTACTAAACCTTTGCTTAATTGATTATGTTGCTTAATTAGCCTGGTGCTGCAAGACAGTACAACAGTATTTAAACAAATAAAAAAAAAATCTGTGCCATTTTCAATATTTAATTATTTCATTAATATTTTTTTTGAATGTTTTCTTTATATTTCATTAATTAATAATAATTTGCCTTCTCTCTCAATCAAATCAATAACACTGATCAGCTGTTCACTATTCCTGCCACAGATCAGTGAACAGCTGATCAGTGTTTTTATTTGTGTTGGTGCAAATTATATATATATATATATATATATATATATATATATATATATATATATATATTACAAATGAACAGAATGTCAACTTTTAAATATTGGTAACGGAAAAAATTATATTTGTATATATTCAGAATGCATCTTATTGTTTAGTGTTCTGTAAAAATGTATTATCATAATGCCTGTGGATAATTAACAAACAATAGCAATTTAGGAGTAACTGTTCTTGGAAATTGACTCCACTTTAATATTTCCTGGCTAAACAAAGATTGCCAATATCAGCATCTCTTTATCATTATTAACTTAGGTTTTAATGAAACAGATCACAATAAGCCATGTAGGCTACACCCATACATTAGTAGTTAATAACAAAGCCTTCTGGGTAATGTACACATTCATTCTGTACAATAGAGGAAGGATAAGCTCTGATATTAGTGCTGTATCTGCAGCATTACTGGAAGCTGTGTACACAGACTGGTTGGAATTTAAAGCTCCACTCTTATGGTACTGGATTAAAATAGTGAACATTTCTCATGTTTTGGGGGCACCTGTCTGTCTGTCTGTTTGTCTGTGTGAGTGTGTGTTTTACATATTACATTTACATATTTGGTGTACAGTTTACACAATTTCTCTCCATATTTAAATCCTGGACTCATACAGTACGTTTACATAACAAAGCTTGTTCCTAAAATGGAATCAGAAAACTGATTTTCTTAAAACTTCACTTTTCTGTGATTACATGATTAACGGTAGAAAATCCAATTAGAATTCAACTGTGTACATGGATTGAAGTTTTCGGAAAACGCAGGATATTTTCGCAGTCAAAGTACTGTAGTAGTCTAAGTAAGATTTGAACACACCGGACATTTCTGCGATAGAACGGAGACCAATCCAATAACTCAAGTGCTTTATCGAAGTTTCAGGTCTTAAATTCAAAGATTACTATCCTATACCTCTATTCAGATTCCCCAAAATGTGCAATCAGCCTTTCCAACAGCTGATCCTGTTCTATATTACCAGATTCTTTTGCATACATTATTTTAAATTCTCACATAGTTTTAAAGCTGGAAAACATTTGCTGCTTCAGTATGGGCTATTAACAAACACATACAGACTTTAACGAATGGATTACTTTTTCCCTAACTAGACAAATGGATGTATGCAGACTGACTACAGATTATTATTATTTTCTGTTTTCTAAAACCACGTGCAGGAATGAAGGTCAAGGTTTTTAGGTGTTGTTTTCCAAAAATTGACTTTCGGAATATTCTGATACATTTTCTGAAAACCGTGTTTACATGACTTTTGATATCGGAATTCATGTTCAGAAAACTTAATTTTCCAAAAGTTATTGGCATTCTCAAGCTCATGTAAAATGCACTGATGGACTTAGTATATAACACATTTGTTCCCTCTTAGAAATATAATACATGTAGATTAAAACTGAGCAAGGATTATTGGTTCTACTAATTGCAAAATACCACTAAGGGAATGCAAAATATCACTTATGAGGCTATAGATTGAAGATTTGTTCTTCAATTGTTGAAAATGTCCTCAACAGTACTTAACAACATACAGTGCCTTGCGAAAGTATTCGGCCCCCTTGAACTTTGCGACCTTTTGCCACATTTCAGGCTTCAAACATAAAGATATGAAACTGTAATTTTTTGTGAAGAATCAACAACAAGTGGGACACAATCATGAAGTGGAACGAAATTTATTGGATATTTCAAACTTTTTTAACAAATAAAAAACTGAAAAATTGGGCGTGCAAAATTATTCAGCCCCTTTACTTTCAGTGCAGCAAACTCTCTCCAGAAGTTCAGTGAGGATCTCTGAATGATCCAATGTTGACCTAAATGACTAATGATGATAAATAGAATCCACCTGTGTGTAATCAAGTCTCCGTATAAATGCACCTGCACTGTGATAGTCTCAGAGGTCCGTTTAAAAGCGCAGAGAGCATCATGAAGAACAAGGAACACACCAGGCAGGTCCGAGATACTGTTGTGGAGAAGTTTAAAGCCGGATTGGATACAAAAAAGATTTCCCAAGCTTTAAACATCCCAAGGAGCACTCTGCAAGCGATAATATTGAAATGGAAGGAGTATCAGACCACTGCAAATCTACCAAGACCTGGCCGTCCCTCTAAACTTTCAGCTCATACAAGGAGAAGACTGATCAGAGATGCAGCCAAGAGGCCCATGATCACTCTGGATGAACTGCAGAGATCTACAGCTGAGGTGGGAGACTCTGTCCATAGGACAACAATCAGTCGATACTGCACAAATCTGGCCTTTATGGAAGAGTGGCAAGAAGAAAGCCATTTCTTAAAGATATCCATAAAAAGTGTCGTTTACAGTTTGCCACAAGCCACCTGGGAGACACACCAAACATGTGGAAGAAGGTGCTCTGGTCAGATGAAACCAAAATCGAACTTTTTGGCAACAATGCAAAACGTTATGTTTGGCGTAAAAGCAACACAGCTCATCACCCTGAACACACCATCCCCACTGTCAAACATGGTGGTGGCAGCATCATGGTTTGGGCCTGCTTTTCTTCAGCAGGGACAGGGAAGATGGTTAAAATTGATGGGAAGATGGATGGAGCCAAATACAGGACCATTTTGGAAGAAAACCTGATGGAGTCTGCAAAAAAGACCTGAGACTGGGACGGAGATTTGTCTTCCAACAAGACAATGATCCAAAACATAAAAGCAAAATCTACAATGGAATGGTTCACAAATAAACATATCCAGGTGTTAGAATGGCCAAGTCAAAGTCCAGACCTGAATCCAATCGAGAATCTGTGGAAAGAACTGAAAACTGCTGTTCACAAATGCTCTCCATCCAACCTCACTAAGCTCGAGCTGTTTTGCAAGGAGGAATGGGCAAAAATTTCGGTCTCTCGATGTGCAAAACTGATAGAGACATACCCCAAGCGACTTACAGCTGTAATCGCAGCAAAAGGTGGCGCTACAAAGTATTAACAAGGGGGCTGAATAATTTTGCACGCCCAATTTTTTCAGTTTTTATTTGTTAAAAAAAGTTTGAAATATCCAATAAATTTCGTTCCACTTCATGATTGTGTCCCACTTGTTGTTGATTCTTCACAAAAAATTACAGTTTCATATCTTTATGTTTGAAGCCTGAAATATGGCAAAAGGTCGCAAAGTTCAAGGGGGCCGAATACTTTCGCAAGGCACTGTAAATAGTAAAACAATACTTGTATACTTGTGATTACTAGTAAGCAGACTCGGTCTTTATCCACAATGATGACCATTCTGCAACATGCTTCCACATATATATATATATATATATATATATATATATATATATATATATAATATATTTGAGGTGTTAAAATTTGCATCAGTGGCAGACTTAGCTTTTATCAAGATTCGGTTACAAATTGGGTGAATCGATGCATCAAATTAGAACCCAGTTTGTAGTAGTCAGCTACTGCTGGTTTGGATTAAAACCTTGTGTGTGAGACTGCGCCTCTTTCAGTGCTAGTACGGTAGGCCATTTTGATTTGGTGGGAAAAATACACCCTGTAAGAAAATAGACCGATCTTAAGTGACACTGGGAGAAAACTGTGCTTTTGATTGAATGTTAGTATTCCCTTGTGTGATTGGATTATTGGATTTTATGCCTTGTCCCCCACCCCCCCAATCTACTTAACCAACGTGTTTCAAACAACCTTTCTTTATGTGGCATTCAGCCTATAGGGCTATTGATTTGACTACACCAACCCTCAATTATACCAGAAGTAAGGGGAGCACCGCGTCACTCCTATATTGTGATCCCCGCTTGAGTCCCTTCCAATTAAATGAAAGAATAAAGCAATGGAAACCGTACGTATAACTGTAAAATTTTGACTTATAGTATACAAATTTTGACTTATAGTATACAAATTATTTAGAATGAAGTTTTGATTTCGGCAGCCAAGATATGAAAAGGAATAGGACTCCATTCAAAATGATCAAAATGCTCCTGATCATGTCTAGCAGGCTGAAGAAGACTGGTATGGTTAGGTGCCATTGAGTTTAATCATTATTTTAATGTTCAAACAGCCAATAAGAGACTAAACATTATACCCAAGAAATGGTGACATTTGTACAAAACAGAGAAAGTAAACTAGTGTACCTATCAATACTTACTTTAAGAAGCGTAAGCAACATGTTTATTATTTGGGACTGTAACCCATTGATTTATTCCAGTGCAGTACACATTGTTGTGTATTGCCTGGAGTTGTTGTTTGGTCACCAGACCAGGATATATAATTATTAAAAACCTGTTTCACTGGATTATAATTCTCTGTTTGTTCACTGCGCACTGCATCACTTCTGTACCTGTACACAATCAGCCACTTTGCCACAACAACTAATAAAGAAAAAGAAATGTGCCATTAATTACATAAGGAGGATCTCTTGTTTCCCTGCAACAATAGCTGCTGCTTTCTGCTAAACTAACAAAACTACAGACCCATTGACCCATGTAAATTAGAATTATCATTAACAACCATGAGACTGAATTGTTATCACTCGCATTTGATTTATGTCTGGCACAAGGCAATAAAGGCACTAATATTTTAACAAGCCTCATACCTTGACTACCCTGGCTGTTGTGAAAGAGTGAGCATGGCTTTCCCCCACGTCTTTAAAACCAGCCCTGCACTTATCATCTCTGTTCCTAAACTGACTCTTAACCAGTTTGTGGACGAGGGCAACCTGGAATGGATTTCAGAAACATGCTGGATGAGTTGCTGGGGTTCTTCTGAAGCAATCATGAGCAGAGTGGAGAAGGACAGCATATTGAACTGGAACATTGTGACGGTGTACACCGCGCCCCTCTGTGTTTTAGGTGGAGCATTATTGTATGTGTATTTGTAGTGGTGCACAGGGTGTGTGTATGTGTGGGAAATATAGAGGTGGCAGGGAGGGAGATAAAATCCTCCCTGTAAAAACACGTGGGAATGTGGCTAGAGCCGCGTAATAAGTGATTAAATAATTAAGACTCCAGCCACAGGTGTATCAATAGGGTTATCACGATTGATATGGGGCTGGTGTGTTCAGAGGCGGAACGAGAGTTGGCAGGTAAAACAAAGTAAAGCTTAGAAATAACAATTCACACAGATAACATGAGCAACATAACAGTTAGGTACATGCTGTGCATGCAGCTCAGCAAATAGCAATGAAACCAGATGCTGGGTTCAGCACCCCTGACTCTGAAAGCACAAAGTAGGCAATGCGTGGCTGAGGTGAAATAGAAATGACTAAAATGAAGTTACAAACAGAAATTAATTATTTTTAGACATTAGACAGAAGAATGAGAAAGCCAGTGCTACTCACAGCCTCATTGTGCAAGGCATATGCAGTGTTTAATTTTAGCATGTGTAGATGGTGACAAGAATAACAGAGAACCTTGCTTAAGCAAATCACAGTATTTAAAACAGAAATGATAAAAGACCATCAATACAAAACATGTCTGGTGGTGGTGGCCCTGATGAAAAAAAAAAACAGTGAGTTGAGATCATAGATAACAGACAACACAACCATACAAATGCATATTGTACACTTTATAACAATGAAGTTAAATACATACAAAGCCATGCTGACGTGGCTGTAGCTCAGAGATGTAGCTGATTGAACAGACCCACATGAGCACTAATCATGGACTTCCTGTGTACCTTAGGTAAGGTAACTTAGCACTGCTGGTAACTGGGGTCTGCGTAACCCACTGCTGCTTATTCAAATACATCTGATTGTTTTTACAGTATGAACAGGGAACACACGAACGACAGTAGATAAGAATCATTACCGACTTCCATTCACAACACAACGGATTAGGTTTTCAAAGCTGTTATCAAGTTCTTTTGAAAGGAAAGAATACCATTTACAATTCTAAACAACTTACAAGATGGACATTCAGTCCTGGGCCTCTCTCGAGCACACTGCAGAATTGCTTGACAATGAATGCTTATAGAGGGCTAAATTGAGCCTACCAAACTTCACATACATTTTCTAACTTGACACAAATTGCTTTACAGTATGAACAGGAAACACATGACAAACAGGAAATAAGAATTACATGGCTATATATATATATATATATACACAGACACACACACACACCCAGGGCTGCCTCGCTATAACGCGGGTCTCGGGGGACACACAATATGAGTGTTATAACCAAAGAGCGTTAGAAACAGGGGAGGGAGTGGGGGGCGCCGTGGGACACATAACACACATCTAACTAAAATACAAAATAAAATAACTCCCTGTCTATAATGCACATATAGTGAAGCAAAAATGTAACTTTCCGTGAATTAACCATGCATACAGCACCATGTAATCCACGCTACATTTTTTACCAAAAAATAAAATATATGGATCATTTTAATTAGCAGTTTATATAAATATAAATAGCCTGGCTAAATGGCGGTCCAGAGTTCAGTTTGAAGCGACAGAGAAGCAAACCAAGTGCGAGAAGGAGAGCAGGTCGGGCGAGTGGAAGAGGCAATGGGCTTGCCCCAGGTTCGGCTGCTGGAGCGGGGCTGAAGCAAAGCTGAAGTGTCTTGTCTCCCAGAGAAAGCCGCAGCTACTCTCACATCAAAAAGTAAATACATTAGGAAAGATAACCATGTAATAGGCCTAATATTTAGGGAGAGACAGAAACGGAAGTTAGACTGAGAAGTTGTTATATCCAAGGCGCATTATAACCGAGAGCCTTATAGCGAGGGAGCACTGTATTACTTTCATTTATAGCACAACAGATTTGGTTCTAAAAGCCTTTATTACGTTCTTTTGAAAGAAAAGAATACCATTTACAATTCTAAACAACTTACAAGCTGGACATTCAGTCCTGGGCCTTTCTCAAGCACACTGGCAATTGTGCAGAATTGCTTGATAACACCGTGTAACAATTTTTTTTTTATTTTTTGGTTCCTGGGTAGTAAGTGTTATTTCCTAATTGCTTATGCCTCAAAAGTATAGAAAATGGCTATTATTCCCCACAAACTTTGCTTTTGTGACCAGGACAGTGATATTTTGAAATTTACCTATTTTCCAGAACATTCCAGATAGATTCAGTGCTGAGTAAACTTGGAGTAACTTCTAGAACTTTCTAGAACTTTCCAGTAATATAAATAGTAGTATAAATACGGGGGCCTTAAGCCCACCAGTTCAGTTTAGTTCCAGCTGCCTAAGTGGATACAAATCTGCATTTTTCTGAGATGGCATTAAGGTTATAGGAGACTTCAAAATGGTGGCATTCCTGATGGGTCTCCAAGGCGGTTTTGCCAAGTTTCCCTGCTATCTTTGCCTTTGGGACAGCAGGGACACCAAGGCACACTACCATAGGCGGGACTGGCCACAGCGGACCAAGTTCTCTGTGGGGAGGAACAACGTCAAGTGGGAGCCACTGGTGGACCCCCGGAAGGTGCTGATGCCACCACTGCACATCAAATTGGGCCTTATGAAACAATTTGTCAGAGCTCTAGATAAGGAGTCGGCAGCCTTCAAGTACCTTCAAGACTTCTTCCCTAAGCTGTCTGAGGCAAAGGTCAAAGCCGGTGTCTTCGTCGGACCACAGATAAAGAAGATCCTGGAGTGCAATGAATTCCCCAAGAAGCTCACTAGTAAGGAGAAAGCGGCTTGGAACAGCTTTGTCGCAGTGGTTCGGGGCTTCCTGGGCAATCACAAGGCCGAAAACTATGTGGAGCTGGTTGAGACTCTGGTGAAGAACTACGGCACAATGGGCTGTAGGATGTCCCTCAAAGTCCATAGCCTTGAGGCTCATCTTGATAAATTCAAGGAGAACATGGGAGCGTACTCGGAGGAGCAAGGCGAGCGCTTCCACCAGGATATACTGGACTTTGAACGCCGCTACCAAGGATAGTATAACGAGAACATGATGGGAGACTACATTTGGGGGCTGATTCGTGAAAGTGATTTACAGTATAATCGTAAATCTCGAAAAACTACTCACTTCTAAATCTTTTGTAGTCATTTTTGTATTACTTTAGTATAAATACATTTGGATTCATATGTTGTTTTTTTCTGACTTTATGTGGACGAAAAGACACAAATTCACCCGTTTTCTCACTGGAAATAGATAAATTTCAAAATATCACTGTCCTGGTCACAAAAGCAAAGTTTGTGGGGAATAATAGCCATTTTCTATACTTTTGAGGCATAAGCAATTAGGAAATAACACTTACTACCCAGGAACAAAAATTGTGTTACATAGTGTAATGAATGTTTATTAAAGGGGCTAAGTTGAGCCTACCAAACTACACACAATGTTTCTAACCTGACACACACTGTATATAACATGATAGACCTGGAATGATTCAAGATGTAATTTTTCCAGTTTCCATTTCTTTTCCCAGGCCTATGCTATGAATTTACATTAGATTACCATTGCTACCATACCAAACTTTACTCTTAACTGCTGCATATGTTACAGTGTCTTCATCAGGTGCAGAGCTGGGTTTCTTCTTGGTGACACGGGCAGTGTTTATTTCTGAGTAGGTGAGTGTGTCGTCATGTTGCTTTGATGGCTGCTTGGGCTGATTCTGCAATAAATTAACAGATTGGGAGAGAGAGGTCAGGTTGGCTAAATGGTACTAAACAAACTTGTTGATTAAGAAATGCATTGTGTGTTAGCTTTGATTAAGAATCCCACACTCCTACAGGGAAACACACAGTATACTACTAGCTCTTTAAACACTAGAACCTGTGCAGAAGGTTTCATAGAAATGTTTGCCTGCCAGCTTTGTTGGAAGTGCTATCAATGTGTCTTCTATTGTTTGACACATTCCACCACAGTCTCATAGATAATTTATATCTCCAATGGTTTGTCAGTTCTGGGACAAGAACTAAAGTGTGTCCCTCTGATCGGACACTGTATGATCATTTTGGTAGGTATAAAAGCAGAGAGTACGTAGATAAAAGGGAAAGATAATTTTATTGCATTGACTATTCAGTTATTTTTTTTAATTAATTTTCCCCAGTGGTTTTCAGTATGTGGAAGTTTTAACTGTTGCGTATGTTACAGTGTCTTCATCAGGTGCAGAGCTGGGTTTCTTCTTTGTGACACGGGCAGTGTTTATTTCTGAGTATGTGATTGTGTCGTCCTGTTGCTTTGAAGGCTGCTTGGGCTGATTCTGTCCAAACAAAGACATACAAACAAATAAAATAAAACCGCTTTTTATCCATCTGTAAATATATACCAGTAGCTGCACAATATCTTCTTGTTATACCCTTTCCACATTACTAAAAACAATACCTAAACAATGCGCAATGTGTTGACATCATGTCATTATCATTCACTTTGTTCACAGTCGTGTTTAAGCATGTGATTATCATGCATTTTATTTAGGTTGAGAGTTATTACCTACAGCCTGTTTACAGAGGGAAATATAGCCATTCATCAATGGAAACCAAAGATGTAAAAAAAACCTTTCATGGTGCACATTCAAATCACTCAACTCATTACATAGTCTAAATTAACTTTATAATTTTAAACAAAATAGTAATAATAGCAATGCCTGAATTATTATCAGTCTCTATATCCAATGTTTTGTGAGTGGCTTTAACTTTGCATGAACATATAAAGCGTATGTGTGGAAGTATTGATCACACAACATTGGTAAATACTGAAAAACATGTATCAGTCAGCCCGGTTTGAAGAATGTTTGTGGTCAGGTTTGACGTCTCTTCAGCAGTATATTTTGCTTGACTAAAATGATAAATAATCTGTATTAGTACCTTTATTATTAACAAGAACTTACTTTGCTTTCTAAAACTTGTACTTTAAAATAAGTGTATCCATTTAAATCTGAAAGAATCTGTATATGTACAAGCAAATTGTTTGAGAGACATGTAACATATAGGACTTACCACCGTGGCGTATACAGGTTCAGTCTGGACAGCAGGGTCTGGAATGGCATTGTATCAAATAGATTAGTTTCCTACTTTGAATGGTGGTGAAAACAGCTAGTAACACACTATGCATCAGTAACAGCAAGATATATTTTTGCACCAAAGGCTGAACAATGGAAGACTGCAGTAAACACTCACCTAGGAATCATGCTTTAATATAGAATTGAACATGATTGAGGGTCACAATAAATTGACACAGCGAGATGAAGAAGTCCCCATCATTTAAACATACTTCATTTGTATCCATTGTGGTGAAGAATGCTGTGCCCTACCTCGTTTGGATTGCAGACACTTCAGCACTCCTCCTATCAGCAGTAACAGCAGCACAAGGACCCCACATCCTACCCCTGCACCCAGGTACAGAGCTGGAACATACAAATGGGATTCATTGTAAGATCCAGTTAAATATGTGTAAACAGATTCTATAATTCACAAATAACCGGTTGACATAAAAACGTGATCAAGAGGTGTTTAAAACAAATGTAACCCAATCCTGTTTTTACAGTGACTTGATCTTGCAGTATGTGAATAGGGTACATACAGTGTGCTCCACAGTGACATCAACATTGTTGGTTTTTGAGCAGGTACACCAGACACACAATAATCATGCTTTTCAGAAAGCCTAGGTTTTGGAGTTGGTTTAATCTGGCATGAAATTGTCCATGCATACCAGCAATAATTAGAGCTGTGACCATTCTGATTCAATTATAATATCTGATATGTTAGTTATTTACTGCCTTGAATATTGACACATTAAGAATGTACTTTTCTCTCTAAAACTCGGACTACTTTAAAATAAGTGATAGGTTTACTGATAAAAAATATAGTTATTCACACTTGCCTGACTCATCTCTCTGTTGTGTCTTGATAGATCTGGTTGGAGTTGTCATATCTCCTGTGGGAACATAAACAACAACGTGTAGAAAAGTATCACTATTAGGCTAAAGAGGTATTAATGTGATGACCAGTATTAATGTGATGATAATGTGTTCTCTTTAATGCTGTGAATAGTGGGAGATATCAATACCGCCCCTATAATATATAAATCTGATCTTGTGGGGACTGTACTTCATGGTGAGTCCTGTCAGAATGGTTTCATTTGAAGAAACTACCCCTACTGTATGCAATGATGGCTAACTCCAAGTCAATCATCTTAATTGTGAAATAGAAACGGTTTTAACTATTTTGTCAAAAGCTTAGATTTAAAGATTTATATCAGAAAACTGAATTGAAAACCAAACAAACACAGACTTGCCTGTCAGTTTCTGTTGGGATGGAGTTGTCATATATTCTGTGGGAATATAAACAGCAAACATTAGAAACTAAAGCTGAGGTGGCAGTTTCTCTAATAAATAATTCAGCCCAACAATTATTAAACCGAGGGATTCTGATTATCTCTTCGGCTTTATGAACTCCATGGAAATTGATATTTGCCACATTTCAAAGCAGTTTCATGTATAATCTAGAGGAACGGTAGTAATTATTAGCAGCGAGAGAACTGCCAGAGCCTCTATATACAGCAACAACAGTTTACGTGTTTTCAGGGTATTGGCACACAAAAAGTAAATCAGCCAAAAGCACCATTTCACTTTTAATTTGTAGTTCCCAACACTTAGGTGAAATGTAGAAAAAAAAAGTCAATACCTGTCTGTGACAGAAATACAATGATTCTTGGTTGGAAATCACCCTCCCGACCTGTGAGGGCGCTAAGCAGCCAGAACAGAGTACCTTGGATGGGCAGGCCTGACAGTTCTTTCTCAGGGTTCAAGGAAAGTTGGCCAGCCAGGAAGGGCCCGAGACTTTGTTGCAATAACGCATTGACCCGGAAGGGAAACAACGTGGCAGCCGCAGATTGGAGAGGCAGTTGCACTCGTTTACCAAGGGGTCATGTGTGACAGCATAAAAGGGGATGGAGAATCGTAATCTGTTCCTTAGCTTTGGTTTAATGTGAGTAGAACCGAGAAGGACAGTGAAAATAATACAGAAACTGAAATTGTGAGTGTTGTGTTTTGTTTGTTTGTAATTGTCTTGTACGTTACTAGACAGCTAACACAGTTCCAGAGCTGTCGCCAAGGGCCAGCACTAAACCAGACAACACTGCACCATTGTCACAACTAAAAACCTGTATCATCCACCACGAGCACTACTGCACGCACCCAGGACTGGTGACCGTGTTTGTATTATTGTGAGGCGGATATCGTTTGTTATTTGGGAATGTCTGTTCTTGTTATATACCCCATGCTGTACACATTGGTTCCGTTCCTCTGGAATCTACCACACTCTCTCCCTCCTCCTCAGCTAAGAACCTCGGAGTCACCCTGGACCCCTGCCTCTCTTATTCCCAGCACATCTCCACTCTGGCACGCACTTGCCGATTCTTCCTGAGCAACATACGAAGAATCTGACCCTTCCTCACCAACTACGCCACCCAGCTCCTGGTCCAGGCCCTGGTACTCTCCCGCCTAGACTACTGCAACTCCCTCCTGGCTGGCCTCCCTGCGTCCGCCACCCGTCCGCTCCAGCTCATCCAGAACTCCTCGCCTTGTGTTCTCTCTGCCTCGCTTCTCCCATGCAACTCCACTGCTCCGCTCACTCCACTGGCTCCCAATCACTGCTCGCATGCAGTTCAAGACTCTTGTACTAGTCTACAGATGCCTTGACCAGACTGCACCCAGCTACCTCCAGACCCTCATCTCTCCCTACACCCCCACTCAACCTCTCCGCTCCTCCTGCACTAGAAGACTGGTTCTACCTCCTCTCCGCTCCCCTGCCTCTAGAGCCCACTCCTTCTCCACCCTCGCCCGCAGTGGTGGAAAGACCTTCCTACAGATGTCATGACTGCCCAGTCCCTGACCACATTCCGGCGCCTCCTCAAGACTCACCTCTTCAGACAGCACCTGCAGAACTCCTTTTTTCCATCCGGACACTTATCACTCTTCCTTAAATGCGCTTTACTTGTTCTTATCTGCCCCCTATTTTACTGCATTTAATCCTGTACTTTAGAGTACTGTAATCTGTCACAAGTGTGATTTAATCTGTAGTATTTTGTATTTAATTGTATCCTGATGTAACCATCACTGACACTGTTATCTACTCCATTATTGAATCGTATTTTGTCATATACTTGTACTTGCTAGAACCAAAGTCATGTATTTTTGAAATGTATTTTTTGTTACGATTCTGTAAATGTCGCCCTTGTTTATTTACTAAGGATGTCTGCTAAGAAATAAATAATAATAATAATAATAATAATAATAATAATAATAATAATAATAATAATAATAATAATAATATTGCTGGGGAATTAGTGTTTGGTCGCCAGACCTGAAATCTCCAAAATAAAACATTTCCAAACCGGATTACAATGATCTCTGTCTGCTTCTTTCACACACTGCATCACTCCTGCACCTGCTCCCAGTCAGCCACTTTGTCACACTGTCATACAGTAAGAGAAATAAGTCACCAAAGTAAGGAAAAATATCCTTCTCCTCCTTCTTCTTTTTCCTTTTACTCCCAATGTATTTTCTTGCAGATTTTTGCAGACCCCAGGCACTTTTATCCACCCATATGTATATTAAAGGACATCCGAGTTTAATGCCAATTAACTTGTTTTGTCAACTTGGAAATATACTAGGGAATGCATTTCTGTTTTAAAATGGGACATTTTTTTAAGAGACAGTCTAAAAATGTTATGTAAGATTCAAAGCAACAAGACAATGTATTAACTACGTTACAAATCAGATGTTACATAAATAAAATTCAATGACATACTAAACACAGCCTATTTTGTGCCAGAGATGTCTTTTTAAAATAGTAAAATACAAATAAAATATATTCTATAATGTTCAGTACTAAAATGCTTTCATTCTATTCGACGTGTTTAATAGGTTGAGAAACGACAAGCATTTAAATGTTTGCATCAACTACGGTATATAAAAACAATATCCGAAAAGCTAACATTGTCATTTCAAACATACTTTTAAAAACAGTACCGGAACGAGACAGCTGTGTCATGTCAGGAATAAAACATCAACCCATCCTTAACTGTACATAAACTAGTTAAATATAGGAAGTAATGTATTCAAATCAATCAAGCACATAAACATTATACATGGTGCTGGTCTCTACTGTAACACAGACAAGACTTGAAAACATGCTGCAGATACCTACGAATCGGGAACGTTCCGCCTTTTATAACACAATCACTTCAATGCGTTCTGTAGACGCATTGGGAAACAAAGTTACAATTTTAAAAGCTAGTATGAAAGCAGTGCACTACTGTTTGGAGAGGCATTTGGTAGCAACGGTTACTTAATATAGGGTTAGTAGATTTTGACATTTATTTATGTTCGCTACCTGTCTTTAAAGCTGTAATTAGCATTGTTAAACCATGGTCTGGATTAAATCGAACTCAAATATTTTGTAGCTCTGCATTCCTTAATGAAAACTGGTGGCTTTCCTCTCATGGAGGATGTAGTCACTACACACAGATATTCTGTCTGGATACATACACATATTGGCTTTTTGTGGGTTGCTTGCATGCACAGAAAGCATAGCAGATGATTGTATTCCTTCACATACCAAGACCACTTTTCAAACCAAGCTGATTTACAGCATCGAGTGAATTTTTAATTTCCAAAGCAGCGAGTAGGAAATCTGTAGTCCTTTGGTTGAAATGCCTCATACAAAGGTTCAGTGGACACAGCTGGGCATAGTGCGGCAGTTGCATAGGCACAGATACCGATGGAGCTGCAACCTCGGTTATAATATGCGGCAATGCATTTTCAGGTAGCTGTACAGTGTCAGTAGGTCTACTAATTTTAGAAGGTGGTGCTGCCGTACAGCCAAAAAAAATCATAAATCATTTTTTTAGGGTTTATCTACTACACAGTACTAGTAATGGAATTGATTTTTTACTGCACACCAGGTCTGTTGTGTTCAGGT
This sequence comes from Huso huso, assembly GCA_036884735.1. NCBI lineage: Eukaryota > Metazoa > Chordata > Actinopteri > Acipenseriformes > Acipenseridae > Huso > Huso huso. The sequence continues at coordinate 8,578,154 of CM072692.1, read as the reverse complement.
AGTTTTTAAATAGGCGAGATTACACGGTTAGTAGTTCTCTATTACGGAAGCTAGAAAGACAAAATATGTATTGCATCATAGTCATCTGCACTTAACATTATTAAGCTTACATGTGTGCTGTTGTAGCCATTATAATTGTTTTTATCTCCAAGTAGTAGGCTACAGTAATGGAAGCAAGAGGTTTGGAGTTGAAAAAAGGAAGGAAAAAGTACAAACTATTCCTGGAAAGTCTAGATGGCAGCAGGAGATTGAACGCTTAGTTAGAGAAAGGAGACAGCTGAGGAAGCAATGGAGAAGAGCAGAACAAAGTCAGAAGGAAGGACTCAATCTCTTACAAAGGGTCATAAAAGATAAGCTTGCAGCATTGCTCAGAGGTGAGCGCCTACGGAAACGCTACAAAAAGAAGGAGCGTGTGAGAACTAACTTTTATAAAGATCCATTCAAATTTATGAAGAAGTTATTCACCATTGAGAAAAATGGCACACTAAAATTATCTAAGGTTGAGCTGGAAAGGTATTTGGATGAAACACATACAGATTCAAAAAGGCAGGAGCCTATGTCAATTCCTTCAGACATCTCACCTATCAATCCACCAGAATAGCAAATGGAGGACTGTGCACCTAAGTGGAAAGAAGTAGAGCAAGCTGTGAAAAAAGCAAGGGCTTCATCATCTCCAGGGCCTAATGGAGTTCTACAAATTCTGTGGAAATTGATGAAAGTGGCATGGGAAAAACAGGTTGTACCAAGAGCATGGTGCCGAGTAGGTGGAGTCTTTATACCAAAAGAAAAAGATTCTACAAGCATCAGTCAGTTTTGCCCTATTTCCCTATTAAACATAGAAGGTAAGATTTTCTTCAGCATTATTGCTCAGAGATTGTCAACCTACCTATTCAAGAATTGCTTCATTGACACTTCAGTACAAATAGCAGGCATTCCAGGTTTCCCAGAATGCTTCGAACACATCAAGGAAGGAGAGGAAGGAGCGCCATGTGACATTCCTGGATTTGGCTAATGCGTACGGTTCAGTGCCACGTGAACTTCTTTGGGCAGGATTTTATTTTTTTCAGTGTACCGATGACAATAACAAATTTAGTGAAAGCCTACTTTGGAGATTTGCAATTATTAGGGCATCAAAATGATAGTGGAGGAGAACAGCAGATGCGAAACCACCAATTCGAGCATACATGGATGACATGACAACCCTGGACCCCTGCCTCTCTTATTCCCAGCACATCTCCAGCCACTTGCCGATTCTTCCTGAGCAACATCCGAAGAATCCGACCCTTCCTCACCAACTATGCTATTCCTGGTCCACACTCTCCCTAGACTGACAACTCCCCTCCTGGCTGGCCTCCCTACAAACCCGTCAGGCATCCAGAACTCTGCTGCCCGCCTGAAGAGTTCTCTCTGCCTCGCTTAAGGATGCCACTACTCCGCAAAGGGTCAAGGAAAGACTCTTGTACTAGCCTTGCCTTGAGGAGACTGCACCCAGCTACCTCCAGACCCTCATCTCTCCCTGGATCTTCCGCCTGCACTTTTAGAAAGGCTCTCCATTCAAATTGCCTCCCGAGGAAGAAGTTTCTCCACCCTTGCTCCGCAATGGTGGAACGAAAGATGTCAGGACTGCCCAGTCCCTGACCACATTCCAGCGCCCCTTAAGACTCACCTCTTCAAACAGCACCTTGTAGAACTCCTCTGTTGTATCCTGGGACACTATCACCCTTCATTTAAATATGCTTTATTTTGCTCTTATCTGCCCCACCAGAATACATTTAATCCTATGACTGAATACTGTAATCTGCCAAGAACCTGTAGTATTTTGTAAAATCATATCCTGATGTAACTATCAATATTTAATCATATCCTGATGTAACTTTCACTATTATCTGCTGTATTATTGAATTGTGGTTTGTCACAGAAAAAATTATTGTATTTCTTGCTCTTATTGTATTACTTGTATTGAAAAACTTGAATGTATTTGTATTTGCTTGCGATTTAAATTAAGCCCTGGATAAGGGCGTCTGCTAAGAAAATAAATAATAATAATAATAATAATAATAATGACTCAACAATAGCCTGCACTAATCGGCTATTGGGCAAATTAACCAATAACATTGAATGGGCACAAATGAAAATTCAAGCCCACTAAATCAAGGAGCATCTCTATAATTAAAGGTAAAGTAGTAGATAAAAGGTTTTACATTAATGGTAAGGCAATACCAACAGTGTCTGAGAAGCCAGTGAAGAGTCTTGGGAGATGGTACGATGGGGATCTAAAGGACACAGTTTGTTTGGGAGAAGTTAGACAACAAGCAGTTGAAGGGTTGAAGAGCGTAGACAGCAGCGCTTTACCGGGAAAACTAAAACTCGGTTGCTTTCAGTTTGGTTTACTGCCAAGGCTGCTGTGGCCACTGACTGTGTACAAGGTTTCCTTGACAACAGTTGAGAAGCTGGAGGCTTTAATCAGTTTATACGTTAGGAAATGATTGGGAGTTCCACGCTGCCTTAGCAGAGTGGGACTTTATGGTAAAGAAATACTGCAGCTACCAGTCTCTGCTCTAACCGAGGAGTTTAAGTGCGGCAAGGTCCGACTGGAAATGACATTAGTAGAGTCACGTGACAAATGCGTAAGGGAGGCAGCACCTGTGTTTAAAACTGGAAGAAAGTGGGTGGCAAAGAAAGCCGTGGAAGATGCAAAGGCTGCCCTTCGAATCAGTGATATTATGGGGCAAGTTCAACATGGAAGAGGGGGTCTTGGTCTCAGTTCAGCTCCTCCTACATGGCACAAGGCAACCCCAGCGCAACGGATGAAGTTGGTAGTCAACGAGGTGCAAAAGCAGGAGGAGAGGATGAGGTGTGTAAAGGCCATTTCCCAGACCAAGCAGGAAGAATGGATGAGATGGGAGAGCGTGGAACAAACGCAAGATCGGCTGGCAAGACCTATGGACAATGGAACAGAGCAGGATCAGTTTCCTCATCAGATCAACATATGGTGGTCTCCCATCACCACAGAATCTAAACCTCTGGATGGGTGAGGATTCCTCATGTCCTTTGTGTTCATCACCTGCAACATTGAGGCACATTTTGACAGGATGTAAGGTGGTTCTTAGCCAAGGATGGTTTACTTGACAACACGACCAGGTGCTGCGATGTTTGGCCTTAGCACTGGAAGACAAGTGTAACATGACCAATAAGTTGCCACCAGTTCCATCAAAGCATTACACACAAAAGACAATATTACTCCATCCAGGAGTGCAACCAACAAAGGTCTTAAAACCAAGCCTCGCCCAGGACAACTGGAAGCTGCTAGACTGGAAAATGCTGGCAGATGTTGGTCAACAGCTTATTTTTCCACCTGAGATTGCCACCACTAACCTTTGACCAGACATAGTCTTGTGGTCTGGATCAGCACGCCTTGTTCATCTGGTAGAGTTAACAGTGCCATGGGAGGATGCTGTGGATGAGGGGTATGAGAGGAAGAAACTTCATGCTCAACTACCTGCTGAAGGGAACAGCGAGGATGGAAAGTCCGGGTTTACCAAATGGAGGTGGGTTGTCGAGTCAACACGCTACAACCCGGAGGAGAGATGTTGGATTCAGTGGCCAAGAGGTTGCGTGAAAAGGCCATTTCCAGCAGAAAAAGCAGGAAGAATGAGACGGAAAGATTCTGGCTGGGGATCTCAAGCACAACAGAAAGAAAGCAACGTTGATGTACAGGTAAGTAAGCTGGGCTGAGTTGAGTGGGGGACTGAGGAGGGTGATGCTGGGACGCCAAAATCACCGTCGAGCCCTCTTGAGGTGTTGTGGGCTAGTCGATGAAACACCGAGGATGGAAGGTGCCCACTTGAAGACCCCAGAGATGTACCCTACTTAGCTCAATACAGACAGTTGTCATGCTGATGCGCTGGGGAGACCGCACTGTGGTTGATCCCCGGAGCCAGCATTGCAGCCGTTGTGTGTGCTGATGCGCTGGGGAGGCAAAATAAGCTCATCCCTGGAGCCAGCATTACACTTCAGCCATCAACACCAGACAGAAGGATATCTACATCATCATATGGACGGAAGCGCAAATGGATGGAGACGCAGGTGGATCACATTAGTTTACTGTAAAGCTATGTCTTAGTTGGTGCTTATCTTGGCGAGAGCCGAGTTCAAATCAGCATGAAGTTTTAACATCTAATCTCATGTCATGAAAATCATTACAATGGTTTCACTCCGCCTTTAAAAGTCTTGCATTTTTTAAAAACATTTTGGAACTCTGCCATTACCTTGCAGTCAATTACAATACTCCCAAGTCAAAATGTAACAATCAACAATGGTCAATGTAAAAACTATTTACTGCTGGAGGCTAAAAATGAAACGTGCAGTTCATCATCCATTAAAACCGACGTGTCTTGTTAATCTGCATTCCTTTAACGGTTGAACGTCTCTTCTTGAGTTCTTACCGTTAAAACATAAATGTCACTTTCTACTTGAAGCCATTACTAAAAAATCACAAATTCCAAATACAGTACTAGTAAGAGCCCACTACTGGAAATTATCATGCGTCACTTGCCTGGGCTGTTGCAGTAACAGTTATGAAAGGACACAGTGAATAATAATAAAACCATTAAAAAACAAATCATAACAGAGAAGACAGCAGCACTAAAAATAGAAAGTTAGATTTCTTTGATTTAATTAAATTAAAATAAGTGGCATACAGAATGTGGATTGGGCCTTACTATTATAAAGAAACGCTGGAAGGTTATGATTTGTTTATTGAGAAATATATTGACATGATGTTAACAGTTAAATATCCTTTATTCTCGACTGTTTTAAATGTGGTTCTAGAAGTTATTGAGATTTTTTTTTTTTTAATGTTTTGCCATCTGACATTTTTAAGCACATTTATCATAGTGAAACCAGCTGCTAGATCTGGACACATTTGTAAGTAAATGCTGTCTCGCATGACAGTGCTTGGGGCTGATATTATCAGTGATAGGTTGAAACAATGAACGCCTGCCCTCGCATAGCAATGTGTAGTGCTAATTGGTCAAAACACTAAATGCCAGCACCCACACGGGAATACAATTGGTTGAAACAGTTGATCCGTGGCTTTCTTGCAGGCAGTGCAAAATGCTCATTCATAAACTAAAGTTAATGAGAAAAACTGCCGGCACAGCCACCCTCGGCATGTGGGGGTGCGACCGCACTGTCACAGACGGTTCTGGCATGTCCCTTTTGTGCTATAAGTCAATAGATCCTTTTGCATGGAAGGCCTTGGTTGCAAAGGGTGTGCTGTTCTTTGATGGACCCAGCTTCAGTTCAAATGTGTTTGCCCACCGACAATGGGAATGGGAATGTAGAGATGGGAGCCCAGCTAACAAGATTTAAGTTTTTGCAGGTATCAGGCTTTTAAAGACTGTCACCCACACCTGTGAGCAGAAACTGACTCACTGAGAGCAGAAACTGACCCAAGACAGCCACAGCTACTGAAAGCAGGCTGATCTTTGGGATACAAATTGAACATCTGTGAAACTGCAACAAATATTGTAATGACTGTAATGTGTTTAAAGAATATACTTCCATTAGAAAATATTATTAACAGATCTGTGTAAGGAGTTCACTGCATTGAAGGTCAGACTGACCTGGTGAAAGTTCCAAACCTCCCTTATCAGGCAAAAGCATCTTTTTTAATTAGACTCAGAGTCTCAAAACATTCTGATCCAGAGAGAGCAAATGGCAGAATCTATGGAGCACAGTTAATATGCAAGAAGCAATCGAACTAGGTTTGATTATAGCAAGAAAAAGCAAAAGTATTTAAATAAATAAGACACTTATATAATAACATTAAGTAAATGTATGAGCAGTCCTAAGTTTAAATATTCAATTAATATTAATATTAATAATAAAGAATTAGCCTCTTGCCTTCTGTGTGTATCAATGAAGTAAAATAGAATTGCAGTTTATAAGAGATTGCTATATTGACATATCTGAATTAGAACTACATGTTATAAAATCATTTAAAGTATAAATTGTAACTGTAACTCTAACAGTAAACTTGCTGAAGGAAAACTAATGTTGTAACCTCTTTCTCACCTGCTTGTAGTAAAAGCAGTGTTGAAGATGACTCATTGGTTTTGGCCGATGAAGCAGGGATTTTTTCTGATGGTCTCTATAATGAGCGATCTCGTTAATATTAACGAACGGAAATACCTTTCGGAAAACAGAAAATAGGAGTTTATCTTACAATAATAATTTTCTGTCTATAACAGAAATGAATTAGAACCTGGCAGGAAGAGATGGGAATGGAAAGCGTAGGACATGTTAATACGTTAAGTTAGATATTGGTTTGAAATAATGAGTATTGAAAAATGCTTACAATAGTGTTTCATATTAATCAACTCTAAAATGGGCAAAAACCAAAGGTTGTCTTAAAACCTGCTTTGACTGGATTTTGCATGAACAATGAAGAAGGTCAAACTTAGTTCAGTCACTGTAGCACTTTGGCTTTCTAATATATTAATTATAGCCTGTATTTAGATATAAATAACTGGACCTTCCCTTAAAATCTTGAAAGATTTATCAATGGAGTAAAATAATATTACAATTTCTAGGAGCAACTGTTATACTGAAGTAACTTAATTAGAAATACATTTTATAATGCCATATAAAGATAAACTGTTGAAAGAACATAGTAAAAGTTTATCATAACAGAAGCATGGCACTGACAATATTGCAACCATATTGTTGACACGTTTGAGATAATGTTCATTTAATTTAATCGATTTAAGAATTAGTTCAGTTTCTCCAACTAAACAAAAAGTCTTTTAGACATTACAATATCAATTAAACCAAAGAATATACATGTTTAGCTTATATAAAGGTTTTACTGCAGTAAGAAACAAAGGTATTTATTTACAGGGAAACTGTAAAGTGAAATATTTAGATGTTTGTCTCAAACACACAGTAGAATTCTGGAAGGGCATCAGACCTTCAAGAGATAAAGCTTAGTCTTTGGCACCTCAAAGCAGGATTCGCTGTTGGCTCTTAAAAGCGGGATTTGCCAACCTTGAATGATAACTAACGGAAGGTGCTTTAAGAAAGACAGGAGTATGTATCTCATTATATTATAAGAAAATAATGAGAGCTGAGTTATAAAAATTAGGATGTAAGCGTTTTTTTGTATTATCTGAAAAGATACCAGTCCAGGTGTCTCTTGAATCGGCAAAAAAATGACTTCATGTGGTGAATTTGTTAAAGTGCTTACAGTGGAGTTTTATATTAATTAAAACACTAGCCATGGCAAGTAAACAGGGTGTCTGAAACCTGCTTGTGCAGGCGAATTTTTAGAAACCGAGAGAGAGGTCAAGCTTGGTCCAAGCATGGTACCAGTTAATACAAGGCTATTATATTTAACATGTTTATTACAGCTTAAATTTAAATGAAAATAACTGGACTTGCCACTGTATGCTTAGTGGTCTTATTCAAAGGCTTATGATAAACCTCTACACTCTTTGTCAAAAACTTTGTTAACACACATTTGTATATGAAGTTAAACTGACCTGATAACACACTGAAAAGGTAACATAATATGCGGCTAGGAGGGACATACAGAGGGACATAAATTTTAACTCAGCCCTCCATAAAATCAAAATAGAATTTTCTTAAATATTATAAACAACAAAATATATGGCATCCACCATTGTTTATTCCATATTTAATAGAAATCAGACTTTGCTTTTGATTTTTATTCATCTGAATTTTTAAATAAGAAACAAATGAAAATGGCAACAAAAGAGTGATGGGACATGTTTCAACCTTTTTTGTTGCAGAACCTTAGATTCAAATCAAACGTTTCTGTAGCTCTCAAGGAGTTGAACTGCACCTGTTAGAATGTTTCCAACTTAAAGCAAACTGTCCAGCTGTCTCAGGTTTGATGATTAGATTTTCAGGACCTTTCCATAGATGTTCAATGGGATTCAAAGGACTCATAGAAGGCCACTTCAAATAGTCCAATGTTTTGTTCTTATCCATTCTTGGGTGCTTTTAGCTGTGTGTTTTGGGTCATTATCCTGTTGGAGGACCCATGACCTGCGACTGAGACAAGCTTTCTGACACTGGGCAGTACCATTAAGCTCAGAATGCCTTGATAGTCTTGAGATTTCATTGTGCCTTGCACAGATTCAAGGCACCCTGTGCCAGACAGCAAAGCAGCCCCAAAAACATAACCGAGCCTCCTCCATGTTTCACTGTAGGTATGGTGTTCTTTTTTTGAAAGCTTCATTTTTTTTATGTGAACATAGAGCTGATGTGACTTGCCAAAAAGCTCCAGTTTTGACTCATCTGTCCAAAGGATATTCTCCCAGAAGGATTGTGGCTCGTCAATATGCATTTTAGCAAATTCCAGTCTGGCTTTTTTATGTTTTTCTTTCAAAAGTGGAGTCCTCCTGGGTCTTCTTCCATGGAGCCCACTTTAGAAAAAGCAAGGATGGTGCGATCAAAACTGGCGTACCTTCACTTTGGAGTTCAGCTTGTGTCTCTTTGGCAGTTATCCTTGGTTCTTTTTTCTACCATTCGCACTATCCTTCTGTTCAATCTGGGGTTGATTTTCCTCTTGCGGCTGCACCCAGGAGGTTGGCTACAGTTCCATGGACCTTTAAACTTCTTAATAAAATTTGCAACTGTTGTCACAGGAACATCAAGCTGCTTGGAGATGGTCTTGTAGCCTTTACGTTTACCATGCTTGTCTATTATTTTCTTTCTGATCTCCTCAGACAACTCTCTCCTTTGCTTTCTCTGGTCCATGTTCAGTGTGGTGCACACAATGATACCAAACAGCACAGTGACTACTTTTCTCCATTTAAATAGGCTGAATGACTGATTACAAGATTGGAGACATGTGTGATACTAATTAAAGAAACTAATTAGTTTGAAATATCACTATAATCCAATTATTTATTATCTTTTCTAAGGGGTACCAACAAATGTGTCCAGGCCATTTTAGAATATCTTTGTAGAATCAGCAATAATTCATCTCTTTTCATAGCTTCTTTGCTTTATTCTATGACATACCAAAGGCATGCAAGTATACATGATAAAATAGCTTTTAATTTCATCACTTTTCAGGAGGAATGAAGCATTATTTCAATGAGCTGTAAGGGTACCAACAAATTTGAGCACGTCTGTATATTTTTAACTCAGCTTAATATAATCAAATAGAGCTGGTGTTACATATTATAAACAACTCTCATATATACACATATACTTGTATTATATTATAGCAAGGATTCTGTGAACTTTGGTCCATCTGACTTTTTTAGAAAAAGGAGGAGTTGGTAAAAGAGAGTGACATCATGTTTCAATGTTTTTTGGCAAGAAGTTATATTCAATCAGTTTTCAAAAAGGAGTTGAACAGATCCTTCTAGAATGTATCTTTAACTTAAAGATGTCAAGGCCGAGTGATGATTAGATTTACTTGGGACCTGATGTATTCAATGGAGGGAAAATCCTATAAAAACCTAGGTAAAACCCCAGTCAAGTATCGCTCAACTTGCTAGCTACAAGCTGATGTGATCCATGCTCTGAAGATCTCTGAAAAACTGATTGCTGTTTGGTCGTATTCACAAGTCTCTACCTTTTGAAGACAGTTCTTATTTTTCAATATATTATTATTATTATTATTATTATTATTATTATTATTATTATTATTATTATTTATTTATTAGCAGACAACCTTATCCAGGGTGACTTACAGTCATAAACAAAAATAAACTTTAAGAATCACATTTTAAGAATCACAGTACAAGTATTAATACAATTAAGAGCAAGATAAAATACAATGAAGGTAAGCATATATTTGAATTTAATATCTCTTTTATATTGATGCATTGCTATAAGGTATAGAAATTATGTTTTAATCTTAAGAGAGTGATATATATTGAATGTTCTAGAATTTAGCTGTGGGCATTTTTAGCTTTTTGCATTTTATAGCCTAAAAGCTAAATATATGATAACCATATTTGTATTACTGTATTGAAGTACTAATGCTGTTAAACCTGTAAAGCACTGGATCGCCCAGACTGCTTTTTACTTGGGATTTACGGTGGTCTATGCAACCAACAAATCCAATTTTTAACATAAGCATTTAATAAACCGAAAAGAGCACTACTACTGATCCGATTCGTTAAAACTTCAAATTAAATAAGTCTGCGTGATTTTCTTTATTATTAAAAAGTCATCTAGATACATTGCAAGCCCAGTGCACGAACAAAACCACTAAAGGAGTTAAAAACATTTCTGTCCTCCTTGAACATCTCCCCTGAGTATAACAGTGTGCTCAGAGCATATATATAAATAAAAAGAGTACGTAGCGAGAATCCTGACAGCACCCCCAGCACCCTCGCTTCCCGCGTCCCTGGTGTAACGCTCATTGTGGTCCCTATTAGCGCAAGGAAGTACGGTTCTCATCTACTGGTTGATGAGAGTAATGCTATTTGTGGTCCCCACTGGACCAACAGGAACGTTAATTTCTGACAATTACATGATGAAGGATATAGCCTATATATTTGGTAAAAGTAAAACATAAATAAATACATTAATAAATATTGAAATCAATTCATACATAATCAATACATAGACATTTATTTCTTTCTTTATCAATCTTGATATTTATTTATTTATTTTTCACTATCAGATATAAACACTGCCATTTAATACTGTATGCAAAGAAAATGAAATACAGTTCTTGTTCAGTTGTATATTAGTGAAGATTTGTACTGTATAAAGTTTGTCAAATACAGTTTCATATTCATTTTTACTTTCAAATTAAAAATTCGTATTGTTCATATATTTTTACTTTCAAATTAAAAATGTTTGTTGCAGGACTTGTTGTTTGTTCAGTTTGTCTTTATCTTGTCTTTTTGTGTGTTACATGTATTGTAAGGGAACAGGTCACACCGTTACTTAGCATGGGAAGGGGGAGTGAGTGAATGAGTGGGGAGAATGTGTGTTGCTGTTTTTGGGGGTTGCAGAGCATGGATGTGACTGGTTGATGAGCCGGACAGTGTCAGGGAAACAACGGGAGGTTATATACTGGAGACAGTGCAGCGCTGAACTTGAATGAGAAACTGTGGGTGCGACTGAGCAAGCGAGCGACCGGAGAAAATATGCAGTGAAAGTGCCAAGACTAAGATGAAGGGTTATTATTAAAAAATAGTTCATGTGAATGACACTTTCATTGAACATACATACTTTTGCACACATAAGAAACCATTGGGGCAACCTTGCCCAGCACAAAGCAAATAGGTGCAACTGTAAAAGTGATGGGGGCCAAGTTTGCCCCAATTGTTTCTTCTAACTTGTATCAAAAACACAAGCTAAGTTAGAAGAAACAATTCAGGTAAAACATAAAGTATTCACAAAGCAAATAAAACAGCTGTCAAAGCAGACTGCTCAATTGTTTCTGCTGTTTGACTTGTGTTTTCAGGCAAATAAAAGCCCTCTTTTTTCTTGACAGTTGCTTCCAGGTTGCCCCTCTTGTTTTTCTAATTGTTGTGTTTTTGATGCCAGTTTGATCCACTTTTATTGTGCCTGTAAAACATAAAGTATTCAGCATAGTCCTTACCTGTCACATGAAGGTAGACTGGGCGAAATGATACGTTGCTGTTTGCTAAGTTTTGTCAAGCTTCTCTTTTCCATACACACAGGTATAGCTTCCAGTATCACTCCTCTTAACTTTTTTGATGGAAAATGTGGCAGCTGGTAAGCCTTTGGCAACACTTTTTAATTTGACAAAGCTTCCATTTTTTTACAGATGGAAAAAACCCTCTTTTCCTGTTGCATCTCTGAGCTCAGCTGGCACCATACGTTTAAATGATACGTCCATTCCTTCCATTGGGTTGTGTTTGTCTAGCTGAAGTCTGAGCTGATAGATTGACTCTGAAAATACATTTTAACTTGTTAAAAACATGCCTTCAGAACACAGCTAAAAATATGCAATTACAAACAGTAGACTCTTACTAATCCAAACCCTGTTCAGATTAGTGGGTTGATCATAATTTGTACCATATTAAAAACACTTTATCTAATCTTATGTTTGGTATTACATATTTTAATTCAATGGTCTCCTCTTCCACTGCATATGGTTTGCAAATTTGAATAATTGCTGTACAAAGCGTCTCTGTAATCATTTATTAAAAATTACATGTGAGAACAATTCCTTAAGTACATAAAACATGTCATTGAAGTATGTCTTTACAATTAATTACAACTGAGAAACGTGTTAATAGTAAAATTGATTTAATTTACGTATTTGTTTTGTGTAACGCCACGTTTCATCCAATACAAATATTACTTTTTTTTTTAACTGTAAATGAGTTTTGAAAGCCGATTTACCTTTCAGCAAACATGCGTTCCGAAAACTGGCAGAGGGATATGTAACAGCATAGCTGGATAAAGAAAGGTCACTTTTTAAAGTGATAATAGCGAACATGTTAATTAAATGTTTATTATTATTTCTCAACTCATGATTTCAAGCATAGCTGTTTCATGAAAGCATTATAAAAGTGACCTGTAAATTGAATCTAAAATTTAAACATGACCAAAAGTTTAGATAGATTTGTACTCTTTTGTGTTATGGTGCTGTGATGGTTACGTGTATTTGTGTTATTGACGTTATATAAGTGTAAAAATGATAACGATGTCGAGGACTTCAGAACACCTAAAATGAACCGACATGAAATGTTTGCCAGCTCTTCAGATGAATGTGTTCTGCTGCTGTAGTGTTGACCGATGCAGTTGCTGAAACTGCTTTTAAATTGTGCCCTGAGGTATATGAAGTATATATTTGTTACATTAATTCAAGACAAACGTTTTAATTAATCAGTCTCTTTTTAAAACGGGTTAAAACTAGAGCCATTGAAAACAGATTTATCAGTTTGACAATGCATCAATAATTGATTATTGTAATGCGCTTTTTTCTGGTGTTCCAAAATGTGTGGTATCCCGCAGCTTGTCCAGAATACCGCCGCTAGAATTCTGACTAAAACCAGGAAAAGTGAACATATTACCCCTGTTTTCGCCTCTTTACCTGGCTCCCTGTGCAGTATAGAATTGATTTTATGATTTTGCTGTTAATTTACAAGTCCCTGATTGGATTAGCACCTTGTTATTTGCATGAGTTACTGACTCCGTATCTTCCAAACTGCACTCTGAGATCACAGGATGCGGGGATGCTGGTTATTCCTAGGGTCAACAAAAGCAACACAGGAGGTAGGGCTTTTTTCTTGTAGAGCTCCTAAATTATGGAATGCTCTGCCTTCGTTTGTCAGGGAAGCTGGGACCGTGACAGTTTTCAAATCAAGACTAAAACGCACTTTTATAAAATTGCTTTCTTATCTTAGTGGGTTTTAATGTAACTTTAAAAATGCTGCTTTTGTATTATGTGTATACTGTTATTTAAATCTGTTATTTAAATGGTCTGATTGTAGCAGTGTATGTGTGACATGTTATACAAATGTATTGTGGTTTGTTCTTTTTTTCTGCTATGTACTGTACAGTGCTTTGCTATACTTTTGTATAAAAAGCGCTACATATAAATGCAATAAATAAATTAAATTAAATTAATAAATATAAGAAATAAGCCATCTTCGCAAATGTTAATACATTTTTCATTAATTTTAAAATTAGTTTATTGAGTATAGTTATTTGAAACTGGCTCTAGCTCAAGCATTTTGGAATAGTAACAGTGATGTTATTTGGTAGAAAAACACAAATGTGCGTTTTACAAAGCCCTTTATACTATCATTTGCACCCTGAATGTTATTAAATCATTTTATCTTATTATGTGAACGTGTCAGAGACACACATACCTGTCAAAACCAGCAGCACGTCTCCAAGTGCAAAAACTGAAAAACAAATTCATCATTTTACAAATAAGAAAAAGCACCATTTCACATTTACACACATAAAAAAACATATGAAAGATATAAAACTTACATATCATGATTAATTTCACTTTCAAAGGCATATTATAACACTGTTCAATTAATTTCTGAAACTAACACTGTACAGTTCCTCAATCTGTAACACAACTAAATGTAACAGTGCACACTATGAGATTATAATACAGCAATGGAAACTCATGCGCAATAGAAATGTGTGTTTCCGTTACGCATGTGTATTTCTGGCATAATCAGACGAATACCAATGTGGCAACAGACGATCAAGAGAGATAAACAAATAGTTTGAGCCTTTCACACTCTCTCATTCATGTCATCTAAACACTGCAACTAAAAATATTGCTTGTGCACACATTGTAAGCCCACACATGTGGCAAATAATGTATAACATGTAGGCCTAGGTTTACACAATGCGAGTGTGGTGGCTTTTAACACAAGGTGCTGTGTGGCAGGAACTATGTTGTAATTTAAATGTGTTTCTATTTGTCTATTGTTATTTCTGCATCATTTCTTATAAGGCTTTATCGGATGGGGGGTTTTCTTAAATGTATTAACGTATTTATGAATGTTTATGAGAATTAATTAGTTGTTAGTCGTTTAATATTGATGTCATGTTATTTATTGAAAATGAATTAAAAACATGTGAATAAAAAAGGAAGATGACAGGCAGCAACGGTGTGTAAACAGGATCAGTAAACTGAGATACCCTCATCGAGAGGGCAGCATTCCCACACAGTGCCTTGTGTTATAGGGTTAGGGTTAAGGTTAGGGTAGCAATGGTGTGTAAACAGGATCAGTAAACTCAGATACTGATATCCTCATCGAGAGGGCAGCATTCCCATACAGTGGCTTGTGTTATGATTTTCCATACATTTTTGTTACTCGCTCACTAGTCTAGTGAGTATACATTCTACTGAGTTAAGCTCTTCCAAAAAAAAATCAAGGTTGTCTAGCCTGGACTACGTGCAGACACACAACCGCGGCAGCGCGTAGCCTACAGCAGAGTGGAGCACCATCTACAGGCAGAGGGCATTGAGGCAGCAAGTGTACCGAGCACCGAGGGCGCTAAACGCACTGAGGTACTAGACACCGTGCACACCAAGTACTGTGCGCACCGAGTACACAGAGTAACATGAGCACCGTGTGCACCAAGGTGCTACGTGCACCAAGACACCGAAGTACTGTGCACACCGAGCACCATGTGCACCAAGCTCCATGTGCATCAAATGCACTAAGGCGCTACGCGTACCGAGGCACTGAAGTACCAAGGGCTGAGCATGCACCGAGGTACCGAAGCACCGGGGGCAGCTAATGTAGCGGTGCCTCCTCTAACTGCGTGTAGCGTCTAACTGCGTATAGTCAGCCACCTGGTCAGCACACAGCATACACCAGGGTGAAGGAAGCCACAGCTTTTTTTTTGTAGGCCCGACACCCCGGAGCGGATGGGCCAAGGCAGCCCGCGAGGTCTACTCGACAGCGGGGCAGGTAGAACACAGCCCCGGTGGAGGAATTACATGGCTGACTGGCAGCCAAAATATACAGCACAAACACAGGCAAAAAGAGGTTGTGCGGCAGGGTCATCATTTTCCACAATAATATTTGTTTTTATTTTTATTTCACCAAAACTGCGCAAAAGGCAGCCGGTGGAATCACTCAACGGTGGGGATAGAGCAAAGCCTAGCCCCAGCGGAGGAACTGTGTTCTCCCTGAGAGTGTAGGCCCGAAAAGACAACACATATGCACTCCTAAATCACACACAACAGACAGCGTATATAGACAGTGAGGCAGGCTGTGAGGACAGGGGCAGAAAGAAGCTTAGAGTTAGAGCCGCTGATTCCACGAAAGCGGCAACCCAGCTTTCAATACGAATGCAGGGGACTGCAGTCGACTCGGAAAAGCTCTCTCAAAAGCACACTCAGTTCAGTAACACAGAAAATAAAAACACAACAACGCAAAAAGAAAATGGTCTCCGCGGGTTGACTGTTTAATCCCTCAGTAGGCAGGACAGAGGACGTCACCCCACGCAGAGGCCTATCGGCAATTTTGATATAAAATGCTCAGTGAATACCTACCTATGGCAGGCATATCCCATAAGTATGTTGGTGGTAATCTTCGAATTAAAAGGGAACCAACATTTACATCTAAATAATTATAAAACTACAAATCCAGTCAAATTCATGTAGCTATTACAGTTTTTCCTCCAGATCTGCTGAGAAATTACATTATAATTCAGATTGAATGTCACAAGTGACCAAGATTAGCTTGGGTGAAAAAGAACATTTTTTTTGTAAACACAGATTTTTGTTATGCACTCTATTTTGTTATGATTGAATTGTAGTACACTTTGATTGAATTAACTGTGTTATATATCCCTTGTTTGGATGAGGGGGAAATCGTGTATTGTTTGAAGTGGCGTTTTTCTTTTGTGTTGTTTTTACTCCTTTTCGTTTGTTGTCTGTCTACTCATGTTGGGACGTAACGAGTTGCCGTGGACACGGCTGGCAGACATAGCTGAATTCCATCTAATACTCTATTTCCCCTATAAAAAAACAGAATTCCAGGATACTCGACAGAGAGAGGCGAGGCAAGGCAGAGGCAGAGGCAGAGGCAGAGGCAAAGGCAGATGCAATAGGACAGACAGAAGGCAGGGAGGACCCTGGAGAACTTTTTGAACTGGTGTGCTTATTCCAGGAAGTACTAGGAGGTTGTGGAACCACATCATCAGTGATTAACTGGACCTGGAGGGTGAATAAAAGAGACGGCGGATTCGAGAGGCCAGGATCAAAGTACAAACCGGAGGGAGCAGCATTATATGGGGAACTACTTGTCTTTGTTTGGAATGTAATAGAAATTATTATCCCGAGAGCTACCTCTGTATTTTTCGGGACTTTAATGCATAGTTAATGCGCTGGTAGCTGTTGGAATGCACAGCTAGTTATTGGGAGCGGTAACGTTATTATACCATTCTGATTTGTAAGGGGAGACTGCTGGTATTTGCACATAGTAATACATTTAGTAAACTAAAGCTCTTAATGTGTCTGTTACTAGAGGG
The DNA here is from genome assembly GCA_036884735.1 of Huso huso. Lineage (NCBI taxonomy): Eukaryota > Metazoa > Chordata > Actinopteri > Acipenseriformes > Acipenseridae > Huso > Huso huso. The sequence continues at coordinate 8,561,162 of CM072692.1, read as the reverse complement.
AATGCAAACATTTTTTTAATAAGTGGACTATAAGATAAATTATATAGGAAAGTTGGGTACTATTTTTCTTTTGTATTTGATTAATCCAATGTTTTCTTTTATATTTTTGCAATCCAATGTTTTTTTTGTTGTTGTTTACAGAAATACTTGTGTCATTGCTGTTTCTTCAGTATGTCACAGTAGTTGGTTTTGGTTTTGTTTGTTTAATAATATCAGCCTGCTGTCTCAGGTTCATTGTGATTGGGGAAAATCATTGTTTGGATCTGTACCAGTCTTTGGGATAGATTTAACCTTGCACTACTGGATCTTACTGATCATTGCAATGTATTTAAAGAACAAACAAGTACAATTAGAATAGACAAAACAAACAAATACTAAACACGGTATTTTTACTCTCCTTCAGCTGTTCTCTCGCAGCCATAAAAAAGGACCAGTTCACTCGGCCACTTCCCGTTTAGTACCTTCAGCCACGCCCCCCCTAGTGTACTGTGGCTCCGCCCCCTTTCTGGATGGCCGACTTCCTACTGACCCTGGAATAAACCATCCAGTCCAGGGCACACTGTTCCCTTTACACAGTGCCCTCACAGGTCAGGAGGGAGATTTATAACCAAGATTCATTCATTCTCTGTCACAGGCCCTTAGAGTTTGCAGGTGTATCAAAGTAGTAAAGATTCAGATCATGAAACTCAGTGTCTTTGTGTGGTATGGGAGGGAAAACAATTCTAAAGGTGAAAAACAATGTTATAGGCCAAGTGGAAATAATAATAATCAGATAACTTAGATCAAAATATTTTATTATGCAAAACAAATTAAAAAACTAAACCAAACGAAAAGCCCTTTCATCTCTGTGGTAAATAATAAAAAGCATGTTTGATTAATAATAAAAAAAACACAACCAAAAGAAAAGCCCTTTTCATGTACATAATAAAGTGTGTGTGTGAATAATGAAGCTAACTGTAACCCTGCAATGTTAGCAGCACTCTGCAGCTCTGTGCTGTAAGTTCAGTGTGCAAGATGGAAATCATAATACATCTCTGACATTGTTGTGTGAATTATGAATCACCCTGCAGTGTATCAAGTTCATGCTCCCTCTTGTCACAATGCTAATTTCCTGTTCCCACAACTCACCACTCATTTCGAGCACCAGCTTTTTTACAAGCGAGAGCCTGATCTGGATACACTGTGATGATTTGAAGAGAAATTATCTTCTCCTGATAAACACTCCTGAGAAATGTATTTCCATGAGGTGTGAAAAATAACATGAATAAATTGAAGAAGGTATGAAAAATAGATACAGCAAAAGCAAAGTATTGGGTTTCTAGTAAACACTGCAGGGTGTTCAGTAACACTTTATACAATCAGCAATGTTAAAAAAACTACATATCTCGCAGTCTTACAATAAGCTTGTACATGTTAGCAGAGAACACAAGATAGCAACACTTTTACTTTGCTTTCACAAAGTGGTGCTTTTTGTAGATCTCTCTTTTTCCTCGCAGGATATTTCTTTGTAACTTGTGAGTTGTTTGTGTCGTATTACAAGATGTGTTACACCTGCACTGCAGATCAAAGGACAGCGTTGAAGGATGGGCCAGTTTATTGTCCATTGGTGTCTGTAAGAGAGCAACATTTTATTAGGTACAAATAGAAGCATCTTCAGCAAATTGCATCCACATTGGCAGTGTACAGTATGATGATTGTAATTTACCATAGTTTTGATGTGTTTGGGAATGCAGATGGTCCTCGTAAGCTGTAATAGTGGGTGGACTTCATATTGAAGGTTGATTCAGTGAGTACAAATCAGGATGGTAAAAATGCCTTGATTGCTGGTGGACTTTGTACTGAGGTGGTCATTAAGCAAGGTTTCAGTGTATATTGCAATGTATTTAACAATACAGTCTAATATAGGGATTTTACAGTATATATATATATATATATATATATATATATATATATATATATATATATATATATATATATATATATATATATATATATATAGGATCACCAAATATATTACTGTGGCAGGGTGCCCCACCCCTGTGTGTATTTTGTGTTTTATGTTGTATGTTTTATATGTATGTATGCAGCGGTGCACGGAGTGTGAGTTATGTAGCACAGGTGATTTAAAATGTATATTTGTATTTAGGTACAGGGATTGCACAATCACTGCATGTGTAAATTAAGTGGGTATTTGTATTGGGGCATGGGGAGTGCACAATTAATTCACATGCAGACTGTGCTTAGATTCAATTGAATGATTGATTAGCAGTCAAGTCTTGGTACAGCTGCATAAAAGAGTGAGTGTTTCAAGCACACAGGGCTGGGTGTTCAGGGTGAAAGGATGAGAGAGAGAGAGAGGAGAGTAAATCTATAAACTAAAACAATTGCTACTCGTAATGACACAGCTCCACAGCATGCTTGTTTGTTTAGTGTTCCTCCACTGTTTGTTTGTCTATTTGTTTTGGCCAACGTGCAGTTTTGTTTTGTGTGCAGTGTTTTGTTTTGTTCAACTGTTTTATTTGTTTATTTTTTAAAACGCACAAGCAGCACATTCATTTCACTCGCAGTGCTGTGTGTTTCTTCTGGGTCTGATGTCACCCCACAAGCCATCCTGTTCACAATTACATATAAGACATATTTTATCATATTTTTTAAATCCATGTAGTATAAAAAGTAACAGACAGGCTGCAGTGCATTATGAGAGAATATTTAATCGAGGGGTTCTGTGACATCATAAACCAGGAGACCGAAGCTCCAGTGGGTTATGAAATGCCCCAGAACCCAGAGATGAACTGCACTGCAGGACATCTGCTATTTTATCTATTACAGGACTCCTGCTCCTGAAAGAATAACCCCCAGTTCAGGTATATAGCGCACATCTACACTGACCCTTATATATTATGGCACAGTAAGGCCTTATTCCCCTAGACAGGACTTGTATAAAATAAGTGGTAAAATAGACTGCAGTACCAGCGTGCTCACCACTAGATGTCATCGGTCTGCAGAAATCAGAGCATTCACCTGGGGTTAGCACTATTACAAGGCATCCAGGTGAAGGGAATGAAATTAAATTGAGTGTTAAGCAATTACAAGTGGAGTATAAAAGGACTGTGAGGTTGCAGCTCTTGGTCTAAAGGCCATTCCTGGCCTGGATCCGATCATGCATCCGATTTTAACGTGCGTCTATGAAGAAAAAAACTGATCATGTGATTTCCTTATTGCACCTTGCTCACTGAAGTCCATAATTGTTGTACGACGGTTATGCGTCAATTTTGGAATCAAAACTATTTTGATTTGATCCGATTTGACGTGCGTTAAAAATGACATTGACCAATGAAAAACGACTGGGAAGACACGTGGGTTCTTGCAGTACCCTGAACAAAATGGAAAATCTAATTGTGTGTGTCGCCAAACAAAAATTACTTTATGAGAAATCCAACAAATTTCAAAGACTTTGGGAAAAAACAAACACATATGGAAAGACATTGCCCTGGGCTTGGGCATGAATGATATGTATTATAAAACATGACATTATGAACTGATAGCATACATAAACACATGGATTTTGTGCAGTATAGGTTATTACAAGCCTATACTTTTTATTTCAATTGTAGTCGAGGAAGTAAAGAAACAATGGCCTAACCTGGAGATTCATATCAGAGAAAGAAGCGTGACAGGGCAAGAGCGGTCAGGGCTTAACAGTCAGAAAAGGGGGGCAGTACATGGAAGTGATGGAAAGTATTTTAGGTAGCTCATTGCTAGCTTCCCAACATTTAAGTATATTTATTAGAGGAGCGAGTGTTTGAATTAAAATATTGTTCATATGTTTTCTGATGCTATGACAACTGTGTTGTGTAATATATCTTTGTTTTTATTATTATTATTATTATTATTATTATTATTATTATTATTATTGGGTTTTTACTGGAACAATATTGGTAAATCTAGTTGCTCAAGGGTAATTAGCAAATGTGTCCCCCACCATTAGTGTTTGCTGAACATTCCGGGTGTAGAGTCCATTTATTTTTGTGTTCAGTCCACACTAGTGCCCACTGCTGTTTCTGATGCTATGACAACTGTGTTGTGGGTTCAATGTTGGTTTTTACACTATTATTATTATTATTATTATTATTATTATTATATAGCAAATAACAAACTGTATAAATCTAGTAGAATTGTAATAAATAATAAACGATATCTTGTAACAATTGTAAGATCATTAAGGTTGTACTACATTTATTTATTTTTGTGTTAAAAAAATAATAATAATGAACAGAATTGAATGTATTTTTTATTAAAATACTGAAACTAGGTGTATTTACTACAAACCCTCCACTGCACGTCAGCCCATTGAAGAACGATATTAACGCATCTAGTGTGCGATGGATTGACACAGGATAAATGACGGAACGGATCCAGTGGGGAAAGGCCTTAAGAGGAGAGGAGCAAACAGGACTGTGGACTATGCAATACGGAGTGAGAAGTAGTAATTGTGGAGCAGAGGAAGAAACCTTACAGGGACACGGCATAGCTGTCCTGATTTAGTTAGGGTTACAAAGAAAATTTTTGTTAGGTTAAAAACAAGACATAGGATTTATTTTGTTATTTTTGTTTTTGTTAATAATCAAAATAAAACAATTGAAACATATTGGACGACTGTACAGAGTGTTGTTTCTGAAGAAACTGCATTAATACACACAATAAAATACAACACTGTATATTTCTGTAATACAACTAATCTTTGCTAATCCATGAATAATGCAAGTTTAATAAATAAGTTTGACTGACGTTACCCACTATTGGCAAATATCATTAATAACATTGTGTGACAGGAATGACGAGTGGTGACGTCAGGCAGAAGCAGGAAGGGAAAATAAAACTGACACCGGGGAAGTACTGCAGTTCAAAAAGGCTTGCGCCGCCGTTTTTATTAATAAACAAAAATAAATAAAATATTTAAACAAAACACTTGCGCTCACAGAGCAAAATAAAAGGGTTAACAAAAAAATCTCGAACACAAAAGTAAATAATACAGGTCAGGCTGGGCTGTAGCCTTCACTGTTCCTGTAATCGTTTTAAACTCTCTCGTTCCTCTCCTCGCTCTCTACTCTAGCTCCTCTGGACTCCCACACCCAGCTAGAGAGCTGCAGGCTTTTTATAACAGGTGACCATCTCCCGATTAGCAACAAATTAAATCATTTAATTAATTCGGGAGATGGCCACCTTCTGCACGAGTTTAATTACTACTGTGGATGGGACTACCCATCCACGCTACAAAACAAATCGGCTACGCTGTCAAAATACAAAACAATAACAAAACATACGGCACTCGCCGTCATGCATATAATACACAATAATCATCAAAATAAACAAACACAAAATAACACAGGGATGGAGGGGGAACCCTCGTTCTGAAAATAAAACAAACACATATCAATAAGCAGGGCTTACTACCGCCCTGCTACACATGGATTAATTAAAAGTAAAATGATTATAATTGCTTCCACAATCTGTACACATGTAATATATATATATATATATATATATATATATATATATATATATATACACTACCGGTCAAAAATTTTAGAACACCCCATTTTTCCAGTTTTTATTGAAATTTAAGCAGTTCAAGTCCAGTGAATAACCTGAAATGGTACAAAGGTAACGGTAAACTGCCAGAGGTTAAAAAAAAAAAAAGTTAGGTTACCAAAAACTGAAAAATAATGTACATTTCAGAGTTATACAAAAAGGCCTTTTCAGAGAACAAGTAATGGGTTAACAACTTACAGCTGTTCTGCAGCAATGGAAGTAAATTAAGCCTTGAAAGTTGATGCTAACAATTCCTATAGGTGTCCCAACTTTTGTTGATTACTTACAAACCCTCTGTCTGTATGAAAGCAGTGTTGGAACAGACTGTGTTACTACACCCTCTTAAGCATTATTTGGGCAGTATTGTACTGCAGGAAGTAGTATATTGCTCTCATAATGGCGAGAAAAAGGCAATTAACAAAGGAAGACAGACAGACCATTATAACCCTTAAAAAGTGTAGGTCTTTCCTTTAGAGAAATTGCAAAGAAAGCCAAGGTGTCCGGTGAGTACAGTTTCCTACACCATCAAAAGGCACTTGGAAACTGGAGGAAACTCTGACAGGAAGAGGTCTACAGACCCAAAGCCACAACAGAATCAGAAGACAAGTTTCTGAGAGTCAACAGCTTGCGTGATAGGCGGCTCACAGGACAACAGCTTCAAGCACAGCTTAACACTGGTCAAAAGTAAGCAAGTCTCAGTTTCAACTGTGAAGAGAAGACTTCGAGCTGCAGGTTTGACAGGTCGAGTGGTAGTAAGAAAGCCATTGCTAAGATGGCAAAATAAGAAAAAAGGCTTGCCTGGGCCATGAAGCACCGCCAGTGGACTACTGAAGACTGGAAGAAGGTCTTATGGACCGATGAATCAAAATTTGAAATCTTGGCACATCACGCGGGGTTTCTGTGCGCCGTCAAGTAGGCGAAAGGATGGTTCCTCGGTGTGTGACACCAACTGTCAAACATGGAGGAGGAAGTGATGGTCTGGGGCACTTTTGCTGGATCCAGAGTCGGCGACTTGCACAGAGTGAGTGGCACCCTGAACCAAAACTGCTACCACAGCATTTTGCAGCGCCATGCAATACCCTCTGGTATACGCCTAGTTGGTCAGGGGTTCATCCTACAGCAAGATAATGACCCAAAACATACCTCCAGGCTATGTTAGAACTACCTTAGAAGAAAAGAACAAGACGGTAGGCTTCAAATCATGGAATGGCCAGCACAGTCTCCAGACTTAAACCCCATTGAGCTGGTTTGGGATGAACTGGACAGAAGGGTGAAAGCAAAGCAACCTACAAGTGCAACACATTTGTGGGAACTTCTGCAACAGTGTTGGGAAGAACTTTCAAACAATATTTGATTTCCATTGTAGAAAGAATGCCACGAGTGTGTTCGGCTGTTATATCTGCAAAGGTGGCTACTTTGATGAGTCAAAAATTTAGATTAAATTTTGTTAAACAAAACGATTCCATGATTTCTTTTTATCTCCAATTGTTTATTTGTTCTATGCTTTAATTTCAGAGTACATTGAGACATTAAACTGCGTAAATTTCAATAAAAACTGAAAAAATGGAGGTGTTCTAAAACTTTTTGACTGTAGTGTATATATATATATATATATATATATATATATATATATATATATACAGTATAAATATATATATATATATATATATATATATATATATATATATAATTAATTTACTAATAAAAATAATACTTTTTCAAAAAAAAACAATGAAAAAACTGTGACAGGATGGCAGAGGATACTGGCGTTCTCAAAACTCAGAGACTATTATTTTAGCAGATGGGGGGGTATTTTAATAAACCAAAACATAAATAAAACAAAGAAATGCCACATGGCAAAATAAAGGGCATGGTGGCCAAAACAAAGATTTAAACAAAACAACAGAAATATCTTAAACAAAACATACAAAAATCACAGTCAGGAAGGGAGCAAACACACAGCCCCCAGCAATTCAGTGCTTCTATTTTTTTCTCTCTCACATGCTGCAGCCTGGCTTGCTTTATATTGGCCAGCTTGGCCAATTAAATAATTAATTATATAATCCCCCAATTTGGTGACTGAGGTCATGTGTTTAAGTGGCGGCCATTCTGGCTCTGGGCAACTTTGCCCAGCCACAAAAAATAAAATAAAAACATACAGTATACATTGCATTAAGGCGAGTAATAATCTGACTCCATTGTGATTTAGCAGTTGGTTCAAACAATTTAACAGCAAATGCTGGAGGTTTGTATGTACAATTCAATTTAAATAAATAACTATAAAGAATGGGCAACAATATTAATCCAGAAATAGGACAACAGGTATTTTTATGTTGGGTTGTTTTTTGAATAATAATAATAATAATAATAATAATATACAAACAAACCTGAATGAGATAGATGCAGTAATTGTATCAATTAAAAATGTGATTAAAACCAATATTACAGTTTTTAATTGCGAAATTAATCACATTTTTTTTTTAATTGCATGACAACCCTAATATATATATATTTATACACTGCATTATATTATATGACTTCATGCTGTGTGTATATATGAACAACACATGGTCAATAAGACAATTGTATTTAATCCATCAGGGAAGCTTCCTTACCATCCCCATGGTGCTTCCTCTGTCTGCTACTGAAGTCTTCCCCCACAATAACTGAGAGCACAAGAAGGATCCCCAGGGATAGAAAGATTCTGATGTCATTCCCCAGCCCATATGACTCTGAATTGAGGAGAAAACAGAACCAGTGGTTAGTTACACAGGCTGTGTGGGGACACAAGACAGGGATTATGAAGTTTTACTGTGAGCCAAGTTAGATCCAGCGGAGCTTCTCATCTATATGTTAACAACATATTATATAGTTCAATAAACAAATTATGTAATTAACAAATAACCTATTGACATAAAAGCAATCAAGATGTGTTCAAAACAAATGTAATCCAATCCTGTTTTTACAGTGCCTTGATCTTGCAGTATGTGAATAGGGTACTGTGGCAATGTGCCCCGCCCCTGTGTGCATTTCTGTGTTATATGTTACGTGTGCTGTGTTAATGTTAATGTATAGATATGGCTGCACGGGATATAACTGGGTGTGTGCAGCACAAGTTATTTAAAATGTATAATTGTATTTAGGCATGAGGATTGCATCACTTTACGTGCATTTCAAGTAATTAATATGTGAGCACAAGGTTGCACGTAATTAATTCACATGTTGGGATTCAAGTGAATAATTAATTAGTAATTGAATCCCAGCACAACAGTATATATAGATGCACGTTTCATTCACTCGGGGTTTTGTGTGTTCGGTGAGTGGAGAATGGGTGTGGAGAGGAGGTAAAATAAACGATAATAAAAAGAATAATAATAACTGTTTAGACTCACCGTGTTTGTTTGTCTGTCCGTCCACTGTTTGTTTAGTGTTAATCCGTTTTGTTTGTCTATTTATTTTGGCCTCAAGTGCCGTGTCCTGTTTTCTGTTTAAAACCTTTTGTTTGTTTATTAAATGCACTGAGCGCAACCATTGCGTCTCCGTTTCAAGCTCAGTACCGTCTGTCTGTGTGTTTCTTTCTGGCCTGAAGTCCTCCCTGCAGCTAGCCTGTCACAGGTACATACAGTGTGCTCCACATTGTTGGTTGTTGACGTCAACATTGTTGGTTTTTGAGCAGGTACACCAGACACATAATAATCACGCTTTATAGAAAGCCTAGTTTTTGGAGTTGGTTTAATCTGGTATGAAATTGTCCATGTGTATCAGCAATAATCAGATCTGTGACCATTGTGATTCAATTATAATTTATGATACAGTATATAAATCAATTAGTACCTTTATTATTAACAAGTTAAGAACTTACTTTGCTTTCTAAAACTTGTATTTTAAAATAAGTGAAATTATTAAATTCAAGGAAACTTATAAAAATATAGTTATTCACACTTGCCTATCTCATTTGTGTGTTGGATCTTGATAGATGTGTTTGGAGTTGTCATATCTCCTGTGGGAACATAAACAACAACATCCGGCAAATTATCACCATTCGGCTAAAACGGTGGACAGTTGTTTAATAATTTTAATAATTCACACCAACATTAACTTTGATGATAGTGTGTTCTTTGTAATGATGTGGATAGTGAGAGATCTAAATATCACCCCATAATGCATAAACCTGATCTTGTGCAGACCTCATTCCACTGATTATCTGTAGTCATGTTAAAAAGGGTTTCAATGAATCAATCTGGGGGAAACATCAGAGGGAGTCATTTTGAGCTGCAGTATTTGGATCCACGGCTGTTCTCCTGTCCAGAGTTCTATCTACTTCCATCTAATCCTGTCACCATGCCTTCAATTAAAAAATATTTGGCCTTAAAGTCAAAAGCATGGCTGATGCAGTATTGCCAAAATGGGATTCTTGGACTGCATTTTAATTGTCCTAAAATGTATTGCCTGAATATGGGACTGTTCAGATGAGTTATTACCTCTGTTTGCATCATAACTTGTTCCATACTAATAATGCCAGCCCAGTCTTTGTTTTGTTTTTGTATTTGTATTCCATTCTGTAAGAGTATGGTTCAGTTTATAGGTCAGTTCTACTGGGTTAATATTACCGTACTGTACTTCATGGTGAGTCCTGTCAGAATGGTTTCATTTGAAGAAACTACCCCTACTGTATGCAATGATGCTTAACTGTGAGTTAATCATTTTCAACCATTTGTCAAAACATTTAATTTAAATCAGAAAACTGGATTGAAAACAAAACAAACACAGACTTGCCTGTCGGTTTCTGTTGGGATGAAGTTGTCGTATATTCTGTGGGAATATAAATAACAACAATTAGAAACTAAATAATTCAGACCAACAATTAATAAACTGAGGGATTCTGATGATCTCTTCAGATTTATAAACTGCATGGAAATTGATCTTTGCCACATTGCAAAGCAGTTTCATGTATAATTGAAACTGCTTGAGAGACACAATAGTTAATTTGTCATCAAGCAGACAAAAATGTGTGGAGATTCAGTTCTATTTTTCTATACCAAGTATGTTTTTAATTTTAGTAGAGCCCCACCTGGCACATGTGCTGTTAGTTTCATCTTACCCAACAGAACTGAAAAAAAGACTCACAGACATTACAGATGTTGTTTTTCACAAAGTCCCCTCCTCTGATGATTAAAAGATGGGGGCTGTATGTGCCACCATTTAGATCAATTGAATGTAGCCCACTGTGTCACAAAGTATTCAGCAGTCCAGGGGTGAAATTCTGCAGGTCCTCACTGGTACTCAGTACCAGGACTTATTTTAATGCTGGTACTGGGAACCGGGACTTATTGTATGTGCTTGTCATCCAGTGTGCACACATTCATCCACTCTTACACAATCTACCAGCACAACATTTCTGAAATGCGGCCCCCCGTGGGATTTTGTGCTGCCAGGAGCCCCCAGTAACTCTTTTCTAATCAACCTTTAATCGGTGTCGAAATCTAGATTTCATTGAGCACTTCATGCTGCTGGTATTTGATTTCTCCTCCTGCTTCTGTTTCTGTTAGCTGCTATTGGCCAGCATTAACATCAGTATAATCACTGCATGTTGAGCTGAGCATTCATTCTGATCAGATTTCATTTTGACATGCATCACAAATCTCCGCCCTTTTTCGCTTTGCGTCAGTGCTCATTGGCTGATCAATGAGAGGAGACTTTAAGTGTGACATGAAAACTTCGGCATGGAGTATGTATTATTTTCTGTAGTGTGGTGGAGAAACGATCTGAATATTTGAACAATCATTGCTGCACATGAATTTGAAGGCAAAAATCCACGTCAATTACCACCATAAATTACATAGTTGATACATATTAGAAATGTACCACCTTGCCAGAAGTTGCACGAAAGTTTCCAAAATGGCAAGTGATGTGTGGAACAGCAGGGATTAACATTGAAAAGACGGGATCAACAAAGATTTGGCAGAGTAAGTCAGAGTGTGCTTCACTCTTTCCAAACACTGGCCCAACTTGGAAGGTAAAGGTTAAGTATCATGATGTATCATTTTGTTTTGTTGTGATCCTAGGATTTTCTGTTATGTGGACTGTAATAAATGGAAATCAAAATGGTGAGGTGTTTATTTCTTTGTACAATTCCCCCTTTTCTGCATGTTTTTGAAGAATTTTTTTAAGTTACATTTGAGTTTTCACTTGTGTGTACATCTAATAAAAGGCATATGTAAACCACAGTAATGATATTACTTTATTAAAACGTGTCTTTGCCACTTTGTTTATTGTGGGGAAAACACAATGCCAGAGATTAAAAAAAAAAAAAACCTGATGTCTACTTTTATACTGTTTCTACCTGAAATACACTCATCTTTTTCTGTAACAGATCGTGGTAATTCATCCACACAGAAACACAACAGAGAAGCACAGCATATATTATTGTAGGATAAAAAAAAGAAACAGGGATATATGTTCTTATCCAAGGCTGTCATTATAGCATGGCCAGGTCCTGTTGTAGGTGAGTACCCAGGGTCTAAAAAGTATGGGGATGTTCAGAGAATACTATGGAGATTAAAAGGGCGAAGAACATATTTTTTTTAGTTTCATTACATATTAGAGGGCTATTTTAGACCCTATTGTGCATTGTTTGACTTAGACCTTTTTGTATTATTACACAGTTGTGTTTTTTTTTTTTATCTTGAAAAAAACCCTCTCTACAGCAGTTACTCCGTAGTGTGATATTTCTTACTACTTATCATTGAAGGTTTAACTTAAGTGTTATATCACAGTACATGACTGAGTATAAAGTTGTGTCAGCATTGAACATTCTCTGTCCCAAACAGCATCATGAATAAGAACAAACAGTTAGTAATTGGGCCAGTTTACAATGAGATAGCATGCTGCGCTTCATCAACATCGTTCTTATTCTTCAAATAATATATACAAACTGTGCAGTGCAAGTATTTTTAAACACGGCAGTTTAACTCTTTATCTTACAGAGTCCATCCAAATACATCTCACCAGATTTGAAAATATTGTTCAATCTCTCAGTAGCTGTATGCAGGTATGTTTTGACCCTTTTCATGCACAAAAAGAACCTTTAATTTGCTGAATACCAACATTTGGTGAAAATATGTTAGATAAACAAATCCATTGATATTCATGTACATTTCATGTATAACATTGCCTAATAATTTATTTCCATGTAAATGTATTTAAACCTAGTGCAATATGCCGCCATTTCATGTATAACACTGTTTTTGGCATTTCAATTATATTCTGCGAGATCTGCAATACCGAATACTATTGATACTTCCATTTACTCTGATCAAGCAAATGATGGGCTGTGAATTATATATGTTTTTAAAGAGAACTGTAATTTAAAGAAATGGCAAGAATCTAAAATCAAAGTAGGGTCAAAATGAAATGTGAAAATGTGCAGCACAGCCCTACAGACTAAATCTCATTTTCAAATCTAAGGTACCTTTTCTTTCAAGCATGTAAAAATAATTGTATCTGGACATAAACAATATTTATATTTTCTTCCTCAAGTGAATCCCTTCTTGTTGTCTCGCTGTGTTTAAATTCTTCAGTTTTCCACTTGCTGTGACAAACATATCTGACATTTCCCTTCAACTCATTATGATATCAATAATATTATATTATTATAGAAATAATAGAATGTAATTCTGTGTTGATAATCACTGGACAAAAAAATGAACGAATGCTGCCGATGCCTTGAGACTCTGAGCACGAGCAATTACATCACATAGCTTCTGGGTTAGATTAGAAAAAACATATTCTATTTTCTTGTGAAGAAAAGTTATACATCTTATATGTGATTATATTATGTGTCTGGGGGGTCAAAAAGTGGAAGACATAATGCCATTTAGATCGTCTGGGGGGGGGGGTGGTCTAGGTGGGGGCAACTGCCCTCCCTGCCACACAGCAAATGACGCCCCTGCATATTTTGTATTCATAAATGTACTGTGTACCGATATGTATACATTTTAAAAGTACTTATTCATTGGCACTCAAATTGTCTCAATTTTTTTAAAATGTTTACACCCGTATGCACATAAGAGTATCTGCACTTTTTTGTTCATAATTTCTCCCCTGGCTCAGTCCTTACCTGGCACATGAAGGTAGACTGGGCGACTGCGTTTGCTGTTTGCTGAGTTCACAAGCTTCTCTTTTCCATACACACAGGTGTAGTTTCCAGTATCACTCCTCTTAACCTTTTTAATGGAAAACGTGACACCTGGTATGCCTTTGGGTATGGCTTGTGAATCGACACGGCTTCCATTTTTATATAGATGGAAAAAACCCTCTTTTCCTGCTGCTTCTCTGAGTTCAGCTGGTATCATACATTTAAATGATACATCCATTCCTTCCATTGGGTTGTGTTTGTCTAGCTGAAGTGTGAGCTGATAGCTTAACTCTGAAAACACAGTTTAACTTGTTAAAAATATGCCTTCAGAACGTACCTAAAAATATGAAGCAACAACCAGTAGACTCTTCCAAATCCAAACCCTGTTCAGATTACAGATTACAATCATTACCATATTAAAACACTTCATCTAGTTTTATGTTTGATATTCTTTTAAGTTATAGTTAATGATAAATCTGTAATAATCATTTAAATAAAACATTCAGAGACAGCTTTTTATACATTCTCACATAATTATAATATCTTCACCTGATATCAGCAAGCATTTAATTACTATGGCATGGTTCGGATTAGTGGGAGTCCAGTGTATGGGAAATGTAGTTTTAATATATTCTTAATACAACTTTAAGACTATTTTTTTTTTTAAATCACCAATTGACTGAAGAAGTAGTCTATTATTTATATCTGCTACACATTTATAAAATAACAGCAGTTGAATGATTTAGGATCTAAAAGTAGTTGTAACAAAAATGTATTAAAAAAGTAACCCACCCATTAAAGAACAAAGCTGAGCATTTTCAAATGAGTTTTTGTTATTTTTTATATTCAAATCAGTTACTTTCCTTCACAAAAAAAGTTACATTCAGGTGTTTCCTCATTGTTTGGTGGTGTACTTACCTTGTACACTGAGATAAACTGAAGATCCATGGTTGATGTTTTTCACATCTCCTGGATTCTCTTTTCCATACATGCAGGTATAGTTTCCAGCATCATTCTTTCTGATGTCTTGTTTTATAAATGTGACAGCTCCCATTCCTCTGGGCTCTGGCAGCGATCTGATCTTCTCTCTGTTTTTATATAAATGGTACCAATTCATCTCCTTGTTCTCTGGTTGTTCTCCATGCACAGCTGATATTACACATGTGAATGCAATGGTCTCTCCTTCCACTGCAGTCGGTTTCTCAATTTGAATCATTGCTGTATGAAGTGACTCTGTAATAATGTCTGAAAAAATGAAAAAATGACAGCTTAGAAAGAACAATCTGTTAAGCAAATAAGAACATATGGAAATTGCCTTACTGAAGTATATGCTTATAACCACTGATCACAATTGTAACATACCAACTGCATTTATATTATACTGTAGGTGGTAAGCAATACTACTAATAATATCAATCACTAGAAATATATCTTTGTAAAACATGTATCCTGAGGCATAACATGAAACCACACAGCTTTCAACTAGCAGTATCAATAGAAATGGTAATAAACTATAATCCCTCGATAATAATCATCAACACCTTAATAACATGTTAATAGATGTTTCATATACACTTACAGTATGCCTCCCTGAAGTGAGATTAAACTTCTTTATAGACATTTGACAATTTGGTTTTTCCGTTTTTAACTTTTATTTTGATTTTATTGATAAAATAAACAGAACCGATCATAACCGACTTCCTTCCTCAAATCAGACCAATAATCATTAAACTGAAGGATTCCGTTCTATAAATGTATTTCTACATGGAAGCAACATTTGTTTTTACGTCCATCCCCATACCAGCTTTAGAATATATCATAGACTATGTAAGGCTGGTCTTTGCAGTGCGGTACAGTACATATTGAATCAAGTAAATAACAACCTGTTTGTAAATTACACTGTTAAATATGAGTAATATGGGTAGGCTACCTGTTTGTCTTTCACAAAAACTACTGTGTTGTTTTGTTTTGCTATATGTTTAACATCCATCCATCCATCCATCCATTATCATTAACCGCTTATTCCTTTACAGGGTCGTGGTGAGCCGAAGCCTAACCCGGCATACACAGGGCACAAGGCGAGACTACACCCTGGATGGGACACCAGTCCATCGCAGGGTTTATGGTTAACAGCAAAATTTAATTATATGTGTTTTACTATACAATATGTCCCAAATGTATTTTTAAATGTAAGTTTCATTAATCTTTACCATTGTAGTATACCCCCATGAGGGATATTTGTTGTTAGTTTCATCTTACTAAAAATACTTTAAAGAAGACTCACAAACACCATTACAGGTTTTCACAAAGTCCCCTCATCCGATGATTAAAAGATGGAGGTTGTATGTGCCAGAGTTTAGATCAATTGAATGAACCCCACTGTGTCACAAAGTATAACGTTTTCAATAGTTAATAAACACACACATATATACATAAATTAATCTGGTTTATTCATTTGATCTAAACCGTGGACAATCTAAATAAAGACATAATTCTAACATTGTACAAAGGGCTAAATATGAAACAATAATACTATAAAGAGACTCTTTCACACACACTGTTTTCACAGAGTTCCACCACTGTTTGGATCAATTAAATCGACCCCACTGTGACACAAAGTATTCAGCTCAGCCCTTACCTGTCACATGAAGGTAGACTGGGCGACTGCGTTTGCTGTTTGCTGAGTTCACAAAATTATCTTTTCCATAGACACAGGTGTAGTTTCCAGTATCACTCCTCTTAACATTTGTAATGGAAAACTTGACAGCTGTTAAGCCTTTGGGATCGGGTTGTGAATCGACAAGAATTCCATTTTTATATAGATGGAAAAAATCCTCTTTTCCTGTTGCATCTCTGAGTTCATCTGGTATCATACATTTAAATGATACGTCCATTCCTTCCATTGCAATTTCTTTGGATAGTTGAAGTGTGAGCATACCTAAAAATATGCAATAACAAGCAGTAGAGTTTTATTAATCCAAACTCTGTTCAGATTAGTGGTTTTATGGTAATCTGTGCCATATTAAAAACACCTTCTCTAGTCCGTTATGTTTGATATTCTTTTAAGTTGATCAGTTAATTTATTTCACAGAAAGTTACATTCTACATTCTATTGACTGTACTTACCTTGTACATTGAGGTAAACTGAAGAACCATGGCTGATGTTTTTCTCATCTCCTGGATTCTCATTTCCATACATGCAGGTATAGTTTCCAGCATCATTCTTTCTGATGTCTTGTTTTATAAATGTGACAGCTCCCATTCCTCTGGGCTCTGGCAGTGAGCTGATCTTTTCTCTGTTTTTATACAAATGGAACCAATTCATCTCCTTGTTCTCTGGTTGCTTTCCGTGCACAGCTGATATTACACATTTGAATTCAACCTTTTCCCCTTCCACTACAGTCGGTTTTACAATTTGAATTATTGTTTTACGAAGTAGCTCTGTAAACATTTATTAAAAAAAAAAACTGACATATGAGAGAGAACAATTTGTTAAACAAATAACATATGCAAATCAACTGCATTTATATCATACTGTAGGTGGTAAGTAATAATACTAATACTATCAAGCACAAGAAATACAACTTTGTAAAACATGTATCCTTAGCCTTAACATGAAACAACACAAATTTCCGTTAGCAATATCACTAGAAATGGTAATAAACTATAATCCCTCAATCATGTGTACTTATACATAATTACAATGTTATTATGCACAGTTACAATGCACTTAATGTGCATTTTTGTGATATAACCCTAACCCTAACCCTATCCCTTATCCTATCTCTAAACCTAACTCTAAACCTAACCCTAACCCTGATACAATATACTGTGCATACTGGTGTACATGTTAAGTACATTGTAACTATGCATAATAATGGTATAAGTGTGTAAGTACACATGTATTTACTATGTAACTACAATGTAAATACACAGTAATCAGAGACACTTCATGCAAAGTGTTACCGCTGTTAAATTCTTCAGCCAGTTTCAGCAAGCATTGTATTGTCATAGCAAGGTTTGGACTAGTGAGAGTCGGATTAAATATTTTAATGCCAGAAGAAACGGTAGCTGTATCAGTCCAGAGATGATCGATAAATAGAAGATGTGATGTCTTTCACTGGACTAACTAAACAATAATGAATCACAAAATCCACCAACATCTCTTTCCTACTTTCACCTGAAGAAGAGACCTTTGAGATCTTTTGATTAATTATTGTTTAGTTAGTTCAATAAAAGTTATCACATCTCCTTCTCTTTGTCAAAATAGTTTTAATACAATTTGAATACTAATTATTTAAACAATCAATTGACTGTTATTTGTATATACTCAAGTTTGAAAAATAACATATATTTAAATGATTTTGCGTCTGAAAGTTTTCAAAGTAAAAATTAATTAAAAATATAATACAACTAATAAGAATGAAGCCAAGCATTTTAAAATGTTTTGTTGTTTTTATATTAAGATCAATTAATTTCCTTCATAAAATAAAAATGTTACATTCAGGTGTTTCATCATTGTTTGGTGCTGCACTTACCTTGTACATTGAGGTAAACTGAAGAAACATGATTGATGTTTTTCATATCTCCTGGATTCTTATTTCCATACATGCAGGTATAGTGTCCAGCGTCATTCTTTCTGATGTCTTGTTTTATAAATGTGACAGATCCCATTCCTCTGGGCTCTGCCAGTGAGCTGATCTTCTCTCTGTTTTTATATAAATGGAACCAATTCTCCTTGTTCTCTGGTTGTTCTCCGTGCACAGCTGATGTTACACATTTGAATTCAACCTTCTCCCCTTCCACTACAGATGTTTTCACTATTTGAAGTATCGCTGCATGGAGTGGCTCTGTAATCATTTGGGTAACAAATGGAAAAATGACACATGAGAGAGAACAATCTATTTAGCAAATAAGAACATGGACATTGTATAACTGTATTGTGTGATAAACCACATATTACAATTTTAACATATATTATATGATGTGATTAGTAATCACAATCATAATAATAATAATAATAATAATAATAATAATAATAATAATAATAATAATACTGTGCATGTGTTCAACCTGTATTAAACATGCTGATATCAGAACACTAAATAAGACACATGACTTGGACATAGGAATATTCAATACTTTTTTCACCTTCTTATTTGTACTGTTGACACTGACTTTCAGAAACATGTGTACATAAAGCACTTTATTTAATATACATTGAAAAAAAAACAGTGTATTTCCTTGTTACACTCTAATGAGGGCTATACTGTATAATATTAATGTCTGTAGTATATATTTGTTTTGGGGGAAAATTTAAAGGCATAAAGCATTTTTTATAAAAAAAAGCTCAACATTTCAAAACAACTTGTAGTCAATATATAATTGTTTACATAATCATATTAACCAGGTTTGTGTGATTTTGAATTTTAATTTACCCTGAGTAAAGACCGGGGTCTTTATCAGTATGATATGAACATACTAGCCAAAGCCTTTGACTTCTTGATTTTGTTTCTCCATAGTTTTATTTTTACAACAGAAAATAAATATTAAAAGATGTAGATGATAACGTGTGGTATTTTGGAGAAAAACAGAAGGGGTGAAAATCACAAAGCTTTTAATCCAAATGATTATTAGCACATTTTGTTTCTGAAAAGAGAAAGTCATCCGTTAATGTGTGTGTTTATTCATTCAGGACAAATGGGAGAAAGACACTTCAGAGTAAATAACCTTGTGAATTTCACCCTGAATGTTATTCATTTCTATGTAAGCAAGCATTAAATCATAATCATTGTACTCTGTAAACAAGCATTAAATCATTGTATCTTATTATGTGAACGTGTCAGAGACACACATACCTGTCAAAACCAGCAGCACGTCTCCAAGTGCAAAAACTGAAAAACAAATTCATCATTTTACAAATAAGAAACATAACAAGTCAAATGTACAC
This sequence comes from Huso huso, assembly GCA_036884735.1. Lineage (NCBI taxonomy): Eukaryota > Metazoa > Chordata > Actinopteri > Acipenseriformes > Acipenseridae > Huso > Huso huso. The sequence goes on along the minus strand of CM072692.1, from coordinate 8,541,483 downwards.
ACATAAGAAAGGTATCCAAGAAATTATACTTACACAACATGATTGAATGAATACCCCAATGCATATTGGCAAGCTGTCCAATGAATTTCTGAAACTACCAGTATGAAGTTCCTCTATTTGTAACACAACTAAACATGACAGTGAAAATGATGAGATCAATACAGTAATGCACATACGACAGCACCCTCCCTCACTGAACAAGTGTTTCCGTTACACATGTAAAAGTTCACTATTAAAGTAACCAAAGATCAAGAGCAATACACAAATGGTATTGGTCCATCAAAGCCTCTCATTGTCATCATCTAAAGACCAGGTAGTTGTATTTTCTTTAGAACCTCAATGTAGCGTTCATCTGCAACAGCTGAAAGTGAACTTATTTTAGAGAAGGGTTTTTTGGGGACAAGATAAACACACCAGAGCTTAATTTCACAGCTTTGAACAACAGTGTATCATTATTTATGTTGTCATTATTTTGTTTTACCCATCTTCAGTCAAACTGCAAAGGCTCTTAACCTGAGAGACTCTGCCTCTGCACTTTTTCACATTTGACTTTCTGCTCCCACATGGTCCCTGTTGAGTTTATGCCATCTTCATTTTCATGTGACTCTTTTCATCAACCTAACAGCACATTATTCTGGCTATTTTTTACCAGACATGGCTATTCCTGAGGATTGGGGCTTTGCTAAAGTGTTTAAGACAGTGCAGCCCTGTTTAAAACTTCATCAACAATTGTAATTGAGCATCAGAGAATCTCTGCTTCCTTATTCTTCTCGATGGCTGTGTAGTGTCAGTGAGTCTCCCTCGCAATGTGCACTGGACATTTTTAGTGAAAGCAGTATGAAGCTGATATGTTTGAATAGCCTTATTTATTGATGCTAGTGTCAGGGTCTAATACTGTTCATTCCAGGTAAATATACGTTTTTGTAATTATCTTTCTAACCTTTTGTCTACAGGTTGTTTGGCTTTCGAACTGACCACTCATACAAATATACTAAATACAAAACAAACAAATCAAAACATAAATGTGCACAACCCCAGCTAATTATAGTCACTCGTGACACAAGCACAATTACTCAACATGTTGTTACTGGAACAACATATATACACAGGTGTTGTGGCAGGACTGAAGCACATGTAAATAATATGTTTTTGCATTTAATAGCTGGGTCCATTTTTCACAATGTATTACAGAGTATACAGCATTAACAAAATAACTGTGCTTTACCAATCTAATCTCTCTTTTCTTCATTTTTTTAAATTTCTTCTTTTTCTCTAGGAAATCCCCCATCCATACACCTCTTCCCCACTGCTGACCACACACACCTTAAACAGACTAATCACATTGATGTGTGCTAGATCAGAGCTCTAACAGGGATGCACTACCCCGGCCTACGTTCAATGCCACATGGGCACCAGGATATGCACACTCAAAGTGTTTGAGTGAGATGGTGACCAGTATTAGGTTTCTTAGAACAGTAGAATACACAGTGGTTTATGGAAGGAAGTGCTGACTCATGCAGTCTACAACAGTACAGGTTCTTGGCTATTAAAGAGACATAAATTAAACCAACTGCACTGTACTGGATAGAGGGATTAAGAATGTTGGTTTACAGTAAGTATTGACTTTGATTAACTGGAGAACGACTTTAAGAGACCATGGAGAATATTCAACTGATCGGGACAGCAATGGATTTAAATACCAACACTTTCAAAAAATAAAAGGGCAAATAAATGGCAACAGTGCATGTTTTTAATGTTTAAATTTAGTTCTTATTAATGTTTGTAGAAATATTTAAATGAGTAAGATTTATATTTTTCCATGATTTAAATGTTGCAGGCATTTAGATCCACAGCACTAGCACTGGTCAATTCAATAGATCCAGCACTCACTGTGTAATAAATCAACAGTTTGAAGGCACTAAAAATTCCAAATTAGCCAGCACTAACACTGTGTAGGTCAGCATTCTTTGATCAACAGTCAGCATGCAGGCTGAGACACAACACATTTTCAACAGTGTTGCCAGAAACACAGGCTTGAGGCACTAGCACTTTGTAATAAATCAACAGTCAGCATGCAGGCTGAGCTGTAACACTGAATAAATCAACAGTCAGCATGCAGTCAGCATGCAGGCTGAGCTCCAGCACTAACACTGTGTAATAAATCAACAGTCAGCATGCAGGCTGAGCTCCAGCACTAACACTGTGTAATAAATCAACAGTCAACAGATATTTAATAAATCTTGCAGGCTGGCACTAAAACTTGATTCCTCCCAAACTTAATTAAATGTAAAGAAATTGCATAACAGCAGTGATGGTGTAAACCGTGGATATTCACCTTCACTTATTATAAATGATTGAAAGAAAAGCTTTAACAACTACAGGAAATGCCAACAGGAATACAAATACAGTTTTATTTAGTTAAAGGCATTTATAAGGGACTGTGACAGAAATATAATGAGTTTTGGTTGTAAATCTCCCTCCCAACCTGTGAGGGCGCCAAGCAGCGAAAGGAGAAGTCTTTGGACGGGCTGGCCTGACAGTTCTTTCCCCGGGCCGTGAAGTTGGTCAGTCTGGAAGAAGATGAGACTTCGTTGCAGGAACGTATTGACCCGGAAGGTAAATGACATAGCAGCTGCAGATAGTAGAGACAGCTGCACTCGTTTACCGAGGGGTCATGCGTGATAGCATAAAGGGGACGGAGAATCGCAATCTTCTCCTTCACTTGATTCGAGATACAAAGAACTGGAAAGACCGGGAGAAACCCTTAAAAAAACTAAAGAGTTTCTGAGTGTTTTGTTTGTTTTGTCGCTGTTAGTAATTGTCTTTTGTTTTTGTAAATTCACTAGACAACACGTCTCTGGAGCTGTCGCTTTGGGCCAGCATTACCCGGAACAACACTACACCATAGTCACTGTTTAATTGTTATAACCCACCACGAGCACTTCTTCACTTACCCGGACTGGTGACCGTGTTTGTATTATTGTGGGGCGGATAACGTGTCTTTATTATTTGGACTGCAATCCATTTATTATTGTTTCTTCCATGCTTTACACGTTGGTGTGTATTGCGGAGGTTTATTGTTTGGTTGCCAGACTGGGAGTTATAAATAAAAGACCCCTTTCCAAACAGATTACAGTTTCCTGTTGTGTGATTATTTCTGCACTGCATCACCTCTGCACCTGTTTCCAATCACCAGCCACTTTGCCACAGGGACTTATAAACATTAGCATTTAATACAGTTTCACAATTTACAAATCAATCCTAATCCTCTGATATTAGCTGTGCCACAATGACCTCCAGGACATAGTTGGTAAGACAGTGTGTAAAGGGCAGCAGACATAACAACTGGGCAGTCCATGCTATGCGTGCAGCTAAGCGTATTGCATGGAAACCCATCAGAACCCAGGGGCTGGGACTCTTCAAGCACATGAGCCAGTGCTGCTTATAGCCTGGCTGTGCAAGACGTGTAGAGAGTTCATTTTAGCAAGCTTAGAAAGGCACTTAAAACACTGCTTCAGCAAACCACAAGATTTAAAATAGAAATGTTAAGAGGCCATCAACACACTACATGTCATTTGGTGGTTACAGTGTGCCATGATGAAAATAAGAGAATATGTAACGTGTGTGAGATAATAGAAAACCAAAAACAAATAGAAATTAACTTTATAACAACGACATGAAATACATACAGAGCTGTGCTGAAGAGGCTCTGTCTAGTGTTATCTAATTGGGCCCCCCTTTGGAGTGACTGCTGTGAACATCAATTACAACACTGATAAGAAACAACCCAACACTGTTTTTTATTTGCAGTTTAGTAACTTTATTGGTTGTGTTTTTTGTTTCTATCAAATGAGGAGAAAAAAAGTGCCTGATTAAGTTTGCAGGCAACTTTACAGTTTCCAAGTATTTACAGCACAACAAAGTATGGTTTCAGTCTGAAAATGGAAATCATATGAACATTGTGTTAATTGGAAAGCATAATTTTAGAGTATGCTTACTATCACATAAGAAATTAGTACATTAGTATATAACATTATACATTAGTAAATACACCAAGTTTCACATCTATGCAATAAGCAGTTTCAGAGAAGAAGATTTTTGAATATCGTCAAAAACGCATAGAAAATCCAATATGGAGGCCATACCAACATGTCTGCACCATTTTCACTCAGGTTCATGTCCTCATAGGGTTTTACCCATGTACTTTATTTGGAGCAACATTTTTGGTCCATGTCAGCGTTTTTGATTGGTCCATGTCGGCCAAACATAGATACTCTATAATTTAATCACATATATATGGCATAAGGTTCACATTATTATATACTTGAAAAAAATGCATTGATTGGCTTGTGACAACCACTGGCACATTTTTTTTTTAAACACACTGTGACAGGATTGGCAGAGGTTGAGGCTCAGAGACAGTTTGAAGTTCAAAATAAAGCTTTTTAATAAACAAAAAATAATCAAATAATAGGCACAAGGGCCAAACAAAAAGGTTTTAAACATAAAATAAACACAAAACAAAAAGCAAAACTTACAAAAATAAAGGTTTCCAGGCTGGGTGTTGCCTTCACTGGATTCAAACACAAACCAACAGAAAAACAGCACACACAAAACACTGGCTCCTTCTCCTTCCAGAACTCTCCTCTAATGGGAGGCTGAAGCCTCCTTTTATGCCAGGTGGCTCAGTCCTTAATTGAATAATTAATTAGTTGATTGCTCCCACCTGAAGCAATCAATCTGGGCAGGGAGGAGAATTTAACTCCTTCCCTGCCAGTATTTCTAAAGAGCCCTGCTCTGCCACACACCTCCCTCCACGCACAAAGTACAGAGGCCGCAATCGGCCAAACTCCCCCCCTTTGAACTCCAAGCCCTCCCCAAGAGTCCCCTTATGTCCCTTGGGTGGGCTATTTCAACGGGCGGTGGTGGGCGGGGTTGATGCCGGATCCCCAAGCTTTTTAGTGGGGGACCCGGACCTTCAAAGCCCCTGAACGCTGGTAGGGAACCTGGAACGCCTCCTCTGGTGGCGGAGGCAGGAATGACAGCCCGACTCCCTCTGGTGGCGGAGGCGGAACGGGCGGCCCAACTCCTCTGGTGGCGGAGGCGGGAACGGCGGCCCGACTCCCTCTGGTGGTGGAGGCGGGAACGGCGCCCCGATCCCTTTGATGGCGGAGGCGGAACGGCGGCCCGCTCCTCTCGTGGCGGAGGCGGAACGGGCGGCCCGCCTCTTTCGCGGAGGCGGAACGGGTTCCTGGCGGAGGCGGAACAGCGACGCTGGTCCTTCCGGCAGTGCTGGACCCTCTGGACCCCCATCATGGCGTGGACAGGCAGGCAACCCCAGGCGGGGACAGGCAGGCAACCCCAGGCGATGCGGACAGGCAGGCAACCCCAGGCGATGCGGACAGGCAGGCAACCCCAGGCGATGGAGGGAGAGACAGCTCCGGCTGTTCCCCTCTGCTGGCGGTGGAGGAGAGACAGCTCCGGCTGTTCCCCTCTGCTGGCGGTGGAGGGAGAGACAGAAGCTGTTCCCCCTCTGCTGGCGGTGGAGGGAGAGACAGCTCGGCTGTTCCCCTCTGCTGGCGGTGGAGTGAGACAGCTCCGCTGTTCCCCTTTGCTGGCGGTGGAGGGAGAAACAGCTCCGGCTGTTCCCCTTTGCTGGCGGTGGAGGGAGAGACAGCTCGGCTGTTCCCCTCTGCTGGCGGTGGAGGTGGGAACAGCCTGTATTCTTTACCCTGCGGGTCCCTTCAGCCCTGGGCCTGTGTGCCCCTTCCCCTGGGCGCACCGACTCCTCCCCCGTGGGCGCATGCGACTCCTCCCGCTCGGGCCGTGGACACACCGACTCCTCCCGCTTCGGGCCGTGGGCGCAACTCCTCCCGCGCCGGGCTCCTTCTCAGGCTGTGGACGTTGAAGTCTGATGTGGACGTTCGGGCTCCTCCCTCTCGGGCTGTGGACGTTGCTCCTCCCTCTCGGGCTGTGGACGTTCGGGCTCCTCCCTCTTTGAATTTCACGTTTTGATTGGTCCCTCTCTGTGGACGTTCAGGCTCCCCCTCTCTGGTCCCCCCTCTCTGAAGATACCCCCCTTCTGGCTCTCGGGACGGCGGCTCCTCCCTTCTGGCTCTCGGACGGCTTTTCTGGCTCTCGGGGCGGCAGCTCCTCCCTTCTGGCTCTCGGGACGGCGGCTCACCCCTCTCTGGCTCTCGGGACGACAGCTCACCCCTCTCTGGCTCTCGGGACGACAGCTCCACCTTCTTTGTTTGAATGACTGGGGCCTCTCCCATATCTACCGCCAGGTAGTTAACGACCATCAGGGCAAGCTCTGCGAAGGGACGCCGGGTGATGTTGTTCCTCCCACTTTTCCCACCTGCCCCATCTCTGACGCCCACAGCGTGTTGATAACTATGGGGAGGTCGTGGAAGAGGTCCGCCTCAGGGTGCATCAACCAGTCCCATATTTCCTGGGATGGTGGTGATCGCGGTGATGTTGGAAGTGGTGGGGTGGCTGCCGAGGACGGGGTTTGCAGCTGCTCCTGGTCCAGATTGTGGGGGCATCCTGCCCAGCTGTGGCCATCCGCCTCACAGCGCCCACACCAGTCAGCTGGTGGCCCATCTGGACAGGACCTCCACCGATGATCCTCCTTCCCGCACCAAGAGCACCAGGGAAAAAGGCTGGCTGGGTCCTCCAGCTGGAGTGGCAGCAGCTTTTGGTGTTGCTGTTGCTGCTGCTGCTGCCTGCTTCTTCTGCCCATTTTCTTTTTTTTTTTTTTTTTTTTTAAAAACTCACAAAATTCAAAAAAACAAACAAAAAAATACTGCCCTGAGCCTCCAGGTAGCATTGTCCCACTTCTGAGCACCAAATGTGACAGGATTGGCAGAGGTTGAAGCTCAGAGACAGTTTGAAGTTCAAAATAAAGCTTTTTAATAAACAAAAAATAATCAAATAAATAGGCACAAGGGCCAAACAAAAAGGTTTTAAACATAAAATAAACACAAAACAAAAAGCAAAACTTACAAAAATAAAGGTTTCCAGGCTGGATTCAAACACAAACCAACAGAAAAACAGCACACACAAAACACTGGCTCCTCCTTCCAGAACTCTCCTCTAATGGGAGGCTGAAGCCTCCTTTTATGCCAGGTGGCTCAGTCCTTAATTGAATAATTAATTAGTTGATTGCTCCCACCTGAAGCAATCAATCTGGGCAGGGAGGAGAATTTAACTCCTTCCCTGCCAGTATTTCTAAGGGCAGAGCCCTGCTCTGCCACACACACTATGGCCACCAAATCATGTGACCTATCTCCCTCACTTTCACAGACACAACATTTCAAAAGCCTCTAACATCTTGAAATATAAAAAATAACACCACAAAAATTAGACCGAAAAAGACCAATATATGCACATTTAGAAAAGCTGCAAATTGATTGGCTCGTGGCGGCCATGTTTTTTTATGTAGCAACTTTTCCTTAGCACCGAAGCACTGAGCACCGAGAGTACTGGGGACAGGCACCTAGCCTTAAGCGCGTGCGGTCCACACAACCCAGGGTAGTGCGTAGCATACGCCAGGGTGGATTCACAAGCTTGAGTGGGTGCAGTAGGCAACAGGAGAGCAGTACAGGAACGTGCATGGTGCTGCAACAGGGTGGCCTGGACTGCATGCAGTCACACAACGGGCAGCGTGTAGCGTACACTGGAGTGGAGCACAGGTTCAAGGAGCTGCAGTAGGGGTATTAGACAAGAAAGAAAGAATGTACTGCTTGTGTGTTTTTTTTTTTGAAGGCCCAACGCACCGAGGTGGGCGGGCCGAGACAGCTGGTGAAGTCTACTCAACAGGTAAAACCAGGCTCCAGTGGAGGAAGCACATGTTTTTTTTTTTATTTATTTATTTTTTTAAACTATGGAGCAGTAGAAGAAAAAATTCACACACACACACACATACAACAGCAAAGCTGTGGGGTAGAACAGTCACCATGCCAGGCGGGTGAACTGTAAAAATATTTTTTTTATTAGGCCAAGAGCACCGAGTGGGCGGACCGAGACAATCCGGCAGAGTCAGAGCTCCCCCTGGATGAATCACACGTCTCTTTTTTTTTTTTTTTTTTTTTAGCTGCAAACAGCAGGAGAGTAACACACAAACAGCAGGTGCTGGGGTTAAAAAGCATTCTGCAATCGCTAGGTGATGCAGGCTGGTGAAAAAGAAAAAGATTTAATGAGGCGCAGTTGCGCAATGTTTATAGCTGAGAGTTTCTGCTTCTAGGGAAGTGGCAAGCTGATTTCCAATAAAATATTGCAGAGGAACTCCAGAAAACTCAAGAGAGAGCAACAATCACAGCAACTGAATGGTTAGTTATACCTACCTTACCTTACCTGAGTGAGAAGCAAAAGAGGAAGTGAGCTCCATGGAGTGACTATTTGTTTCCTTGGTAAGGTCCAAGAACTAACCAGAGGGCCTATCAGCAGCTCTGACATAAAATGCTCAGTAAATGCCTGACCTGTGGCAGGCATATCCCAAAAAATATTGTTGGTGGTTGTCTTCGAATTGAAAGGGAACATAAAGAAACCGAAACTGCCGACAGGCGTGAGTCTGGGTTTGTTTATGAACAGGGAATTGTAGATTCAGGGATTGTAGATTCCACTAATGTATAGCGAGCGAGCTGAATAAGCAGGACCTCCTATGCCTTTGGGAGTAGCGCATGCCGTTTTCACAACACCTTTTATTTAATTTTGTACAGTGTTTTTATTTTGCTTTACGTACATTCCCCTGTATGTCCTCAGTGCGCTACCATTGTTGCTAGTGTCACGTGAGCTGATCACTGTGTGTATGTAAATAAAACCTGTGCAGTGTGTCAACTTCAAACTCTGCCTCGATCTCCTGCCTGTTACTCAGCAGCGAATGCACGCACCTACACACCAGCAGCCTGTTACAGACACATTGATAGACATTTTTTATTAAAAAGTGTATTCATGAATGAAAAAACAAACACATATCAGGCAATACACAGAAAAATGTGGCATTACAGTACATTGGTTATTCATTGTTTTTAACATTACCTTTACTGTTTTACAGAGTTTGCAATCATCACTCATTCTGAGTGGTTCTGGGTTCCGTTGCTCCAGTATTGAGTTCATATCATATTTCTAATAACTCTGCCTTTACCTGGCTTTGAGCTTGTCTGGAGAATTGGAAATGTCTTCAGTGAACACCCTTCCTCATTGCATTCAAACAATGGGACAATATAACCTTTTCCACTCTACCAGCAGCACCTACATGTATAGGAAAGGAGAGTAAGAGGGGCTGGCAGAGCTGACAGGTAACCTGTCAGATTCTTTACATCTCCAATGGGTTGTCAGTTCTGGAACCAACACTAACATGGCTCAGACTGATCTGTCTCTTCATTCTGGTTGGTTTGTCAGCAGACAGTGCTTTGATGAAAAGGAAAGATCATTTTGGTTTACATTGAATATGAGGTGATTTACTATTAACCACACAAGTAATCCCCCCCAGTGGATTTCTCATCAACAATCTTATCTGGAAGTTTTAACTGTTGTAGTCTACATCAGATCCGCCAGATTCTGATGCACATTTTTTCTTGGGGAGGGTGTGTGTGTTTCATTGTGTCATCCTGTTGCTGTGGAGACCGATTCATCTTATTCTGCAATAAATAAAAAGGTAAATTAATTGGAGAGAGACAGAGAGTGTGGAGCAAGGGATATATCAGGCATATGTCACTTGAATCCTTTCAGACCCAACTTGACAAAGTTCTGAGATCAGTCAGCTACCAGGAAGCAGACGAGCTTAGATGAGCCGAAGGGCCTCCCTCTTGTTGGTAATTTTCTTCTGTTCTTATACAAGATAATGTCACAGGGCAGGAAGGCTGAACTTTAAATAATTAACTGTTTTATAAATAGATTTGATTCAGCACTTTATTAAAACAGTTAAAAGCAGACAAGACTTTCAACAAAAAAAGAACACTTTAGTTTAGGGATCATTTATAAGTGGTTATAAACAACACAAAAAAAACAATGGCAAAAGTGTATAATAAGTGTATTGCAAAAACAAAGCAACCCCATACAATTGCTGAGACAGACATATAAAGACAGACAGACACAGGCATTGAAAGACAAACAGATCTGAAAAGACAGACAGACAGACTATATCCGTTATAAGCGATTATAAACAATAGCAAGAAAAATGACAAACGTGAATAATAGTCTTATTATTTCAAATCTTATTCTATAATTGTTAATAGTGTAATTAATAACATGTTTATAGATGGTTTATAATCACTTATATTGGATCCCTAAACTAAAGTGTTACCAATAAGAAGTGATTATTAATACACAGTTATTTCTGTCAATGCAATGCTCTAATCTTCACTGGTGGGTACAAAACCGCTTCCCCCTGATGTTCTGTATGAGTGTTTATTTATTTGTGCATGTGCCTGTATACATATGTTTTGTGAACCAAAATGGGCCCAATAAGATAAATACTGAAAATATGCATTACTCACAACCAAAGCCAGAAGCACTGAATCCTTTTTTACTGGAATATTGTTTTAAGAATGGTAAATCAGAGACAGTTCTGGATTTAAATATGATAGAACATGTACCTGTGTCAGTGAATTGTTTGAGACATGTAACATATAGGACTTACCACCAGGGCGTATTGGCATATATAGGTTCAGTCTGGACAGCAACATCTGGAATGGCATTGTATCAAATAGATTAGTTTCCTAGTTTGAATGGAGGTGAAAACAGCTACACTATGCATCAGTAACAGCAAGGTATATTTTTGCACCAAAGGATGAACAATGGAAGACTGCAGTAAACACTCACCCAGGAATCATGCTTTAATATAGAATTGAACATGATTGAGGGTCACAATAAATTGACACAGCGAGATGAAGAAGTCCCCATCATTTAATCATACTTCATTTGTATCCATTGTGGTGAAGAATGCTGTGCCCTACCTCGTTTGGATTGCAGACACTTCAGCACTCCTCCTATCAGCAGTAACAGCAGCACAAGGACCCCACATCCTACCCCTGCACCCAGGTATGGAGCTGGAACAGATATGATAACTAGTATATCTACATGAGCAAACTGATTGGACTTATTGTAACACAAACACTAATACCATATACAGCACTTTCAATAGAAGAGCTCAGTTTTAAGTTTGTGTTTGACTGGATAAAAGTGTCAGTGTATTTAAAAGGGCCAGTATACAAGACTTTAGATTTCAATGTTGTCTCTATTATTTTTTTATTATTTTTTTTATTTCTTAGCTGACGCCCTTATCCAGGGCGACTTACAATTGTTGCAAGATATCACATTATTTTTACATACAATTACCCATTTATACAGTTGGGTTTTTACTGGAGCAATCTAGGTAAAGTACCTTTGTCAAGGGTACAGCAGCAGTGTCCCCACCGGGATTTGAACCCACGATCCTCCGGTCAAGAGTCCAGAGCCCTAACCACTACTCCACACTGCTGCCCCTACTTAGTTTAGTTTTTAAGTAAATCCACCATTTTCCTGCATATAAAAGCTACAGTATACAGATTTTTGCAACTGCCGTCTACTCTTGAAAACCAAATAGGAACAATCAACTTATTTTTCTCTTTCATGGAGTGTTTTGCTTTACTGTATCCTAGTGGGCTGTTTTCTATATTTTAACTCATTTATTCTAAAATCTTGCATCTTGGTGGATAGGACCTGTTTAATGTCTTGGCTTCTAATGCTGGATAGACTTCTTGGCCTATTTAATACACACTTCCTATATTAAGCAAGTTAAATTTAAAAGTGTAAGATTGGACTAGTTTAAAATAGCAGTTTTTATTGAGTTTAAGAAAACGTATTTACAGGTGCCTGTTGAAGTGGTCTGTTGGGTCTTGGCAGATACGGTTGGACTTGTCGAGTATTCTGTGGGGAAATAAACAATGTCATTTACAGGACTGTCAACATTTACTGACAATATGGACTGTTTTAATGATGTAAATAGTGGCAGATCTAAATATCGTCTTCCGAAAATTACAAACCTGATTGTTTGCGGACCTCATTTTATGTATTTTTATTGTTCTTTAATGAGTGGCGATATTTGGATCCACAGCTTTTTCCATCATTGAAATAGACCCAAAGTGTCTCTAAAGTGTCTGAATTTACATTCGAGAGCAATATCTTGCCCACTGTCATGCAATTTCAGAGATAAATTTCCTTTTGAACCACTTTCAGTGCATTTGTATGGGTCTACATGTAGGACCCCATTAGCATTGAAACAGGAACGCTGAATTGAAAACAAAATAAAGACACACTTGCCCGTTCTATTTGGTTGAGTTGGTGTTGTCATGTATTCTGTGGGATTTTAAAGAAAAACATTTAGTAACTTAGACAGCAAGTTTCTCTTTATATTATTCAGACCAACAGCTATTCAACAAAGGATTCAGATGATCTCTTCAGATTTAAGAACAGCATGACAACTAACCTTAGCCAGATATCTGACCAAATTCTAACAAAAATACAATAAGAGAGATACAGCATTATTATTTCAGGAAGCAAACAAGATATTAAATGACATGTTCAGATCTATGCGTTTATACAAGCAAAAACACATTTGTTTTCAGTTCCATACCCCATATACTCGTACACTCAAGTTATATGCTGTTTTTCACAGAATCCTATTTAGATCAATTGAATAGATGTCACTGTGTCACAAAGTATTCAGCTCAGTCCTTACCTGTCACATGAAGATAGACTGGGCGACTCTTTTTGCTGTTTGCTGAGTTTACAAGCTTCTCTTTTCCATACACACAGGTGTAGTTTCCAGTATCACTCGTCTTAACATTTTTAATGGAAAATGCAACACCTGGTAAGCCTTTGCGACTGCGTTGTGAATAGACATGGCTTCCATTTTTATATAGATAGAAAAAATCATCTTTTCCCGTTGCATCTCTGAGTTCAGCTGGTATGATACATCTAAATGATACATCCATTCCTTCCATTGCACTCTCTTTGTCTAGCTGAAGTGTGAGCAAATAGTGTGACTCTGAAAATACAGTTTAATGAAATATATCAGTATATCTCAGCTTAAACTATACAATAACAATACAGTAGACTCTTGCTCATCACAAACCAATTGAGACTGGACCCTGTTGGGATTAGTGGTACTAAAACACATTAATATAGAGACAGTCAGGTGCTAATTTTGCACTGTGCTTACCGTGTACATTGAGATAAACTGAAGAACCATGGCTGATGTTTTTCACATCTCCGGGATTCTTATTTCCATACATGCAGGTATAGTTTCCAGTGTCATTCTTTCTGATGTCTTGTTTTATAAATGTGACAGCTCCCATTCCTCTGGGCTCTGGCAGTGAGCTGATCTTCTCTCTGTTTTTATATAAATGGAACCAATTCTCCTTGTTCTCTGGTTGTTTTCCATGCACAGCTGATATTAAACATTTGAATTCAACCTTCTCCCCTTCCAGTACAGGTGTTTTCCCAATTTGAATCATCGCTGCACGGAGTGGCTCTGTAATCATTTGGGTAACAAATGGAAAAATTAAACATAAGAGAGAACAATCTGTTTAGCAAATATGAAAAAATGTGTGATTAACCACAGATTACAATTTTAGCATATATTATATGATGTGATTAATAATAATAATAATAATAATAATAATAATAATAATAATAATAATAATAATACCTGTGCCCGTGTTCAACCTGTATTAAACATGCTGATATCAGAACACTAAATAAGACACGTGACTTGGAATGGTTAATCCAATAGGAATATTCAATACTTTTTTGTACCTTCTTATTTGTACTGTTAACACTGACTTTCACAAAAGCAGGTGTACATAAAGCGCTTTATTTAATATAATAAAAAACTGTTACTCTCTGATGAGGGCTATGCTATATAATATTCTGTAGTGTATGTTTGTTTTGGAGAAAAATGTAAAGGCATTTACTTTCTAAATAAAAAGCTCAACATTTCAAAACATGTATTCAATATATGATTGTTTACATAATAATATTAAACAGGTTTGGTAGTTTGTTTAAAAAACTTTTTTTAAGTTTGTGTTTTATTTTTCAATTTTCCTGACGAAGGATTTCAACTTGAAGTTATTTGAATTTGGCCCTGAGTAAAGACCAGTGCCTTTATCAGTATGATATGAAGATACTAAAAGCCTTTGTCTTCTTGACTTTGTTTCTCCATAGTTTCATCTTTACAGCAGAAAATAAATATTAAAAGGTTTAGATGGCAATGTCTGTTATTTGGAAGAAAAGCAGAAGGGTAAAAATTACAAAGCTTTTAAACCAAGTGATTATTTGTATTTTTTTTTGAAAAAGAGAAAGGCACCCGTTAATGTGTGTGTTTATTCATTCAGGACAAAAGGTGAGAAAGACACTTCAGAGTGAACAGCCTTGTGAATTTCAACCTAAATGTTATTCATTGATAGTGTAATCAAGCATTAAATCATTGTATCGTATTATGTCAACGTGTCAGAGACACACATACCTGTCGAAACCAGCAGCACGTCTCCAAGTGCAAAAACTGAAAAACAAATGAATCATTTTACAAATTACATTTCAAATGTACACACATAAGAAAGTTATCAAAGAAATTATACTTACACAGCATGATTGAATCAATACCCCAAGGCATATTGAGAAGCTGCCCAATGAATTTCTGAAACTACCAGTAAGAAGTTCCTCTGTTTGTAACACAACTAAGCATGACAGTGAAAATGATGAGATCAATACAGTAATGCACATACGACAGCACCCTCCCTCACTGAACAAGTATTTCCGTTACACATGCAAAAGTTGACTATTAAGTAACCAAAGATCAAGAGCAATACACAAATAGTATTGGTCCATCAAAGCCTCTCATTGTCGTCATCTAAAGACCAGGTAATTATATTTTCTTTATAGCCTCAATGTATTGTTCATCTGCATCCGCTGAAAGAGAATGAACTTATTGTAAAGAATTAATGAACAGATACTAATAATTCAAATGATAAGGAATAATGTACAGCAGCCTGTAAATAACTTCCTGTAATTTGATCAAGGGTCTGGGGAACCAGAGATTAATTTCACAGTTTTGAACAACAGTCTATCATTAATGATGTTGTCATTATTTTGTTTTACCCGTCTTTAGGATTTAAACTGATCTGCTCCCACATGGTCCCTGTTGAGTTTATGCCATCTTCGTTTTCATGTGACTCTTTCCATCAACCCAACAGCACATTGTTATGGCTATTTTTGAGCAGACATGGCTGCTCCTGGGATTTGGGGCTTTGCCAAGGTGTCTCGCTGAGTCTCCCTCACAATGTGCAGTAACCATTTTTAGTGAAAGCAGTTTGAAGCTGGTGTGTTTGAGTAGACTTATTTATTGATGCAAGCACAATTACCCAACACGTTGTCACTGGAACAATATATATACACAGATGGTGTTGCAGGACTGAAGCACATGTAAATAATATGTTTTTGTATTTAATAGTGAACATTTTGCACAATTTATTACAGATTATACAGCATTAACAAAAATAACACAGCTAATCTTCCTTTTCTCTATTTTTTCTTTTAAATTTTCTTTCTTCTTTACTTATTATCTGGGAAATCCCCCACCCATACACCTCTTCCCCACACACACCATAAACAGACTAATCACAGTGATGTGTGCTAGATCAGAGCTCTAACAGAGATGCACTAACCCTGCCTATGTGCAATGCCACATAGGCACCAGGATATGCACAATTGTATCAGAAAATGGTTAGCGTTAGGGTTAGGGTCAGGGTTAGGAATAGGGTTAGGGTTAGGGTCAGGACTAGGGTTATATCGTGCAAAAATATTTACACATTAAGTACATTGTAACTATGCATAATAGCATTGTAATTATGTGTAAGTACACAAGTAATTACTAAGTAACTACAATGTAAATACAGAATAATCAGACACATTTAATGTAAAGTGTTACCAAGATTTGACATGGTGTTATATCCTTTTTGTAACTCCTATACTGTATAACTGTAATGGATTTTCAAAACATCATTATGCTGTATAGCGGGGTGGCCAACCCTGGTCCTGGAGAGCCGCAGGGAATTCTGGTTTTCATTCCACCTGAGTTCTCAATTACTTAACTGAACCAATTATTTTCTGAATTGGTCAACATTAACATTTCTTGCAGGTCTTTAGCTATTGATGATTTAAAGATACCCAGAAAAAAATGCAGGATTGTGGCTCCCCTGAACCAGGGTTGGCCACCCCTGCTGTACAGTTTGTGCACAACATGATTGAGTTCACAGAACAAATGTAAGGGGTGTTTCAGTTTGTACACAGAATACTGGAGGACACTTCAGTGGCTGAATGTTCCCTGCTGTTAAATAATATATTTCAAAGTGGCTAATAGATTGAGTCAAGGCGTGCTGAGGACTGTGTCTAGAAGAGCAAAGTGTTTGAGTGAGATGGTGACCAGTATTAGGTTTCTCAGAACAGTAGAATACACAGTGGTTTATGGGAGGAAGTGCTGACTCATGCAGTCTACAACAGTACAGGTTCTTGGCAATTAAAGAGACATAAATTAAACCAACTGTACTGTACTGGAAAGAGGGATTAACCACTTCAACTCCAGATGTAAAAATGAAACCCCTTCCCAGGTACCAGATTTTGAAAATAATAATAATAATGTTTTCAAACCTGTAATGGCTATAAAATGTTAACATATGATGAATAAAACACAAATAAATGACTTAAACTGTGTTTTCCATTAACCCTTTATGCTCCTGTGTACTACATACCCATATTCAATATAGAGATAAAAACATGTTTTTTTTTAGGTACCAACAAATTTGATAGTTTTCATCAAAGCACTTTTGTAGAATGTATATATATAAATTAAATAGCATATATACAGTGCTGTGAAAAGGTATTTGCTCTCTGTCTTATTTTCTGCATTTCTGCATATTTTTGACACTGAATGTTATCAGATCTTCAACCAAAACCTAATATTTGATAAAAGGGACCCTGAGTGAACAAATAACAATTTTGATACATATTTCATGTATTTATTAAAGAAAGTTATGCAACACCCAATGCCCCCGTGTGAAAAAGTAATCACCCCCTTAGACTCAATAACAGGTTACGCCACCTTTAGCAGCAATAACTGCAACCAAACGCTTCCTGTAATTATTGATTAGTATCTCACAGCGCCGTGGAGGAATTTTGGCCCACTCCTCCATGCAGAACTGCTTCAACTCAGTGACATTTGTTGGTTTTCGAGCATGAACTGCTCATTTCAGGTCCTGCCACAACATCTCAATGGGGTTTAAGTCTGGACTTTGACTAGGCCATTTCAAAACTTTAAATTTCTTGTTCTTCAACCATTGATGTAGACTTGCTGGTGTGTTTCGGATCATTGTCTTGCTGCATGACCCAGCTGCGCTTCAGCTTCAGCTCACGGAAGGATGGCCTGACATTCTCCTGTAGAATTATCGGCTACAGAACAGAATTCATGGTTCCTTCAATGACGGCAAGGCGTCCAGGTCCTGATGCAGCAAAGCATCCCCAAACCATGACATTACCACCACCATGCTTGACCGTTGGTATGAGGTTCTTACTGTGGAATGCAGTGTTTGGTTTTTGCCAGACATAATGGGGCCCATGTCAGCCAAAAAGTTCCACTTTTGACTCATCTGTCCATAGAACATTGTTCCAGAACTCTTGAGGATCATCCACGTTTTTGGCAAACTTCTTAGTGAGCAATGGTTTCCGCCTTGCTACTTTGACATGAATCCTATTTTTGCTCAGTGTCTTTCTGATGGTGGAGTCATGAACGCTGACCTTAGCTGAGGCGAGAGAGGCCTGCAGATCCCTGGATGTTGTTCTAGGGTTCTTTGTGACTTCCTGGACGATTTTATGCCTTGCTCTTGGAGAGATTTTGGCTGGACGGCCACTCCTGGGAAGATTCACTACTGTCCCAAACTTTCTCCATTTGGACAATATGGCTCTGACTGTGGTTCAGTGGAGACCTAGAGCCGTAGAAATGGCTTTGTAACCCTTTCCAGACTGATAGGCATCAACAACTTTTTTTCCGGAGGTCTTCAGGAATTTCTTTTGTTCGTGGCATGATGTGCCTCTAGAACCTGTGTACTGAAAACTTCACTCTGATGGTAAGGGCCAAAGTTAGTCAGATTTATATTGAGCAGGGCTGGCCCAAATTAGGCCTGGTTGTTAACCAAAGTACTCAAACAGCTGACCCTAATTATCCCTTTAATTGGGTTGAGTTAACTAGGGGGGGCAATAACTTTTTCACACCTGAAGATTGCATGTTTGATTACCTTGCACACCAAACAAATGAAAGAAGCACCAAACTTTGGTGTCATTTTTTCTCTCAGACTCCCTCTATATACTACTACAACCCACAAAAAAATCTGACGAAATACAATGTCAAAAATGTGCAAAAATGCAGAAAATCAGACAGGGGGCAAATACTTTTTCACGGCACTGTACTTGTCAAACTTGAATGGCTTCCTGCAATATATCTCAGCCTTCTAAACGCCCACAGCTAGATTGGAATCGCTACATGCCACGCAATTGGATACACATGTCACCTGACCCTCCCCGACTTTCATTGTACATTCCACAGTACTAGTACATCAATGTATTGAAGTGGTTAAGGGCCTAATTCACTAAAGACAAGTAAATTACTCAAATTAGCACATGGGGGAAAGCCACACCATATGCAAAAATGAACCAGTGGTAGCTCTATTCACTAAGCTAATTATATGTACAAATAAAGCAAGCTAAATGATTAATTTGCAAGTTGTCACATCTCATGGAATTATGCATGAGGTTTACACACAGTGTATTATATAAAGGCGCTCAAAAGAAAAAAGTAAATACGGTTCTGAGTTTGTTACAATGATAGTGATCAAGGATGACAGAAGTTTACAGACCAGGAGCTAAATGTATTAGCAGAAGAAGTGGTGGGGAATTATGAAAGGCTTTTTGGTGCTGAATCAGCAAGAACATTAAATTCAATGAAGCATTAAGGACTAAATAAATGCACTCCGTAGGAGGAGGGCGGGGGTCTTGTCCCAAATCACAGCATCCTGCGAGACAGTCAAAGCAGAGAAAGTAATTGTTAATGGATGTGACAAAATAAGTTTCAGTGCGCAGGTGTAGAGGTGATGCAGTGCTCCAAACAAACACAAACAACACAGTTCTGATGAAGTGATGATTGTTATTTATAATCCAGGGGTCGAAACTGACCAACAGAAATAATAATGAGATGCAGGCAATACACAACGATGTGTACTGCTCTGTATATTTAATTCATGGGGCAGTCCTAAACAATATACACAGTATTCAAAACACATACACAAAACACAAACACAGTCATCAGTTCACAGTGAGTGCCTGTGCTGTAAATACAATTTATTGTGCTCCAGTGCAATGACATTTCGGGTAAGTACTGGCCTCTGGCAGCAACTCCGGAACGTGTTAGCCGTCTAATAATAACAACAAGTAACAATTAGACAAAACAAACAAAACACTCACGATACAGTACAATACGGATCCTTCCGAGTTAAAAGCTTCAACCAAACGAAGGAACCGATTGCTAAGCCACATCCCCTTTTATACCACCAGTCACACCCCCTTTGCTAGTGAGTGCAATCGCTTTTCCTCCAATCTGCAATTGACACATCGGCGACCATTTTGGGGCAATGACTTGCAGTATTGTGGCTCCGCCCCCTTTCTAAGATGGCCGACTTCGAACCCTGGAATGAATTGTCTGGCCATCTGAGTCCAGGGCTCTGTTCCCTTTACACAACACCCTCACAGATCGGGGGTGGGGAGATTTATTGCCAAGAATCAATGTATTTCTGTCACAAAGGAACTTTTATGTTTAACTCTGCAAATGAACTATTTTTTTGTTCAACTTGATCTCCCTCTGATTTATGCTGTAATATTAATCAAAAGTCAGCAAAGCACTCGCTCAGTCAGTTTCACGGGCGGGAGCTAGGGCTGTGTGAAGAATGTAGGTTAGTATTTAGAGGCTTAGCCTCGATGGAATGATGATGGCCTGCGGGTCAGGAGTGCATGTTTTGAACTGTTAGTGGCCTATTGGCCAGGGAAGGTTTGGGCTGTTAGTGGCCTGCAGGCCAGGGCAAAGGATGGGGTCCAGACTTTATACAGCAAGAACCTCGTACTGCAGAGGTCGGCCCCATGGGACCCCCGGGACCCCCCTGAAAAATAGGAAAATCCTCTGACTCTGTGGAGAATCCTGGAGGTGCTGCCTTGTGGACCGGGCCATGCCCTCAGAGGACGGAAAGGTTCATAACCTGGAAAGAAGGAAGGAAAGAGAATCCCTGTCTCCAGGAGCTGCCTTCAAAGAGGTGAAGTCCTCCAAGGCCAGGCACTGGAGTGTGCCTGCAGGGGTATCTGAAAGATAGAGTTTGTTAGTATTTGGACTTTAGTATCTAAGGATTGTAGCTGACTACAGCTCTTAATGGTACAGTGAGAGAGAAACAATAGAGTCTCTGGGTGAGACAAGAAAATAGCGCATGAGCTGCGAAAGAACAGTGTGGCCGGTGGTCCCCGCTGACTCGCTGCGGCGGCGAGGACGCCCACGAACAAAGGCATGCGTAGCTGCGGCTGACTCGAGGCTGGGGAAGTGAGACTCACTAACCCCCCAAAAGGATGGACCACCGCCTCCCTTCAAGAACTGCACCTGTGAAGACAAACAAAAGGCCGCGTGCCAATGCACAGCATAAAACAGAGAAGAGGGAGAAACGAGGACAAAGAGAGAGATGGTTATTAAACCGGGCGATGTGAAACCCTCCGCTCGGTGGAGAGGAAAAACCCCCTCTGTTAGGAGGAAACCTCTGGTGATCCTGGCAGAAAGGGTCCCCCCACTCCGGGCATGCTAGCAATTGATTTGAGCAATTGAGCCGCTGAGATGTCTGCAGGAAGAGAACGAATGGAGGAGTGGACTGCTGCTGATGACCAGCGACCCATAGTTTTTATAAGTTGATGACTAACGTTGTCTTTTGCTACTGATGAGGCTGCGCCAATCCTAAATGAGTGCGGGGTGGTCCTAATAGCAGTATTCTGTAAACATTTAGTCTAATAGTTAAAAAGTGCAATATGGGGCTTGCTTTCAAAAGATATTGCCACGGACATGAATGGAATACCTAATGTGATCGAGATCATTGAAATGGATTTTGCCTAACTTATTTTTTAATATTGTCAGAGACTCCCCACACTGTATGTACAGTGTACACTCTCACCTTCACACGTCTGTATGCACATAGTATAACATCTTCTGTTAATACTGTAAGTGTTCGATGCTATTTATAGTGGAGGCGAACAAACAGTACCAGAGAAAATGCATGATTAGAGGAATTCACCGAACAATTAACTATAAAGAAATTGGATATTGGGTATTGGATTTAGTACATACTAAAATATGATTTCAACATAAGAAAATAAATTCCAACCAATATAGACAGATGGCTTTCTCCCCGCCCCATCCAAAAAATAAATGTTTTTTTTATTTAAATAAAATTTGTATTTTTTTTAAATCCGTGCCGATTTTTACCCACTTCAGATAATCATAAATCAGCATTGTATATGTGAAGCTATCTAAATAAATGTACATTCTGCGTGACAAAATGCACAATTTTAAATGAAGTTTACAAAATAGATATTCCCATTATTTTTTATTTCCATTTGGCTGCTGCTCACTGGTGGGAGAGCCGTCTCCTGTACGCTTGTAGTTTCCATAACAGAGAATTATGCTTATTTTTCTTGATCTCGTTAACATGCATTTTGATTAACGAGTTCCCCTTATTTAGTTGTTGAGACAGGAAGTGATGTACGTGAACTGCGACAGTTAACAAGAAATGAGTTCATTAACAACCTCATCGACTGAAATTCAAAGCATTAATGGATTGATTTAATTGACACATTTCGTTTGAAAATCACTTGCTACTAAAGCTCTCGTTACTATACCACAAGTTCAATACAGTCACACTAGTTTTTGAAAATCCTGCCCATATGATTTTCAGGCAGTTTTTATTATTTATTTTTTTAAAACTGAAAAAAAAAATGTTGGCCACACGAACAAAGATTTTTGTTTCTGATGAAGAAGATTAGATCTTCGTGAAAGGATATTTTGTCATGGTTCTCACTGGTCTTGTCTCTTCATTTGGGTTGGTGTGTAAGCAGAAAGTGCTTTGATGAAAAGGAAAGATCATTTTGGTTTACATTGAATATGAGGTGGTTTACTATTAACCTCAAACAGGAAGCAAGTCCTTTCCCCCAGTGGATTTCTCATCAACAGTCAGCATCGGGGAGTTTTAACTGTTGCGTTTTCTACATCAGATCCATCAGATTGTGCTGTACATGTTTTCTTGGGGACAGGGGGAGTGTGTGTTTCTGGATCGGGGGTTGTGTCGTCCTGTTGCTGTGGAGACCGATTCAACTTATTCTGTAATAAATAAAAAGGTAAATTAATTGGAGAGAGACACAGTGTGGAGCAAGGGCTGTATCAGGCATATAACACTTGGATCCTTTCAGACCCAACTAGACAACGTTTTCAGATCAATCAGCTACTAGGAACCTGGACAAGCTTAGATGAACTGAAGGGTTTTCTCTCTTTCGTAATCTTCTTCTGTTCTTCTGTAAGGTGATGTCACAGGTCAGGAAGGTGAACTGTGAATAATGAACTGTGTCACAAATGTAAGCTTCATAACAGGCTGTAAATATATACTAGTAGTTGTACAACATCCACTTGTAATACCTTATCAATAATGTGATCATTATTAAACTATTGTTAAACTATGTTATTTTTGACAATACAATACTCTAATCGTAACTGGTGGGTACAAAACCAGTTTCCCCCTGATGTTCTGTGTTTATTTATATGTGGATATGCCTGTATACATATGTTTTGTGGACCAAAATGGCCCAAGAAGATAAATACTAAAAAATATGCATTATTCAGAATTGAAACCAGAAGTACAGAAGCATTTTTGCTCGAATAGTGTTTTAAGAATGCTAAATCGTGTATTTAAATATAATAGAACATACATATGTATCAGTCGATTGATTCTGAGACATATAACACATAGGACATGTTGTCATGTATTCTGTGGGAATTTAAGGAACAGTATTTAATAATGTAGATAGCAAGTTTCTCTTTGTATTCTTGAGACCAACAGCTATTCAGCACAAGGATTTGAATTATCTCTTCAGATTTAAGAACAGCATGACAAATAATCTTAGCCAGATATCTGACCAAATTCTAACAAAATTACAATAAGAGAGATATATTAGTATTTCAGGAAGCAAACAAAATATTAAATGACATGTTCAGATCTATGCGTTTATACAAGCAAAAACACATTTGTTTTCAGTTCCATACCCCATATACTCATATACTCGTACACTCTGGTATATGTTGGTTTTCACAGAATCCTATTTAGATCAATTGAATCGACCCCACTGTGACACAAAGTATTCAGCTCAGTCCTTACCTGTCACATGAAGGTAGACTGGGCGACTGCATTTGCTGCTTGCCGAGTTTACAAGCTTCTCTTTTCCATACACACAGGTGTAGTTTCCAGTATCACTCCTCTTAACCTTTTTTAATGGAAAACGTGACACCTGGTACGCCTTTGGGATCGGGTTGTGAATCGACACGGCTTCCATTTTTATATAGATGGAAAAAATCCTCTTTTCCTGTTGCATCCCTGAGTTCAGCTGGTATCATACATTTCCATCAATTCCTTCATTTGCATTCTGTGTGTTTAGCTGAAGCACAAGAGAATAGTGTGACTTTGAAATTAGAGTTTAATTAAATATATCTGTATATCACGGCTTGAAATCAACAATAACAATACAGTAGACTTGCACGTCAGAAACCAATTGCAACTGGACCCTGATGGCAATAGTGGTACTAAAACACCTTATAAATGTCTGCAATATGCTTGTCCTGGCCCTTACTCATCTCAAGTCGCCCAGCAGCCAGAGGATGCTGCCTGACCCGGTCCTTTGAGTACAGGGATCTGTCCAGCCTGTCCTATAAGCACTCACATGCTTCAAGCTCGCTGCCCCTCACGCCTTTCTTTACTCTCAAGCCCTTGTAGGCGCCCAGTGTAATATCACAGTGAAATGCAGGTATAGTTTCCAGCATCATTCTTTCTGATGTCTTGTTTAATAAATGCGCCAGGCTCCGGTAGTGAGCTGATCTTCTCTCCGTTTTTATATAAATTGAACCAATTCTTCTTGATACCTGTTTGTTCTCCATGCACAGCTGATGTTACAAATTTGAATTCAACCTTCTCCCATTCCACTGCAGATGTTTTCCTAATTTGAAGTATCGCTGTATGGAGTGGCTCTGTAATCGTTTGGGTAACAAATGGAAAAATTACATTACATTCTTTCTCGGCTTGCACTTGTAAACAGTTATTGTGTTTCAAAATTGTACTGGAGTATAGCTGTGGTTGCAAGTTTTGCTCAATAGTGAAAACTTGTCTTCCCACAGCGTTAACACTGGGATTTATAATTTCCCAAATAGTGCCATCCTTCCCAGTCTCCTGAATGCCTGTTCATGCTGGCGATGCAGCTGGAGTCGCTGTCCTTGGTACTGCTGCAGGTGAAGTGGTTGGCATGGCTGACATGCCTGCAGCTGCTGCAGGAGACGATACAGGCATAACTTCCTTATTTTCACGATCCTGCCTTTCAAATGCCGTCCGGGTATTTAATGAACGTATTTAGGAAAAGTCATAAATGGACAATTTTATAACTTTCAGACCCGCCCAGTAATTTAAATTTGAAAACCTCAACTGTCGAAATGACTGCCGTGGCAGTTCTAGTGTTAAACCATTGTATCTTATTATGTCAACGTGTCAGAGACACACATACCTGTCAAAACCAGTAGCACGTCTCCAAGTGCAAAAACTGAAAAGCAAATTAATCATTTTACAAATAAGAAAATGAACATTTCAAATGTACTCACATAAAAAAGTTATCAAACAAATAATAGTTACATATCATGACAAATGTCACATTCCAAGGCATATTAGAATGCTGTTCAATTAATTTGTGAAACTAACACTATGCAGTTCCTCAATCTGTAACACAACTAGATGTAACAGTGCACACTATGAGATTATAATACAGTAATACAGAAACTCATGCGCAATAGAAATGTGTGTTTCCGTTACGCATGTATGTTTCTGGCATAATCAAATAAATACCTGAAAAACTGAAAAAAATGATTATTTAAAAAGAATAGGAAAAGTGTTTGTACACACGTAAAAAGGTTATGAAACAAATTATACTTCCACAACATTATTAAATTAAAATCCCAAATAATTATTGCGAGCTGTCCAGCGACTCCTTTTAGTACACAGGTCTTCTACTTGTAACACATCTAAAGACACAGTAATGGAAATACCACAGTCCTCTGAATAGATATGGAGAAATGCTACTGACCTAGTGTTTCCGTTCCACGTGTATTTCTGATACAATCAAGGAAACAGATCAAGAGTAATTATTTAATGACCAATTTAACTGTTTTTAGCAGTTCTGATAGTGTCTGTGTGCAATACCTCCTTAGACAGGTTCACACAACAATGGCAGCTCAGTGACTACGGCTTGATAAATTGGGGTGTAGTCTGACTACACCACCCTCTTTTATATGCAGTAATGAATACGATACTGAAAAATAACCACTAAAACATTAAAGATGACAGACGTTTATTCATCTGTTGCAATCCACCTTTCAGGCTATAGAACTGATAACTCTCCTTCCTGCTTTCAGTTCCAGACTTTCAATCAGATGAACCCATTGAATCATTTCATCAGATGCTGGAGTTTCAGTTGCGTTGCATAAACCAAAGGGGAGGAGATTACATTAATTTCATTCATGAAACCAAGTGCAGGGTTTGGGATCTATTTCCAGCAGTCTTTGGCAGGTTTGAGGGTCAAGAACCATTTTGCAGTAGCAAGGTGTCATCACTCCTTAGAAGCGGGTGGCATATTTTAACTGCTTAATCTTTATTCATTCTACAGTAATCCACACAGAATCTTATGCTTTCATCCTTCTGTACCAGTACGACTGGTGCTGCCCCTAGACAATTTGATGCCACAAGGCATTGCTGAACTCCTTCCAGAAATGTAAAGGCACTCGAAAGGGTGTCATCTTAACTGGCTTGGCTAAACTTCAAGTTGATGGTATA
The DNA here is from genome assembly GCA_036884735.1 of Huso huso. NCBI lineage: Eukaryota > Metazoa > Chordata > Actinopteri > Acipenseriformes > Acipenseridae > Huso > Huso huso. The sequence continues at coordinate 8,515,237 of CM072692.1, read as the reverse complement.
TCAGCACAATAACTTGTCTACATTTATCTGAGGTGAGAGTAAGAACACTGTTACAGCTCCCATCTCAGAGTCAGTTAAACCTTGACCAGTAGCTGAACAGCACCTTCCATCAAGATAGCTTGGTATGATCTTTAGAGGTGTTTCTACAATGTTCCTCACTGCACTTCCTGCTATAAATTTCCCACCCCAATCCCAGTAAATAGGGAACCAGCATTCCTTCAACCTGAGCCTGAATAATAAACCCAGACCAGGGTGGATAATCACGTCCCTGTCTGTATTGACTTGTAAAATTATGATTCATTATGTTTACATACAGAGGAAAGTGTTCACAATCAAAAAGCACTTTTTATATTTAATGTCCAGCACCAAGACATAGTTAACAAGAAAATCCATTCCCAGCACAAGGTTATCAAATTCAGAGGCTATGATAAATACATGGGAACCAGTACCAATTACACATTGACACTCCTCCCATCTTTCTCTTACGCCCTCTAGTCCCGCGAGCGGAACACGGAACTGCACGTACACATTATATTTCATAACTCATTTGTAATATTATTACAAAAGCAAAAGAGAAAAAAAGCTGACTCAATATCAAAATCGTTGTTTTCCTACCGTCAAACAGCGAAGGAATTTTTTGAATCCGTCATTTCACCGCTGAGATATCCCCTTCGCAATGTGTCTAGTACCCCTAGCTTCAATAACAACTGCGATCGACTAGCTGTGCGTTTTGCTGCTCTGGTCTTAAAACTCTGATGATGGTGAAGTCTCCTTGATCACGTTGTAGGGGAGGTCACAAGCAGTTCAAACATACCTTGACTTTGTTTGTAGCCCAATCCATTGCAGAGTAATCGATGTGCAAAAATAAGGCCACCTTTTGAATGATATGGGGGGGAAAAAAAAGAGGATTACAAAATCTAATTCATGTGGTAATGGATAGCATGTGAGGTGCCAGAAGTTATTATCCCTTTTAGAACTTAGTGTATCACTGGACATAAAGATTTACACAATGTTTATTTTTGGAGAGGTTTGGGGACCCTTGGGCCTAGCTTTGTAAAAACTCCTGTAGAATTTGATGCCTTTGTTCAAACAGTTCTATTTTTTTTTTTACCCAGTATAGTAGACATGTTGGTGAAGCACTGGAAAAAAAATCTGGCTCTTTTCATATGCTACAAGTTGAAAAAATGACTATAGAACATAAAAAAATGAAAAGCGTTTGTTGTTTTTTTATGTAGTTTTTCTGGATATCTCCTTCCAGTGTGGTACTGAGTAAGACTTTTATCACACCTGAGGTTTTAGTCCTGATGCCCAAGGGGTTACCTTGAATTCAAGCCCTGAACCATGCCTGTGCTGTCTATACTTTGGAAGATATTGTGATTTATTTAAGGGCACAGCCCCCCAGGCGGAAATTGCCTGTGAGGGGCTGGGGTTTAAACAGGTGGTTCCCTATAAACCATTTCCAGGACAGATCAGGCAGCTCCACTGAAAGAAACAGCAGGACACACCCACACTACCAGCAAGTTGTACCACATTCCTGTTCCTAGCTGAAGGGGGCGCACTTTTCTGATTCTGAATTACACTGTCCCTGCCTTTCTGTTGGGCTGGCCACTCTCTCACAATCTAGTGAATAGAGGCCTTCAGGTCTTTCACTTTCATCTAATTTCTTCCAAGGCTTTCAATATGTCCCCTACAGTATGTCCACCATATCTTCTGACATACCTATCATCTCTGCTGCTAAACTGACTCTTAACCAGTTTGTGGACAAGGGCAACCTGGAATGGATTTCAGAAACATGCTGGATGAGTTGCTGGGGTTCTTCTGAAGCAATCATGGGCAGAGTGGAGAAGGACAGCATATTGAACTGGAACATGTATAATGATATTGAAAAATAAACACTTAACTACACTTCAGAATCAGAATCAATCAGACAAACATTCCTTCCAATGTCTTTAATTATTTACTTCTGTATAAAGGGAACAAATACAAATGTATGGCTCATGGATACAATACAATTTAGCATTATTTTATCTATAACAATCCTTTGTCACTAAGTTTAGCTGCGGGACAATGACCAGGACTTAGTGACAGTTTGAGGAACAGGCAGATAACATGAGCAACATAACAGTTAGGTACATGCTGTGCATGCAGCTCAGCATACAGCAATGAAACCAGACGCTGAGTTCAGCACCCCTGACTCTGAAAGCACAAAGCAGGCAATGCATGGCTGAGGTGAAACAGAAATGACTCATATGAAGTTACAAACAGAAATTAATTATTTTTAGACATTAGACAGAATGAGAAAGCCAATGCTACTCACAGCCTCATTGTGCAAGGCATATGCAGTGTTTAATTTTAGCATGCGTAGCGCTGTGACAAGAATGACAGAGAACCTCGCTTAAGCAAACCACAGTATTTAAAACAGAAATGATAAAAGTCCATTAATACAAAACATGTCCGGTGGTGGTGGCACCGATGAAAAAAAAGCAGTGAGTTGAGATCATAGATAACAGACAACACAACCACACAAATACATATTGTACACTTTATAACAATGAAGTTAAATACATACTGAGCCATGCTGAAGTGGCTGTAGCTCAGAGATGTGGCTGATTTAACAGACCCACAAAACAACTTACAAGCTGAACATTCAGTCCTGGGCCTCTCTCAAGCACACTAGCAGTTGTGCAGAATTTGCTGATAATTAATTGCTAAGTTGAACCCACCAAACTTCATATTCATGTTTTCTAACCTGACACACACTGTATATAAAATGATAGACCAGGAATGATTCAAGATGTATCTTCTTGTGTCAGCCCCTTTAAAAGGTTACCGGTATTTGCACTTTTATTTTCCAGTTTCCATTTCTTTTTTCCAGGCCTATGCTATGCATTTACGTTGGATTACCATTGCTACCATACTATACTTTACTCTTAACTGTTGCGTATGTTACAGTGTCTTCATCAGGTGCAGAGCTGGGTTTCTTCTTGGTGACACGGGCAGTGTTTATTTCTGAGTAGGTGAGTGTGTCGTCATGTTGCTTTGAAGGCTGCTTGGGCTGATTCTGCAATAAATTAACAGATTGGAAAGTGATCAGGATGGCTAAACGGTACTAAACAAACTGTCCAAACAAAGAGATACAACCTAATAAAAGAAAAGGGCATTTTATCCATCTGTAAATATATACCAGTAGCTGCACAATATCTTCTTGTTATACCCTATCCACATTACTAAAAAAATTACCTAAACAATGTGCAATGTGTTGAAACCATGTCATTATCATTCACTTTGTTGACAGTCGGGTTTTCAGCATGTGATTGCATTATTTCAGTTGTGTAAATGAGGTGTTAGACACTCTCAGCGTTCCTCTACTCCATACCTGCTGAAAGGTTTCAACACAATTCATACACTCCTCAACTGAGAGTTATTACCTACAGCCTATTTACAGGGGAAATGTAGCAATTACTCAATGGAAACCTAAGATGTCAAATGACCTTTTCCTGGTGCAAATTCAAATCACTCAACTCATTACATTAAGGTCTAAATTAACTTTATAATTCTAAACAACAGTAATAAAAAAAACCTGGATTGTTATCAGAGGGTCTGTATATCCAGTGTTTTCTGAGTGTATTTAACTTTGCATGAGCAGATAAAGCTTATGTCATGTATCAAGTCAGCCTGGTTTGAAGAATGTTTGTGGTCAGGATTGACGTGTCTTCAGCAGTAAATTTTGCTTCAAAAAAATGATAAATAATGGAAATGTATCCATTTAAATCAGAAATAACCTGTATATGTACAAGCACATTTTTTGAGAGACATGTAACATATAGGACTTACCACTGTGGCGTATACAGGTTCAATCTGGACAGCAGGGTCTAGAATGGCATTGTATCAAATAGATTAGTTTCCTAGTTTGAATGGTGGTGAAAACAGCTAGTGACACACTATCCATCAGTAACATCAAGATATATATATATATATATATATATATATATATATATATATATATATATATATATATATTTGCAAAGGCTGAACAATGGAAGACTGCAGTAAACACTCACCCAGGAATCATGCTTTAATATCAAATAGATTAGTTTCCTAGTTTGAATGGTGCTGAAAACAGCTAGTGACACAGCGAGATGAAGAAGTCCCCATCATTTAAACATACTTCATTTGTATCCATTGTGGTGAAGAATGCTGTGCCCTACCTCGTTTGGATTGCAGACACTTCAGCACTCCTCCTATCAGCAGTAACAGCAGCACAAGGACCCCACATCCTACCCCTGCACCCAGGTACAGAGCTGGAACAGATCCTGGGGGATCCACATACAAATGGGATTCATTGTAAGATCCAGTTAAATATGTGTAAACAGATTCTATAATTCACTAATAACCTATTGACATAAAAGCCTGATCAAGATGTGTTCAAAACAAATGTAATCCAATCCTGTTGTTACAGTGCCTTGATCTTGCAGTATGTGAATAGGGTACATACAGTATGCTCCACAGTGAAGTCATACATTGCAGGTTTTTGAGCAGGTACACCAAACACACAATAATCATGTTTTTCAGAAGCCTAGTTTTTGGATGTAAGGATTGTGAAACTCTTGCCTATGTATTGTCCTGGACTTGTGGGGAGAGGTTGGCTTTTCATAACAGAGTGCAGCTGTGACCTTGGAGGGATGATACAACCTTTATTCTGCTTAATATGCTGTTTTGAGCCTACGTAAAAACCATAATCAAACCAATTAAAACTGATTTAACTCACTTTTGTTAAAAGTGACATGTTATAACTTTAGGTAAGTGTCATGGAACGCATAATAACACACTATACAATTGGAACATGTAGGATTTTCTGATAACCACACACCTTGTGTGGGGCAGGGTACACATTGTTCCAGTTAAATGGTATAAGCTCTTATTGTTTCATCAGACTTTGTTCCTTTTCATTGTACAACCTGCTACTTATGCTTCCCATTTAAATGATGAAGGAAGCGAGAAATCATTGAAACTGCCTGTAAACATTGTGTGATTTTCCTGTGTTTAATGTAAGCTCTGAATCAACGCAGGGTTAATGAACTCTAAAATTAAGCTGTACATAGCTGGTGCACATCAGCCATTTGCAATCACCAGCCTTGTTTTTCGACCTTGTGATGCATGGGTATAGTGCTATGCTGCCTGTGAGTATTGAGCAAAACTCATATCATTGTTCTTAAATGTAACTTCTTGTTATCTGGGTTTCTGCTGACATTGGTAAAGTGAAGAAGAAACACAAATGTTAATTTTGAATGTGCTTTGTCTCACACCATGCATCATGCTAGGGAAATGAGACCAAATTTGATCAAGGAAATTACATAAATTAGCTATATATCTGTGCTGTACGAAGTAATTTCTTGGCTCAGCTCAATAACATCTACACTGATGCCAGCTCAGAAACTAACATCTCTGTGCCATGCCATCTCAGAAAAGAGCCAACATCGCCATGAAAACTCAGCTTGGCTCAGAAAATAACATTTACCCTAATGCCAGCTCAGAACACCATCAACTGAGGCCTGTGTGTCAGATCACTGATGTATCAAATTTGATTTGCTTTGTTCCTGTTTGCATTTCTGATTCCTGAATAAACTATTTTTGATTGACTTTACCTGAAGAAGATTCATTATTTTTAAGTATAAATCGAACCTCTTACATGGAGCTGGTTTAATCTGGTATGTAGTTGTCTATGTGTACCAGCAATAATCAGAGCTGTGACCATTCTGATTCAATTATAATTGCTGATACAGTGTATAAATCAATCAGTACCTTTATTATTAACAACTTAAGAACGTACTTTGCTTTCTAAAACTTGGACTACTTTAAAATATGTGGTTTTATTAAGTTCAAGGAAACTTGTAAAAAAAACTAAGTTATTCACACTTGCCTGTCTCATTTGTTTGTTGGGTCTTGATAGATGTGTTTGGAGTTGTCATATCTCCTGTGGGAACATAAGCAACAACGTGTAGAAAAGTATCACCATTAGGCTAAAAAGGTGGCCAGCTGTTCAATAATTTAATGTTAATAGTGGGAGATCTAACTACTGCCCCTATAATGTATAAACCTGATCTTGTGCAGACCTCATTCCACTTATTGAGCTCTATGTATGTTCAGTCACAAGCACAATCACACACTCTCTTTCCATCAGTTTCTCCTCTACGTAAAACAAAGCTCATTCCCCAGCCTTGGAGGTCTGACATAAAATTGTCCATATGTTCAGATGAGTTATTTCCTCTGTTTGCATCATAACTTGTTCAATAGTAATAATGCCAGCCCAGTCTTTGTTTTGTTTTTGTATTTGTATTCCATTCTGTAAGAGTATGGTTCAGATTATAGGTCAGCTCTATTGGGGTTAATATTAGCGTACTGTACTTCATGGTGAGTCCTGTCAGAATGGTTTCATTTGAAGAAACTACCCCCACTGTATGCAATGATGGTTAACTCCAAGTCAAACATTTTAATTGTGAAATATGTTGCCAAAAACGTTTGTTTAAATCAGAAAACTGAATTAAAAACAAAACAAACACAGACTTGCCTGTCAGTTTCTGTTGGGATGGAGTTGTCATATATTCTGTGGGAATATAAACAGAAACTAAAGCTGAGGTGGCAGTTTCTCTTCTAAATAATTCAGACCAACAATTATTAGACCTGATCTCTTCAGATTCATGAACTGCATGGTAATTGATCTTTGCCACACTTCAAAGCAGTTTTGTGTCTAATTGAAACTTCTTGAGAGACACAATAGTTAACATGTCATTTAGTTCTATCCTCCATCCCCATACCAGCTTTAGAATATATCATAGAGTATTTAATGATGGTCTTTGCAGTGCTGTACAGCACACATTGAAATAATAAAAAAACTATTTGTAAATTACAGTAATCAGTAATATGAGAAGGCTCATTACAGGGCAGCAATGTGGAGTAGTGGTTAGGGCTCTGGACTCTTGACCGGAGGGTCGTGGGTTCAATCCCAGGTGGGGGACACTGCTGCTGTACTCTTGAGCAAGGTACTTTACCCAGATTGCTCCAGTAAAAACCCAACTGTATAAATGGGGAACTGTATGTAAAAAAATAATGTGATATCTTGTAACAATTGTAAGTCGCCCTGGATAAGGGAGTCTGCTAAGAAATAAATAATATTAATTATGTTTTTTTTAAAGACACGGCTGTGCTATTTTGCTTTGCTATATGGCAAACAGTAAGTATTTTTTTATTATTATATTTATTTTCCTATACCATATGTACCAGAATTATTTTTAATTTTAATTTTTACAATTTCAGCAGAGCCCCACCTGGGACATGTTTTGTTAGTTTCACTTTACTAACTATACTATACAGAAGACTCACAAACACCTTTACAGATGTTGGTTTTCACTGAGACCCCTCATCTGATGACTAAAAGGGTGGCTTTACAGCAATGGCCAAAAGTTTGCATCACCCAATAGAATTAACTAATTTTGCTTCATAAAGTCGAATTAAACCTGCTAAATAATGTTATGTTAACACATTGAAATACAGACCGTTTTGTAGTTTTGCATATACTTAATGCAAAACTAACAACAATTTTAAGATTTGACATTTCGAAATTTAACATGAAATACTGTACTACTATTATGGCTTGCAGTAGATATTATTTTGTAGTTTTGTGTGACATGATGTTAAATGCAAGATCTAAATTATGTTTATGTAGTTGTTTTTTTTAATGGTGTCTAAATTCTATATTTCTGGATGATGCAAAACTTTTGGCAATAGCTGTATGTGCCACTGTCAATTGAATCGACCGCACTGTGACACAAAGTATTCAGCTCAGTACATACCTGCCACATGAAGGTAGACTGGGCGACTGCGTTTGGTGTTTGCTGAATTCACAAGCTTCTCTTTTCCATACACACAGGTGTAGTTTCCAGTATCACTCCTCTTAATTTTTTTAATGGAAAACTTCACAGCTGGTATGCCTTTGGGATCAGGTTGTGAATCAACAAGCCTTCCATTTTTTTATACAGATGGAAAAACTCTCTTTTCCTGTTCCATCTCTGAATTCAACTGGTATCATGCATTTAAATGATACATCCATTCCTTCAACTGCACTCTGTTTGTCTAGCTGAAGTATGAACTGATTGCTTGACTCTGAAAATAAGTTAAAAATATGCCTTCAGAACATACCTGAAAATATTCAATAACAAACAGTACAGTTTTACTAATCCAAACTCTGTTCCGATCAGTAGTTTGATCATAATTTGTACCATATTAAAAACACCTTCTCTAGTCTCATGTTTGATATGTTTTTAAGTTATAGTTGATGATAAATCAGTAATAACCATTTGAATAAAACATTCAGAGACAGCTATTTTATACATTCTCACATAATTATAAGATTGAACTTTCTTCAGCCGATATCAGCAAGCATTTAATTATCATAGCATGGTTTGGATTAGTGGGAGTCTAGTGTATGGGAAATTTAGCTGAAATATTTCAAATACAATTTCAAGATTCATTTCAAGAATAATCAATTGACTGAAAGATCACTCTATTATTTATATATATATATATATATATATATATATATATATATATATATATATATATATATATATATATATATCAAGTTTGTAAAAAATAACTCTAGGCTCTAAAAAGTAGTTGTTACCAAAATGCATTTTTCCTAATCCACCTATTTAAGAACAAACCAAGCAATTTAAAATGTGATTTTGTTATTTTTCATATGAAATCAGTTAATTTCCTCACACATGCAAAAAAAAAACAAAAAAAAAAAAAACACACACACACATTCAGGTGTTTGGTTTTGTGCTCACCTTTTACATTGAGATAAACTGAAGAACCATGACTGATGTTTTTCACATCTCCTGGATTCTTTTTTCCATACATGCAGGTATAGTTTCCAGCATCATTCTTTCTGATGTCTTGTTTTATAAATGTGACAGCTGCCATTCCTCCGGGCTCCGGCAGTGATCTGATCTTCTCTCTGTTTTTATATAAATGGAACCAATTCCTCTCCTTGTTCTCTGGTTGTCCTCCGTGCACAGCTGATATTACACATGTGAATTCAACCTTCTCCCCTTCCACTACAAATGTTTTGCCAATTTTAATTATTGCTGTGCGAAGTGGCTCTGTAAAAATGTATTTAAAAATGAAAAAATGCCAGATAAGAGAGAAAACAATCTGTTAAGCAAATATAGAACATATGGACACTTACTGAAGTGAGAATAAACTTTTTTTATAGACATTTGACATTCTGTTTATATAAATATTTTAAAACATTACTTTTTTAGAAAATTAAATAAGACCATTTGTTTTCTGAAAACACCATTTTTCTGTGTTCATGTGATCTGAAACATTTAATCCAATAACAATATTATTTTTTTTTCTGTTTCATAAAAATTACCAGTAAAATATAACCAGGAGAAATGTTTAATTTTATCAGTTTGATAATGCATGAAAAAGTCGTCTTCGCAAATGCTACTAGATGTCATTCATTTTAAAAACATGTGTTTATGGCATGTAATCATTTGAAACTGGCCATAGCTCAAGCATTTTGGAATAGTAACAGTAATGTAAACTAGAAATAAACAACATAAGAATATCTAAGAATCCAATGCCTGAGTTGTTCATTTCAGGTTGAGTAACTTCATTGTGTTTGTTTATTCTTTCAGCAATAACGGTTCTAAAGATTCTTCAGAGTAAACGGCCCTGTGAATTTCACCCTGAATGGTATTCATTCATAATACAATCAATATTTAAATAATTGTATCTTATTATATGAACGTGTCAGAGACACACATACCTGTCGAAACCAGCAGCACGTCTCCAAGTGCAAAAACTGAAAAACAAATTTTACAAATAAGAAAAGCAACATTTCAAATGTACACACATAAGAAAGTTATCAAATAAATAATACTTACACATCATGATTGAATGAATACCCCAACGCATATTGGGAAGCTGTCCAATTAATTTCTGAACCTACTAGTATGAAGTTCCTCTATTTGTAACACAACTAAACATGCCAGTGAAAATGATGAGATTAATACAGTAATGCACATTCGACAGCACCCTCCCTCACTGAACAAGTGTTTCCGTTACACATGTAAAAGCTGGCTATTAAAGTAACCAAAGATCAAGAGCAATACATAAATGGTATTGGTCCTTCAAAGCCTCTCATTGTCGTCATCTTAAGACCAGGTAGTTGTATTTTCTTTATAACCTCAATGTATCATTCATCTGCATCAGCTGAAAGACAGTGCTTATTTTAAATAATTCATGAACAGATACTAATAATTCAAATTTCAAATTATAAGGAATAGTGTACAGTAGCCTGTAAATAACTGTTGATAATTCCTTCGTTTTTTGGGGGGTACAAGATAAACACACCAGAGCTTAATTTCACAACTTTGAACAACAGTTTATCATTAATTATGTTGTCACTATTTAGTTTGACACATCTTTATGATTTATAATAACTTGATATGAGTCTTGTTACAAGACATGACTTATAACACAATTTCTACATCTTCAGTCAAACTGCAAATGATCTTAACATGAGAGACTCTGCCTCTGCACATTTTTATCTTTGACTTTCTGCTCCCACACGGTCCCTGTTGAGTTTATGACATCTTCTTTATGGGTGAATCTTTGCATCAACCCAACACCACATTTGTATGGCTATTTCTGACTAGACATGGGTGCTCCTGGGGCTTTGCCAAGGTGTACAAGACAGCACAGCCCTGTTTTTTAAAACTTCATCAACAATTCTCATTGAGCGTCAGATAATCTCTGCTTCCTCATTCTTCAGGATTGCTGTGTAGTGTCAGTCTACACACAGTATATACACTCACCTAACACCTTCTCCCAAACAAAGGATTTCCCCAGTTGCCTCAATTTATACAGATGGCCACTCCCAATGACTTGTTACCTAAGTGGAGAATGGCCATACCTGTGATGTGTAAGTACACATGTATTTACTAAGTAACTACAATGTAAATACAGAGTAATCAGAGACATTTAGTGTAAAGCATTATCAAGATTTGACATGGTGTTAGATCCTTTTTGTAATTCCTATACTGTAGAACTGTAATGGACTTCCAAAACATCATTATGCTCTATAGCGGGGTGGCCAACCCTAGTCCTGGAGAGCCGCAGGGTCTTCTAGTTTTCATTCTTAACTTAATTACTTAACTGAACCAATAATTTTCTGAACTGGTCAACATTAACATTTTTTCCAGGTCTTTAGCCATTGATTATTTAAAGATACCCAGAAAACCTGCAGGATTGTGGCTCTCCAGGACCAGGGTTGACCACCCCTGCTGTACAGTGTGAGCACAAAACAAATGTAAGGGGTGTTTCAGTTTGTACACAGAATACTGGAGGACACTTCAGTGGTTGAATGTTCCCTGCTGTTAAATAATATATTTCAAAGTGGCTAATAGATTGAATCAAGGCGTGCTGGGATCTGTGTCTAGAAGAGCAAAGTGTTTGAGTGAGATGGTGACCAGTATTAGGTTTCTCAGAAGAGCTGAATACACAGTGGTTTATGGGAGAAGTGCTGACTTGTGCAGTCTACAACAGTACAGTTTCTTGGCTATTAAAGAGACATAAATTAAACCAACTGCACTGTACTGGATAGAGGGATTAAGAATGTTGGTTTACAGTAAGTATCGACTTAACTGCAGAACGACATTGTGACAAGAGACTGCGACGGAAATACAATGATCTTTGGTGGTAAGTCTCCCTCCCGACCTGTGAGGGCGCTAAGTAACGAGAACAGAGTACCCTGTTTGGCCTGACACTTCATTCCCAGGGTTAAAAGGAAGTCGGTAATCTTGAAAGGGGGCGGAGCTTCGGTGCACTAACTCATCAACCCGGATGGGAAATGATGTGGCAGTCATGGATTGGAGGAGTGGCTGCTATTGTTTACCAAGGGGTCATGTGTGACGGTACAAATAGGGGACGAAGCGACGTAATCTGTTCCTTCATTTTGCCTAAGGAAAACAACTCCTGTGTTTTGTGAAATTGTATCGTGAGTGTTTGTTTTGTTTTGTCTCTAATTGTTACTTGTTATTAGTAGACAGCTAAACACGTCCGGAGCTGTCGCCAGAGGCCAGCACCAACCCGGACAGAGACCATGGAGAATATTCAACTGATCGGAACAGCAGTGGATTTAAATACCACCACTTTCAAAAAAATGATTAAAGGGCAACAGTGCATGTTAGTGTCTTTAGTTCTTATTATGTGTGTAGAAATATTTAAATGTGTAAGATTCAGATTTTTAATGATTTAAATGGTGGTGGCATTTAGATCTACAGCTGATTAGGTCAATTCAATAGATCTTCATGGGTCTCATTTTAGCCAAGGTCCATTTCTTCGATGAGCACAAGACACAGCCATTTGATGTAGCCAGGAAAACAGGATAGAGGCTTTTCATACAAGTGCAGCACTATGTAATAAATCAACAGTCAGCATGCAGGCTGAGCTCCAGCACTGTGGCAGTCCGTCAACAGTTATTATGAGCTTGTGGGTAAAATCTGATTCCTCCCCAAACTCCCCAAAATTCAAAGTAAAGAAATTGCATAACAGCAGTGAAAGGGTAAACCGTGGATATTCACCTTCACTTATTATAAAATATTGAAACAAAAGCTTTGAAAACTATAAGAAATGTCAACATGAATAGAAATACAGTTTTATTTATTTAAAAGCATTTATAAGGAGCTTTTAAACATTAACATTTAATACAGTTTCACAATTTACAAATCAATCCTAATCCTCTGATTTTCGCTGTGCCACCATGACCTCCAGGACATAGTTTGTGAGACAGTGTGTAAAGGGCAGCTGGAAAGCTTGAGATAACATAGCAGACATAACAACCGGGGAGTCCATACTATGCGTGCAGCTAAGTGTATTGCATGGAAACCCATCAGAACGCGGGGGCTGGGACTCTTCAAGCGCATGAGCCAGTGCTGCTCATAGCCTGGCTGTGCGAGACGTGTACAGAGTACATTTTAGCAAGCTTAGAAAGGCGCTTAAAACACTGCTTCAGCAAACCACAGGATTTAAAATAGAAATGTTAAGAGGCCATCAACACACTACATGTCTTTTGGTGGTTACAGTGTGCCCTGATGAAAATAAGAGAATATGTAATGTGTATGAGATAATAGAAAAACAAAAAACAAATAGCAATTTACTTTATAACAACGACATGAAATACATACAGAGCTGTGCTGAAGAGGCTCTGTCTAAGTGTTATCTAATTGGGCCCCCCTTTGGAGTGACTGCTGTGAACACCAATTACAATTACAACACTGCTAAGAAACAACCCAACACTGTTTTTTATTTGCTGTTTGGTAACTTTACTTGTTGGGTTTTTCATGTCTATCATATGAGGAAGAAAAAAAATATAAATTACTGATTGTCCTTGATTAAGTTTGCAGCACTTTCTTGTTTTAATTTTTGTCTTTGTTTATTTTGTTAGACTGTACAGTTGGTGGCCACGTGTGACAGACGCTTCCTGCACCTAGAAATGACTTGTCTGGTGATGTGATGATTAGCATCCCATCAGAGAAGCTAAACAGCAGGGTGTCGAGCACAGCATGTATTAAAAACAAAGAATCGAGCAGCACTTTGAACACCTGGATCTGAGATCTGACAAAGGGGCTGGAGTTTTAATGTAAATATATATATATATATATATATATATATATATATATATATATATATATATATATATATATATATTGTGACACAGCAGTGCGTGGGGCGGATAGTAAAGTGTGTAACAGTGCATATGTAAAAACACAATGAAAACAATCCTGTTTCCACGATAAATAACTGTCTGTACTGGGTACAGTGTGTAGTGGGGTAAAATGGCTGCCGACTAGAAGACTACATTTCCCAGAAGGCCATAGTCAAAATGGCCAAAGTTAAATGTGTAACAGGACACAGGTGTGTCTTGTTAGACGGGGTCCTGACTGTATAAAGCCAGCCTCGAATCCAGCTCAGGAGGAGTCTACCAGTGAGATGGTTGTAGAGCAAGACATATGGTGTTTCTAAAAGATTACTGTGAGTATTCAAGAAGAACTGTTACTGTGTGGAATAGTTGTGCTGTTTGTAAAATGACCAATTGTTTTCTGTACATTTACAGATTAGTAGTAGTAGTAATAATAATAATAATAATAATAATAATAATACATGTGTTCAACCATCGAATAGGACTATTCAATTTGCCCTGAGTAAAGACAGATTTCTTTATCAGTATGATATGAAGATACTAGCCAAAGCCTTTATCTTCTTCACTTTGTTTCTCCATAGTTTCATGTTTACAACAGAAAATAAATATTAAAAGGTGTAGATAGGAACGTGTGTTATGTGATTTGAAAAAAAAAACAGAAGGGGAGAAAATGACAGAGCTTTTATTCCAAATGATCATTTGCAAATTTTGTACTGAAAAGAGAAAGTGTGTGTTTATTCTTTCAGGACAAATGGTGAGCAAGACACTTCAGAGTGAAAGACCTTGTGAATTCCACTCTAAATGTGGAATGCTTCCATCCTTCTCTACCAGTACGACTGGTGCTGTCCCTGGACAATTATGCCACAGGGCATTGCTGGACTCCTTCCAGAAATGTAGAGGCACTGTGATGGGGTGCTGTGACAGAAATAGAATGATTCTTGGTAGTAAATCTCCTTCCTGACCTGTGAGGGCGCTAAGTAAAGGGAACAGAGTAACCTGGAATGCATGGCCTGACAATTCATTCTCTGGGTTAAAAGGAAATCAGTCGACTAGAAAGGAGACGGAACTTCGGTGCACTAACTCATCTTCCTGGAAGGAAAACGATGTGGCAGCCGCGGATTGGAGGAGGTGTTGCAATCGTTTACAAAGGGATCATGACTGATGGTTCAAATAGGGGACGGAGCGACGTGATCTGTTCCTTTATTAATGGTTAAGGAACGACCCGGAAAGACCAGTATTGTGTGCATCGTATCTTGAGTGTTTTGTTTGTTTGTCTCTGATTGTTGCTATTTGTTATTATTAGTAAATGGCTAACACATTCCGGAGCTGTTGCCAGAGGCCAGCACTAACCTGGACATCACGGCACCTTGTGGCAGGCTGGCTCGCAGTGGTGACGTCACTGACCAGGAAGTAACTGAGTCAAACAATGGATGGGCGGGTGAAGCTGAGTGCAACGGCACTCAGCTGGATTTATTAATAATTAAACAAAAGATTTAAACAAAACACAAAACAAAAAGGCACAAGGGCCAAACGAATAAACAGACAAACAAGTCAGTGACGTGCTGGCTAATCCAGCACGTTTTAGCAATTGTTATCGTCTGCTCGCTCTCTGCTCTCTCCCCTCTCCATACTCTCCTCTGTACACACACCACCCCTGCAGAACGGACAGCTGCAGGTTCTTATACTCTGGCCGAGGGGTTAACTAGTTCTTAATTATCTTATTACCCCTCGGCCAGAGTCTGCACCGCGTTAGTAAGGACGCATGACTGTCAGCTAGTTAAATAATCAGTAGCTGATCAGTCATGCATCCTCACGGGTTTTAAATATAACTATAAAAACAATAACAAAACGCGGCGCTTTTATCCGCGCCCGCAAACAAATACAAATAATAATAAATAAATACATAGGGGCGGACACTCCGCCACACATGCCCCACCTTGTGCACAGCACATGGCCTTTGGCCCCTCCCCTTAGTCCCCAAAGTCCCGGCTAGCAGTCCCGGGCGCGGGAACAGGGGCAGCAACGGGCCAAAGGTGGTGGCCACGGTGGGATGTCCTCCTCCCACCCAAACAGCAAATAGCGTTCAATGGCCTGCGCACAGGCCGGCTCCTCTGGCCAAAACATTTTTGGGGTGGTCTCCAGACCTGCCCCTCCCTTCTTCATGGCCGGCAGCTCCCCTCCGTGGGGCTCTGGCCACCCTTTCTCCTGCAGCGAAATTGCTGCGGGGGGAGCTGGTCTCCTGACCCCCCCTTCTTCATGGCTGGCAGCTGCCCTTCATGGGGCTTCAGCCACAGTATTTCTTGCCCAGTGCGGCTGGGTAAAGCTGGTCTCCTGACCTCCCCCCCTTTTCCGTGGCCGGCAGCTCCCCTTCATGGGGCTCCAGCCACAGTATTTCCTGCTGCGAAAGTGCGGCTGGGGGAGCTGGTCTCCTGACCTCCCCCCCCTTCTTCGTGGTCGGCAGTTCCCCTTCATGGGGCTCCAGCCACAGTATTTCCTGCCGCATGGCAGGACTGGTAGCGACCCCAGGCAAAACGGACCCTCGGGAGGCGAAGGTAGCAGCTGCAAACCTTCGGCAGGCAACGGCAGCAGCAGTGGACCCTCAGGGGGCGACGGCAGCCGCAGCGGACCCTCGGGGGGCGACGGCAGCAGCAGCAGACCCTCGGAAGGCGACAGCAGCAGCAGCAGCAGCGGACCCTCGGGAGGCGAACTCGGGAGGGTAGCCCCTGGCCATGGAGGTTGCAGCGGGAGCTCCACTTCTCCCTCGTTCCCTGTAACTGGTGGCTCTCCAGGTGATGCGGAGCAACAGGCAGCCCCAGGCGATGTGGAGCAACAGGCAGCCCCAGGCGATGCGGAGCAACAGGCAGCCCCAGGCGATGCGGAGCAACAGGCAGCCCCAGGCGATGCGGAGCAACAGGCAGCCCCAGGCGATGGGAGGCAGGCATCCTTGGGCGGTGCGAAGCAGGCATCCTTGAGCGGTGCGAAGCAGGCATCCTTAGGCGGTATGTGGCAGGGCAGGAGCAGTCCTTCCCATGATGGTGGATGTGGAACCAGCAGGTATTCACCCTCTGCTGGTGGAGGTGGGAAGGGAAAGCAGTCCTCCCACGGCGGCTGAGGCGGAACCAGCAGGCATTCACCCTCTGCTGGTGGAGGTGGCAGAGGCAGAGGCAGCTCTTGCTGCTCTGCTCCTGGCGGTGGTGGAGACAGAAGCAGCTCCTGCTGCTCTGCTCCTGGTGGTGGTGGAGAAAGAGGCAGCTCCTGCTGCTCTGCTCCTGGTGGTGGTGGAGACAGAGGCAGCTCCTGTTGCTCTGCTCCTAGTGCTGGAGACAGTGGCGAGGGCTCCTCACCCTCTAACGCTGGAGACAGCAGCAATGGCTCCTCTCCCTCTGGCGTTGGAGACGGCAGCAATGGCTCCTCTCCCTCTGGCGCTGGAGACTGCAGCAATGGCTCCTCTCCCTCTGGCGCTGGAGACAGCAGCACTGGCTCCTCTCCCTCTGGCGCTGGAGACAGCAGCACTGGCTCCTCTCCCTCTAGCGTTGGAGATGACAGCAATGGCTCCTCTCCCTTTGGCGTTGGAGACGGCAGCAATGGCTCCTCTCCCTCTGGCACTGGAGACGGCAGTGGTGGCTCCGCCACACACCTGTATCACGATAATTTGTATTTGCACCACGAGGACTGGTGACCGTGTTTGTATATTGTGGATGTATTAACTGTGTGTTTATTATTTGGGACTGCAAAACCGTTTTACAGAACAGTGCAATACACATTGTTGTGTGTTGCCTGGGATTATTGTTTTGGTCACCAGACCTGGATTAAAAATTAAATCTCTTTTCTGTCTGTCTCTTCATTGTGCACCGCATCACTCCTACACCTGTGCCCTGCAAACCACTCAGCCACAGGTGCCCACCCCCTTTTATGTATTTGTATTGTATTAAAACCCCATCCCTATACATCTCATGGAAATGTGGCTGGAGCCTTAATAAGGGAATTGTTTAATGGGTAATTAAGGCTCCAGCCACAGAATAAAGGACCCACTCCGGGCTCATAGGGAGAGATGGTTGAGGAGTAGAGAACAGGAGTGAGGTGGTAAAAGTAAATAGTCGAAAATGAAACAAATGCTCTACTTGCTGGCGCAGAACCAGCATGATGTAAGAAATAGCCTATGACAGGAGTGGGTTATTTTGCTTATAAAATGGCTACATTTCTTTTTTGAAAATAATTACACAAACTAGCTTTTTTAAGGAAAAAATAAGAAATATATTATGTATCCTTCCACTGAGAAAATATAGTCCCTGAAGATTTTGATTGTAACATATATTTTGTGCTTTTTTATTATTTACCATAAACATTACATTGAATATTGCCATTTATAGTAACATTTTCGAGATTAAATAAAATGGCATGTGTGAATTGAAAGCAGACTGATTTCCCACATCTGAGGGAGGATTCATGGAACAGCCAAACACTGCACTGCACTCAGTGGAGGGGCTTCCGAGTGTTTTTTTTTTTTTTGTAGGAAATGATTCTACTCAGGCTTTGAGGCTTTGTGGTCTTCAAGAGAAGCTGCCCAATAATTTCTGAGGCTGTTTTCACACCAATGGCCGGTAACTGGCATAATTTCCCTATATTGTAAAGCAGCATTAGCTGATATGTGGACTAAACGACTTCCCTGTCAGTTTGAGCAGTGCCGCAGTCCTTCCCATCTGCGGCGAGCACAATAGAATTCTATGCTGAACCCGACCTCCAACGGTTGTGTCAGCAGAGAGCAGGAGAGATTTTAATTTTGTTTTAAATATGTTTCTGAAATTGGAGGGTAGTGGTGAGATGTATCTGTTGTCGAGTTTAAACATTGCATACTCGCTAGTCAGTTTTATAAGGCGATATTTAATAAGTAGATGCCGCTGCTGCATATATATTACATGCTGAGTAAGACTTGCGTGGTGATTTCTCAGATGGCTTTTGAATAGTGTTACTGCTACTGCTTGCCTCAGAGTTTTCTTTGTTCTGTTCTCTGACTAAATAAATACCACAGTATATTTGCCAATTTTTCTGTAATTCTTAGTGACAGAGATGAAAAAAAAGATTGTTGAGTGATTTAAATGCTGTTTCAGTTGTATGTTGACATTTTTACCTACAGAAACACTGTTTAGAGAATTGTTACTTTTGCGGCATAGTAATATTTATAGATCAGGTAAGTAAGTTGGTCTATGTAATTATTAATTATTACCGCACGGTCATGTGATTTTGTTCAGCCAATCACAGCACTCAATTTATCCAAGCCATTTTATAAACTTGTTTTTCTATTATAATTATTATTTGTCTGTTTTGTTTGGCCAACGAGCCGTTTTGTTTTGATAAAGTGTTTTTGTTTAAACTTTTCAATGCGCATGCAGTGCTTTTTCATACCTCAGTACTGCCTTGTGTGTCTATATCTTCCGGGTCTGTGACATCATCTACCAGCCATCATTGTGACAGGCACTCAAAAGGGTGACATCTTAACTGGCTTGGCTAAACTTCAAGTTGATGGTATATCAGCACAATAACTTGTCTACATTTATCTGAGGTGAGAGTAAGAACATTGTTACAGCTCCCATCTCAGAGTCAGTTAAACCCTGACCAGTAGCTGAACTGCACCTTCCACCAAGATAGCTCAGTATGTTCTTTAGAGGTGTTTCTACAATGTTACTCATTGCAGTTCTTACTATAAACTTTCCCAAATCAATCCCTTTATCATATTTTAATTTTAATAGTAATAGTGGCTACTCTAACCAGAACACTGCCTTCTCACCAGCCAGGCCAGTAAATAGTGATGACTATCTAGGAGGGAACCAGCATTCCTTCAACCTGAGCCTGAATAATAAACAGACCAGGGTAGAATACCCCCCCAATTTTGACCTGTAAAATCAAAAAGCACTTTATATATGTAATGTCCAGCACCAAGACATACTTAACAAGCACATCCATTCTTAGCACAATGTTACCAAATTCACAGGCTATGATAAATATGGGGGATAAATACATGGGGACCAGTACCAATTACACATTGACATGCCTATCTTTCTGTTATATACATCTAATTTCCCATAAAGCATTTGCAGGACAGATCAGCAGCTCCACTGAAGGAAACAGCAGGACACACCCACACTCCCAGCATGTTTGACCACATTCCAGTTCCTGGCTGAAGGGGGCGCACTTTTCTGATTCTGAATTACATTGTCCCTGTCTTGCTGTTGGGCTGACCACTCTTTCACAATCTAGTGAATAGAGGCCTTCAGGTCTTTCATCCATCCATCCATTATCATTAACCGCTTACTCCTTTACAGGGTCGTGGTGAGCCGGAGCCTAACCCGGCATACACAGGGCGCAAGGAGAGACTACACCCTGGACGGGACGCCAGTCCATATCAGGGCACCACATACACACTCACTCACACAGTGGGCAATTTAGAGTGACCAATCAATCTAGACAGCATGTCTTTGGACATTGAGAGGAAACTGGAGTACCAGGAGAAAACACACGTGAACATGCAAACTCCACACAGACAGTACCCTAGGTCGGATTCGAACCTAGGACCCTGGCGCTGTGAGGCAGCAGCGCTAACCACCACGCCACTGTGACGCCCTCAGGTCTTTCACTCCCCTCTAATTTCTTCCAAGGCTTTCAAGATATCCCCTACAGTATGTCCACCATCTTCTGACATACTTATCATCTCTGTTCCTAAACTGACTCTTTACCAGTTTGTGGACAAGGGCAACCTGGAATGGATTTCAGAAACATGCTGGATGAGTTGCTGGGGTTCTTCTGAAGCAATCATGGGCAGAGTTGGAAGGACAGCATATTGAACTGGAACCTGTATAATTATATTTAAACGTGAACACTTAACTACACTTCAGAATCAGAATCATTCAGACACACATTCCTTTCAATGTCTTTACTTATTTACTTCTGTTATAAAGGGAACAAATGCAAATGTATGGCTCATGGCTACAATACAATGTTCCATTATTTTGTCTATAACAATCTTTTGTCACTAAATTTAGCTGTGGGACAATGACCAGGACTTTGTAACAGTTTGAGGAACAGGCGGATAACATAAGCAACATAACAACAGTTAGGCACATGCTGTGCATGCAGCTCAGCATATAGAAATGAAACCAGACGCTGGGTTCAGCACCCCTGACTCTGAAAGCACAAAGCAGGCAATGCATGGCTGAGGTGAAATAGAAATGACTCATATGAAGTTACAAACAGAAATTAATTATTTTTAGACATTAGACAAAAGAATGAGAAAGCCAATGCTACTCACAGCCTCATTGTGCAAGGCATATGCAGTGTTTAATTTTAGCATGCGTAGCGCTGTGACAAGAATGACAGAGCCTTGCTTAAGCAAACCACAGTATTTAAAACAGAAATGATAAAAGACCATCAATACAAAACATGTCCGGTGGTGGTGGCCCTGATGAAAAAAAAAAACAGTGAGTTGAGATCATAGATAACAGACAACACACCCACACAAATGCATATTGTACACTTTATAATAATTAAGTTAAATACATACAGAGTCATGATGAAGTGGCTGTAGATCAGAGATGTGGCTGATTCAACAGACCCACATGAGCACTAATCATGGACTGCCTGTGTACCTTAGGTAATCTAGCAGTACTGCTAACTGGGGTCTGTGTAACCAGCTGTTGGTTATTGAAATACATCTAATTGTTTTACAGTATGAAAAGGAAACACATGAAAAACAAGAAATAATATTCCATTCATAACACAACAAATTAGATTCTCAAAGCTTTTATCAAGTTATTTTGAAAGGAAAGAATACAATTTCCTGATAATTAATTGCTAAGTTGAACCCCCAAAACTTCATATTTATGTTTTCTAACCTGACACACACTGTATATAAAATGATAGACCAGGAATGATTCAAGATGTATCTTCTTGTGTTCAGCCCCTTTAAAAGGTTACCGGTATTTGCACTTTTATTTTGCAGTTTCCATTTCTTTTTTCCAGGCCTATGCTATGCATTTACGTTGGATTACCATTGCTACCATACTATACTTTACTCTTAACTGTTGCATATGTTACAGTGTCTTCATCAGGTGCAGATCTGAGTTTCTTCTTGGTGACACGGGCAGTGTTTATTTCTGAGTAGGTGAGTGTGTCGTCCTGTTGTTTTGAAGTCTGCTCCATCTTATTCTGCAATAAATTATCAGATTGGAGAGAGATCAGGATGGCGAAACGGTACTAAACAAACTGTCCAAACAAAGAGATACGACCTAATAAAAGAAAAGGGCCTTTTATCCATCTGTAAATATATACCAGTAGCTGCACAATATCTTCTTGTTATACCCTATCCACATTACTAAAAACAATACCTAAACAATGCGCAATGTGTTGAAACCATGTCATTATCATTCACTTTGTTCACAGTCGTGTTTAAGCATGTGATTATCATGCATTATTTAGGTTGTGTGAATGAGGCGTTAGACACTCTCAAAGTTCCTCTACTCCATACCTGCTGTAAGGTTCCAACACAATTCATACACTCCTCAACTGAGAGTTTTTACCTACAGCCTATTTACACGGGAAATGTAGCCATTAGTCATTGGAAACCTAAGATGTCAAAATACCCTTTTCTGGAGCAAATTCAAATCACTCAACTCATTACATTAAGGTCTAAATGAACTTTATAAATTCTAAACAATAGTAATAAAAATACATGGATTATTATCAGAGAGTCTGTATATCCAGTGTTTTGTGAGTCTATTTAACTTTGCATGAGCAGATAAAGCGTATGTCATGTATCAAGTCAGCCCGGTTTCAAGAATGTTTGTGGTCAGGATTTACGTGTCTTCAGCAGTAAATTTTGCTTCAATAGAATGATAAATAATGGCAATGTATCCATTCAAATCTGAAACAACCTGTATATGTGCAAGCAAATTGTTTGAGACATGTAACATATAGGACTTACCACCGTGGCGTAGACAGGTTCAGTTTGGACAGCAGGGTCTGGAATGGCATTGTATCAAATAGATTAGTTTCCTAGTTTGAATGGTGGTGAAAACAGCTAGTGACACAGCGAGATGAAGAAGTCCCCATCATTTAAACATACTTCATTTGTACCCATTGTGGTGAAGAATGCTGTGCCCTACCTCGTTTGGATTGCAGACACTTCAGCACTCCTCCTATCAGCAGTAACAGCAACACAAGGACCCCAGATCCTACCCCTGCACCCAGGTACAGAGCTGGAACAGATCCTGGGGGATCCACATACAAATGGTATTCATTATAAGATCCATTTAAATATGTGCAAACAGATTCTATGATTCATTAATAACCTATTGACATAAAAGCATGATTAAGATGTGTTCAAAACAAATGTAATCCAATCCTGTTTTTACAGTGCCTTGATCTTGCGGTATGTGAATAGGGTGCATACAGTGTGCTCCACAGTGAAGTCATACATTGTTGGTTTTTGAGCAGGTACACCAAACGCACAATAATCATGTTTTTCAGAAAGCCTAGTTTTTGGATGTAAGGATTGTGAAACTCTTGCCTATGTATTGTTCTGGACTTGTGGGGAGAGGCTGGCTTTTCATAACTCAGAGTGCAGCTGTGACCTCGGAGGGATGATAAAACCATTGTTTCTGCTTAATAAGCTGTTTTGAGCCTATGTACAATCCATAATCAAACCAATTAAAACTGGTTTAACTCACTTTTGTTAAAAGTGACATGTTATAACTTTAGGTAAGTGTTATGGAACGCATAATAACATACTATACAATTGGAACACGTAGGATTTTCTGATAACCACACACCTTGTGTGGGGCAGGGTACACATTGTTCCAGTTAAATGGTATAAGCTCTTATTGTTTCATCAGACTTTGTTCCTTTTCATTGTACAACTTGTTACTTATGCTTCCCATTTAAATGATGAAGGAAGCGAGAAATCATTGAAACTGTGTTTTTGCTGACATTGGTAAAGTGAAGAAGAAACGCAAATGTTAACTTTCAATGTGCTTTGTCTCACACCATGCATCATGCTAGGGAAATCAGACCAAATTTGATCAAGGAAATTACATAAGTTAGCTATATATCTGTGCTGTACGAAAAAATTTCTTGTCTCAGCTCAATAACATCTACACTGATGCCAGCTCAGAAACTAACCTCTCTGTGCCATGCCAGCTCAGAAAAGAGCCACCATCGCCATGAAAGCTCAGCTTGGCTTAGAAAATAACATTTACCCTGATGCCAGCTCAGAACACTATCAACTGAGTCCTGTGTATCAGATCACTGATGTATCAAATTTGATTTGCTTTGCTCCTGTTTGCATTTTTGATTCCTGAATAAACTCTTTGAGATTGACTTTACCTGAAGAAGATTCATTATTTTTAAGGATAAATAGAATCTCTTACATGGACTTGGTTTAATCTGGTATGAAGTTGTCCACATGTACCAGCAATAATCACAGCTGTGACCATTCTGATTCAAATATAATTTCTGATATATTAGTTAATTACTACCTTGAATATTGACAGCTTAATAGCTTACTTTTCTCTCTAAAACTCTGACTACTAAAATATGTGGTTTTATTAAGTTCAAGGAAACTAATAAAAAGAAAAATTTGCCTACACCATCTGTCTGTTGGGTCTTGACAGATGTGGTCGGAGTTGTCATATCTCCTGTGGGAACACGAACAACAACATGTAGAAAAGCATCACCATTAGGCTAAAAAGGTGGCCAGCTGTTTAATAATTAACTGGAAATGACATTAGTCACGCGACAAATGCGTAAGAGAGGCAGCACCTGTGTTGAAAACTGAAAGAAAGTGGGCGTCAAAGAAAGCTGTGGAGGATGCAAAGGCTGCCCTTTGAATTGGTGATATCATGGGGCAAGTTCAGCATGGAAGACGGGGTCTTGGTCTCAGTTCAGCTCCTCCTACATGGCACAAGGCAGCCCCCGCTCAATGGAGGAAGCTGGTAGTCAATGAGGTGCAAAAGCAGGAGGAGAGGATAAGGTGCATAAAGGCCATTTCCCAGGCCAAGCAGGGAGAATGGATGAGATGGGAGAGTGTGGAACAATGCAAGATTGGCTGGCAATATCTATGGTCAATGGAATACTGCAGGATCAGTTTCCTCATCAGGTCAACATATGATGTTCTCCCATCACCACAGAACCTAAACCTCTGGGTAGGAGAGGATCCCTCATGTCCTTTATGTTTATCACCTGCAACATAAAGGCACATTTTGACAGGATGTAAGGCGGCTCTTAGCCAAGGATGGTTTACTTGGAGCCATGACCAGGTGCTGCGATGTTTGGCCTTAGCATGGGAAGACAAGTGTAACATGATCAATAAGTTGCCACCTGTTCCATCAAAACATTAGACACAAAAGTCAACATTCTTCCACCCAGGAGAGCAACCACCAAGAAAAGGTGTTAAAACCAATCCTCGCCCAGGACAACTGGAAGCTGCTAGAGACTGGAACATGCTGGCAGATGTTGGTCAATTGCTTATTTTTCCACCTGAGGTTGCCACCACTAACCTTTGACCAGCTATTGTCTTGTGGTCTGGATCAGCACGCCTTGTTCACCTGGTAGAGTTAACAATGAGAGGAAGAAACTGTGGTATGCTCAACTAGCCACTGAAGCGGAACAGTGAGATGGAGAGTCTGGGTTTACCCAGTGGAGGTGGGTTGTTGAGGATTTGTGGCACACTCTACAACCCTGTTTCTCAGAGACGTCAGATTCAGTGACCAAGAGTTGTGTCACACAATGAAGAACTTATCTGAAGCAGCAGAGAGGAGCAGCAACTGGCTGTGGTTGAGACGGAAAGATTCAGCCTGGGGATCTCAAGCACAATAGAAAGAAAGAAACGCTGATGTACAGGTAAGTAAGCTGGGCTGAGTTGAGTGGGGGATGGAGGGGTGTGATGCTGGGACACCAGAATCACCGTCGAGCCCTCTTGAGGTGTTGTGGGCTAGTCGACGAAACACCGAGGATGGAAGGTGCCACTTGAAGACCCCCCAGAGATGTTCCCTACTTAGCGCAAATCCAGGCGGTTGTCATGCTGATGCGCTGGGGAGACCCGACTGTGGTTGATCCCGGCCAGCATCGCAGCCGTTGTGTGTGCTGATGCGCTAGGGAGGCAATAAGCTGATCCTGGAGCCAGCATTGCACTTCAGCCATCAACACCAGACAGAAGGATATCTACATCATCATATGGAAGGAAGCGCAAATGGATGGAAACACAGATGGATCACATTAGTTTACTGTAAAGCTAAAACTCTTAGTTGGTGCTTATCTTGGCAAGAGCCAAGTTCAAATCAGCATGAAGTTATAACATCTACTCTCGTGTAATGGAAATCATAATTCAGACCAACATTGATTTGATGATAATGTGTTCTTTATAATGGTGTTAATAGTGGGAGAACTACTGCCCCTATAATGTATAAACCTGATCTTGTGCAGATCTCATTCCACTTATTGAGCTCTATGTATGTTCAGTCACAAGCACAATCACACACTCTCTTTCCCTCAGTTTCTCCTCTAGGGGTAAATGAAGCTCATTCCCCAGTATAGTGTTCTTGTGTGTTGAAAAGAACAATCCAAGACCAGTATAGTGAATATTCATAATCTGTATTCATTCATTTATTAAACCTAAAACAGCCTCGCTTCCAGCTTGCCACTGCAACCTTCCTTCTCTCAAAAACCCGAACTGGAGTGGCGTAACAATCAGCTCGTTACTTCACTCAAAACATGGACTGGACTCAAACAGTGCTACAGTATTACAACAACATTACACCCAGCCTTGGAGGCCTGACAGCACTGGCGTCACCTCAGCGAGGACGGCTCTCCACTGAGACTGAGGAGAGCTCTTCACTCAAGCTTATTTCACCCATTCTTTCCCACTCTGGGGGTAAACAAAGCTTGTTCCTCAGCCTTGGAGGCATGGGCGTCCGCAGAATTCATTTTAGGGGGAGCAAGGTGTTTAGAACTAGTCGGGGTAACGTGGTTTTGTATCGCATAGTAATGATTACACTTCTAAGCCTCATTTACAACTCAGACATAAGTCGGCATAGGTCCAGGTGGCAGCAGAGATCCTTCTCATTTTCAGGTTGCGTTTCAACTTGTCTATCTATATTTAATTCAAGCGCTATTAGACTGTGCTGCACAGTAAGTGGAATTTAAGAATACACTAGCTACTGTCTCCACTTCTATAGAATTATTTTAATCACACAGGAACGTGTAGGAATAAAAGTTTAAAGGCAGTCATAAAGTGTGCTTTATCAACACACTTGAAACAATTATAAATATACTTTGCAAAAGAAAAAACAACCACAACCAAGTAGAGCAGGAAATGTAAACTATAAAACAAAATATGTCACCTGCTGACATATTGAAGTAACAAAGTGCATGTTAAACACACTGCTCCAAGCTAACTGAACTACTTAAAACAAACAAACACACACTTAAACACATGATACTATGATAGTCATCACTCATAGGTCTGTGTGGCTCGAAACAGCACCACTGACACACACCTAACTAGAGGTACAGTATTACTATCTTGTAAATGGCCAGCAGCAAGCTATTTAATTATACCAGTTTGAACTTAAGCATAACTTAGTGAGTTGGGTAAAAAGTATAAAAATAATTTTATTGTAGAAGTCATGAAAATAAGTTTCCTGCTTAAACGTGTTATTTATAATGAATAACTATAGTAGCAGTATATAATAATATTATTTATTTATTTATTTTGCAGACACCGTTATCTGAGACAACTTACAGAGGCTAAGCTGTGAACTATGCAACAACCATCACTGTTGCAGGGTCACTTAAATTAGGACCTCGGGTTCACACCTCAAACTAAAGACAGAGCACAAGGAAGTTAAGTGACTTGCTCAAAGTCACAGAGTGAATCAGTGGCTGAGATGGGATTTAAAGCCAGGAACCTCTTGGTTCCACAACATTTATTTAACCGCTGGACCACACAGCCTCCACAGAATATAACTATGAACAGAAAATCATTAAAAAAACTGTTGTAAAGACATTTTCAACTTAAGTGATCTGCACCATCACACATAAAACAAAGCAAGAAAAAGATATTCACAGCTGGGCATTCACATTGTAAGACATTTGATTAATACACTGCTTCAAGCAAACACATTTAAAATTACATGACTTAAATGCAATGCAGAAAAAATAACTTTGGTATGGAAAGTACAACATGAATACAAATGCATTTACCTTTGTATATGTTCCCCTTTGTGAAAGAAGTAATGCATTAAACTGCTTACAGACCCAAAGAAGAAGAATAAACACCAGTACAAAATAGCCCCTCTTATTAATACATGATGTCATAATAGTTTTTCACATCATAACTTGTTCCATACTAATAATGCCAGCCCAGTCTTTGTGTTGTGTTTATACTTGTTTTGTGTTTATTTTAATTGTGAAAGAGTATGGTTCAGATTATAGGTCAGCTCTATTGGGGTTAATATTAGCGTGCTGTACTTCATGGTGAGTCCTGTCAGAATGGTTTCATTTGAAGAAACTACCCCTACTGTATGCAATGATGGGTAACTCCAAGTCAATCATTTTAATTGTGAAATATGTTGTCAAAAACTGTCATTTAAATCGGAAAACTGAATTGAGAACAAAACAAATACAGACTTGCCTGTCGGTTTCTGTTGGGATGGAGTTGTCGTATATTCTGTGGGAATATAAATAACAACAATTAGAATCTAAAGCTGAGGTTTCAGTTTCTCTAATAAATAATTCAGACCAACAATTATTAAACCGAGGGATTCTGATGATCTCTTCAGATTCATGAACTGCATGGATATTGATCTTTGCAACACTTCAAAACAGTTTCATGTCTAATTGAAACTACATGAGAGACACAATAGTTAACATGTAATCAAGCACACAAACATTAGATTCAGTTCTTCCACCCCCATACCAGCTTTAGAATATATCATAGACTATTTAATGATGGTATTTGCAGTGCTGTACAGCAAACATTGAAACAAATAAATAAATAAAACTATTTGTAAATTACAGTATTGAGTAATATGAGAAGGCTAATAATAATTTTTTAAAGACCCGGCTGTGCTATTTTGCTTTGCTATATGGCAAACAGTAAGTATTTTTTTATTATATTTATTTTCCTATACCATATGTACCAAAAGTATTTTGAATTTTAATTTGTTGGTTTTCGCAAAGAGCCCTTATCTGATGACTAAAAGGGTGGCTGTACAGGTACGGCCAAAAGTTTGCATCACCCTATAGAATTAACTAATTTTGCTTCATAAAGTCAAATTAAACCTGCTAAATAATGTTATGTTAACACATTGAACTACAAACCGTTTTGTAGTTTTGCATATACTTATTGAAAAACTTACAACAATTTTAAGATTTAACATTTCGCAATTTAACAGGAAATACTGTACTACTATTATGGCTTGCAGTAGATATTATTTTGTAGTTTCTTTGTGACATGATGTTAAATACAAGATCTAAATTATGTTTATATATTTTTTTAATTATGTCTAAATTTTATTTTTGTGGATGATGCATAACTTTTGGCAATAGCTTATGTGCCACTGTCAATTGAATCGACCGCACTGTGTCACAAAGTATTCAGCTCAGTACATACCTGCCACATGAAGGTAGACTGGGCGACTGCGTTTGCTGTTTGCTGAGTTCACAAGCTTCTCTTTTCCATACACACAGGTGTAGTTTCCAGTATCACTCCTCTTAACTTTTTTAATGGAAAACTTGACAGCTGGTATGCCTTTGGGATCAGGTTGTGAATCGACAAGGCTTCCATTTTTATACAGATGGAAAAAACTCTCTTTTCCTGTTGCATCTCTGAATTCAGCTGGCATCATGCATTTAAATGATACATCCATTCCTTCAACTGCACTCTGTTTGTCTAGCTGAAGTATGAACTGAGAGCTTGACTCTGAAAATACAGTTTAAGTTAAAAATATGCCTTCAGAACACACCTAAAAATATTCAATAACAAACAGTGGAGTTTTACTAATCCAAACCCTGTTCCGATTAGTGGTTTGATCATAATGTGTACCATATTAAAAACACCATATCTAGTCTTATGTTTGATATTTTTGTAAGTTATAGTTGATGATAAATCAGTAATAACAATTTGAATAAAACATTCAGAGACAGCTATTTTATACATTCTCACAGAATTATAACATTGAATTTTCTCCAGCCAATATCAATAAGCATTTAATTACCAGAGCATGGTTCAGATTAGTGTGAGTCTAGTGTATGGGAAATTTAGCTTAAATATTTTTTAATACCATTTCAAGACTAATTTCAAGAATAATCAATTGACTGAAGGATCACTCTATTATTTATATATACTTCAAGTTTGTAAAATACATTTTTTTGAATGATTTAGGCTCTAAAAGTAGTTGTTACAAAAATGCATTTTTCCTAATCCACCTATTTAAGAACAAACCAAGCAATTTAAAATTTGATTTTGTTATTTTTCATATGAAATCAGTTAATTTCCTTCATAAATAAATAAATAAATAAATAAATAAATCATTCAGGTGTTTGGTTTTGTACTCACCTTTTACATTGAGATAAACTGAAGAACCATGGCTGATGTTTTTCACATCTCCTGGATTCTCTTTTCCATACATGCAGGTATAGTTTCCAGCATCATTCTTTCTGATGTCTTGTTTTATAAATGTGACAGCTCCCATTCCTCCGGGCTCTGGCAGTGAACTGATCTTCTCTCTGTTTTTATATAAATGGAACCAATTCTCCTTGTTCTTTGGTTGTTCTCCATGCACAGCCGCTATTACACATTTGAATTCAACCTTCTCCCTTTCCACTACAGTCGTTTTGCCAGTCTGAAGTATCGCTGTGCGAAGTGGCTCTGTAAAAGTATTTAAAAAAGAAAAAAATGACAGATGAGCGAGAACAATCTGTTAAGCAAATAAGAACATATGAACACTTTTTGAAGTGAGGTTAAAATTTGTGTATAGGCATTTGACATTCTATGCCTATAGATATGTTTAAAATATGATGTTTTTAGAAAATTAAATAAGACCATTTGTTTTCTGAAAACTGCACTTTTCTGTGTTCACGTGATTTGAAACATTTAATCCAAAATCAATATTACACTTTTTGTTCTGTTTCATAAAAGTTATCAGTAAAATGTAACCAGGAGGAAAGTTTATATTTTTCAGTGACAATGCATGAAAAAAGCCATCTTCATAAATGCTACAAAATGTTATTAGTTTTAAACATTTATTGCATGTAGTTATTTGAAATGGGCCCTAGCTCAAGCATATTGGAATAGCAATAGTGATGCTATTCGGAAGTAAAACACAAGGGTGCAATTTACAAAGCCCTATACTCCAAAACTATCATTTGCACTTATTTCTGAAAAGAGAAAGACATCCATTAATGTGAGAACACTAGAAATAAACATCATAAGAATATCTAAGAATTCAATGCCTGAGTTGTTTATTTCAGGTTGAGTAACTTCATTGTGTGTGTTTATTCTAACAGGAATAATGGTGCTAAAGATACTTCAGAGTAAATGTCTCTGAATTTCACCCTTAATGTTACTCATTCATAATGCAATCAAGATTTAAATCATTGTATCTTATTATGTGAACGTGTCAGAGACACACATACCTGTCCAAACCAGCAGCACGTCTCCAAGTGCAAAAACTGAAAAACAAATTCATCATTTTACAAATAAGAAAATGTTAGCTTCTATTTTCTTTTAAAGAATAAAAAGTGAGATTTGGTAAAATCCAATGTGCGGAGTGTTGTATTTTTCATTGTGACATGCTCTCCTCTGCACCTGTGATGAGACTAATCAGGAGTGCAGATGTTTCATTGATTTAAATAAGACAATTAACATTTCAAATGTACACCCATAAAAAGTTATCAAACAAATAATACTTACACAGTATGATTGAATGAATACCCCAAGGCATATTGGGAAGCTGTACAATGAATTTCTGAAACTACCAGTATGAAGTTCCTCTGTTTGTAACACAACTAAACATGACAGTGAAAATGATTAGATCAATACAGTAATGCACATACGACAGCACCCTCCCTCACTGAACAAGTAAGCCCGTTACACATGCAAAAGTTCACTATTAAAGTAACCAAAGATCAAGAGCAATACACAAATGGTATTGGTCCATCAAAGCTTCTCATTGTCATCATCTAAAGACCAGGTAGTTGTATTTTCTTTTTAACCTCAATGTATTGTTCATCTGCATCCACTGAAAGAGAGTGAACTTATTGTAAGGAATGAATGAAGAGATACTAATTATTCAAATGATAAGGAATAACGTAGAGCAGCCTGTAAATAACTGTTGAGAATTCTTTCATTTTTTTCTGATACAAGATAAACACACCAGAGCTTCATTTCACAGCTTTGAACATCAGTGTATCATAAATGATGTTGTCACTGTTTAGTGTTGCCCATCTTTAGGATTTATACTGACCTGCTATGAGTCTGTTACATCTTCAGTCAAACTGCAAAGGATCTTAACCTGAGAGACTTCCTCTTCAACTTTCTGCTCCCACACGGTCCCTGTTGAGTTTATACCATCTTCTTTATGGGTGAATCTTTGCATCAACCTAACATCAGATTTTTATGGCTATTTCTGACCCGACATGGGTGCTTCTGTGGTTTGCCAAGCTGTACAAGACAGGGCAGTCTTGTTTTTTAAAACTTCATCAACAATTCTCATTGAGCATCAGAGAATCTCTGCTTCTTCATTCTTCTCGATGGCTGTGTAGTGTCAGTGAGTCTCCCTCGCAATGTGCACTGGCCATTTTTAGTGAAAGCAATATGACGCAGGTCAGTTTCAGTACTCTTATGTATTGATGCAAGCAAAATTATTCAACATGTTGTCACTGGAACAATATTTATACACAGTTGTTGTTTTTGTATATAATAGTGGGCCATTGTACACAATGTATTTTGTAAAGATTATACAGAATTAACAAAATAACATCACTCCATCAATCTAATCTACCTTTTCTCTGTTTTTTCATTTATTTTTTTATTTTCTTTCCTCTTTACTTTTTCTATGGGAAATCCCCCACACATACACCTCTTCCCTACTGCTGACCACACACACCATAAACAGACTAATCACAGTGATGGGTTGGGGATGGACAGGGATGGACTAACCCTGCCTAGGTGCAATACCTCATAGGCACCCAGGATATGCACACTTGTATCAGAAAAGTGTTAGAGCTAGGGTTAGCATTAGGGTTAGTGTGTTAGGTTTAGAGTTAGCATTAGGGTTACAGTTAGGAATAGGGTTATGGTAAGGGTTATATCATGCAAAAGGATTTACACATTAGTACATTGTAACTTTGTGTGAGAGGATAGCGCTGTCGCCCAAGATGTTACCGGCAGGAATTAGAGACCCAGAGAGAGAAGCTGCAGTCTCAGGCACACATTTCTGAAACACAAAACAAAGAAAAAGGCACAAGGGTCAAAACAAAAGATTTCCACAAAAACAGTACAGGCTGGGTATTCGCCTTCACTATATACATTACCATGAAAAAGTATTTGCCCCCTGTCTGATTTTCTGCATTTTTGCATATTTTTGACACTGAAAGTTATCAGATCTTCAACCAAAACCTAATATTAGCTAAAAGGGACCCTGAGTGAACAAATAACACAAAAATTTGATACATATTTCATTTATTTATTAAAGAAAGTTATGCAACACCCAATGCCCCCGTGTGAAAAAGTAATCGCCCCCTTAGACTCAATAACTGGTTACGCCACCTTTCGCAGCAATAACTGCAACCAAACGCTTCCTGTAGTTATTGATTAGTCTCTCACAGTGCCGTGTAGGAATTTTGGCCCACTCCTCCATGCAGAACTTTAAATTTCTTGTTCTTCAACCATTCTGATGTAGACTTGCTTGTATGTTTCCGATCATTGTCTTGCTGCATGACCCAGCTGCGCTTCAGCTTCAGTTCACGGACGGATGGCCTGACATTCTCCTGTAGAATTCTCTGATAGACAGCACAATTCATGGTTCCTTCAATGATGGCAGGGCGTCCAGGTCCTGATGCAGCAAAGCATCCCCAAACCATGACACTTCCACCACCTTGCTTGACCGCTGGTATGAGGTTCTTACTGTGGAATGCAGTGTTTGTTTTCGCCAGACATAACGGGGCCCATGTCGGCCAAAAAGTTCCACTTTTGACTCATCTGTCCATAGAACATTGTCCCAGAACTCTTAAGGATCATCCATGTGCTTTTTGACAAACTTGAGACGAGTATTCAGGTTCTTCTTAGTGAGCAATGGTTTCCGCCTTGCTACTCTGCATTTTTTCCCCAGTGTCTTTCTGATGGTGGAGTCATGAACACTGACCTTAGCCAAGCGAGAGAGGCCTGCAGATCCCTGGATGTTGTTCTAGGGTTCTTTGTGACTTCCTTGACAATTTTACGCCTTGCTCTTGGAGAGATTTTGGCAGGACGGCCACTCCTGGGAAGATTCACTACTGTCCCAAACTTTCTCCATTTGGACAATATGGCTCTGACTGTAGTTCGGTGGAGCACCAGAACCTTAGAAATGGCTTTGTAACCCTTTCCAGACTGATAGGCATCAACAACTTTTTTTCCTGAGGTGTTCAGGAATTTCTTTTGTTCGTCGCATGATGTGCCTCTAGCACCTGTGTGCTGACAACTTCACTCAGATGGTAAGGGCCAAAATTAGTCAGATTTATATTGGGCAGGGCTGGCCCAAATCAGGCCTGGTTGTTAACCAAAGTACTCAAACAGTTGACCCTAATTATCCCTTTAATTGGGTTGAGTTAACTAGAGGGGGGCAATAACTTTTTCACACCTGAAGATTGCATGTTTGATTACCTTGCACACCAAACAAATGAAAGAAGCACCAAACTTTGGTGTCATTTTTTTTCTCTCAGACTCCCTCTATATAATACTACAACCCACAAAAAAATCTGACCAACTATAATGTGAAAAATGTGCAAAAATGCAGAAAATCAGGCAGGGGGTCAAATACTTTTTCATGGCACTGTAATTCTCAAAAACTCAGTCTAAACAGAATATACACACTCACCTAACTCACAAACAAAGGATTTCTGCTCCCCTCTATACAGGTGGCCACACCCCAATTAGCATTCAAGTACCTAATTGGGGAATGGCTACATCTGTGATTGTTGGCAGGGATAGGATTTAACCCCATTGCTGCCACACTATGCATAATGGCATTGTAATTACGTATAAGTACACATGTATTTACTAAGTAAGTACAATGTAATTACGGAGTAATCAGAGACATTTAATGTAAAGCGTTACCAAGATTTGACATGGTGTTGGATACTTTTTATAATTCCTATACTGTAGAACTGTAATGGATTTCCAAAACATCATTATGCTTTATAGCGAGGTGGCCAATCCTGGTCCTGGAGAGCCGCAGGCTCTTCTGGTTTTCGTACTACGAGTTCTCAATTACTTAACTGAACCAAATATTTTCTTAATTGGTCAACACTAACATTTCTTCCAGGTGTTCAGCTATTGATTATTTAAAGATATCCAGAAAAGCTGTAGGATTGTGGCTCCCCTGAACCAGGGTTGACCACCCCTGCTGTACAGTGTAACAAAATGATGGAGTTCACAGGGGTGTTTCAGTTTGTACACAGAATACTGGAGGACACTTCAGTGGTTGAATGTTTCCTGCTGTTAAATAATATATTTCAAAATGGCTAATAGATTGAGTCAAGACGTGCTGGGGCCTGTGTCTAGAAGAGCAAAGTGTTTGAGTGAGATGGTGACCAGTATTAGGTTTCTCAGAACAGTAGAATACACAGTGGTTTATGGGAGGAAGTGCAGTCTACAACAGTACAGGTTCTTGGCTATTAAAGAGACATAAATTAAACCAACTGTACTATACTGGATAGAGAGATTAAGAATGTCGGTTTACAGTAAGTATCAAGTTTGATTAACTGGATAACGACTTTAAGAGACCATGAAGAATATTCAACTGATCGGAACAGCAGTGGATTTAAATACCAACACTTTCAAAAAATGAATAAAGGGCAACAGTGCATGTTAGTGTCTTTAGTTCTTATTATGTGTGAGAAAATATTTAAATGCGCAAGATTCATATTTTTATGATTTAAATGGTGGTGGCATTGAGATCCATAGCTGATTAGGTCAATTCAATAGATCTTCATGGGTCTCATTTTAGACAAGGTCCTTTTCTTTGATAAGAACAAGATACAACTATTTTATGTAGCCAGAAAAACAGGATAGAGGCTTTTCATACAAGTGCAGCACTGTGTAATAAATCAACAGTCAGCATGCAGGCTGAGCTCCAGCACTAACACTGTGTAATAAATCAACAGTCAGCATGCAGGCTGAGCTCCAGCACTAACACTGTGGAAGCCAGTCAACAGTTATTCATGAGCTTGTGGGTAAAGTCTGATTCCTCCCCAAACTTAAGTTAATGTAAAGAAATTGCATAACAGCAGCGAAAGGGTAAACCATGGATATTCACCTTCCCTTATTATAAATAATTGAAACAAAAGCTTTGAAAACTACAAGAAATGCCAACAGTAATACAAATACAGTTTTATTTATTTACAAATCAATCCTAATCCTCTGATTTTCGCTGTGCCACAATGACCTCCAGGACATAGTTTGTGAGACAGTGTGTAAAGGGCAGCTGGAAAGCTTGAGATAACATAGCAGACATAACAACAGGGGAGTCCATGCTATGTGTGCAGCTAAACGTATTGCATGGAAACCCATCAGAACCAGGGGGCTGGGACTCTTCAAGCGCATGAGCCAGTGCTGCTCATAGCCTGGCTGTGCGAGACATGTACAGAGTTCATTTTAGCAAGCTTAGAAAGGTGCTTAAAACACTGCTTCAGCAAACCACAGGATTTAAAATAGAAATGTTAAGAGGCCATCAACACACTACATGTCTTTTGTTGGTTACAACGTGCACTGATGAAAAGAAGAGAATATGTAATGTGTGTCAGATAATAGAAAAACAAAAAGCAAATAGAAATTAACTTTATAACAATGACATGAAATACATACAGAGCTGTGCTGAAGAGGCTCTGTCTAAGTGTTATCCAATTGGACCCCCCTTTGGAGTGACTGCTGTGAACACCAATTACAATTACAACACTGATAAGAAACAACCCAACACTGTTTTTCATTTGCAGTTTGGTAACTTTATTAGTTGGGTTTTTCATGTCTATCAAATGAGGAAACAAAAACATAAATTGTTGATTGTCCCTGATTAAGTTTGCAGCACTTTCTTTTTTAAATTTTTGTGTTTGTTTATTTTGTTAGACTGTACAGTTGGTGGCCACGTGTGACAGACGCTTCCTGCACCTAGAAATAACTTGCCTGGTGATGTGATGAGTAGCATCCCATCAGAGAAGCTAAACAGAACTCTCAAATTCCAAAGAACAGGGTGTCGAGCACAGCATGTATTAAAAACAAAGAATCGAGCAGCACTTTGAACACCTGGATCTGAGATCTGACAAAGGGGCTGGAGTTTGAATGTATAGCTTTATATATATATTGTGACAGAGTGGTGCGTGGAACGTATGGTAAAGTGTGTAACAGTGCATATGTAAGAAACACAATGAAAACAATCCTGTTTCCACGATAAATAACTGTCTGTAGTGGGTGCTGTGTGTAGTGGGGTAAAATTGCTGCCAACTAAAAGACTACATTTCCCAGAAGGCCATAGTCAAAATGGCCAAAGTTAAATGTGTAACAGGACACAGGTGTGTCTTGTTAGAACAGGGTCCTGGCTGTATAAAGCCAGCCTCGAATCCAGCTCAGGGGGAGTCTACCAGTGAGATGGTTGTAGAGCAAGACATATGGTGTTTCTAAAAGTTTACTGTGAGTGTTCAAGAAGAACTGTTACTGTGTGGAATAGTTGTGCTGTTTGTAAAATGACCAATTGTTTTCTGTACAGTTACAGATTAGTAGTAGTAGTAATAATAATAATAATACGTGTGTTCAACCATCCAATAGGACTATTCAATTTGCCCTGAGTAAAGACTAATGTCTTTATCAGTATGATATGATGACACTAGCCAAAGCCTTTATCTTCTTCACTTTGTTTCTCCATAGTTTCATGTTTACGACAGAAAATAAATATTAAAAGGTGTAGATAGGAATGTGTGTTATGTGATTTGAAAAAAAAACAGAAGGGGAGAAAATCACAGAGCTTTTATTACAAATGATCATTTGCATATTTTGTACTGAAAAGAGAAAGCGTGTGTTTATTCTTGCAGGACAAATGGTGAGAATGACACTTCAGAGTGAAAGACCTTGTGAATTCCACCCTAAATGTTATTCATTTCTAATGTAATCAAGCATTAAATCATTGTATCTTATTATGTGAACGTGTCAGAGACACACATACCTGTCGAAACCAGCAGCACGTCTCCAAGTGCAAAAACTGAAACACAAATGAATCCTCTTTTAACTGCATCTTTATTCAGCCTATAGTAATCCACAGATAATTGTATGCTTCCATCCTTCTGTACCAGTACGTCTGGTGCTGTCCCTGGACAATGTGATGCCACAGGGCATTGCTGGACTCCTTCTAGAAATGTAGAGGCACTGTGATGGGGTGCTGTGACAGAAATAGAATGATTCTTGGTGGTAAATCTCCTTCCTGACCTGTGAGGGCTCTAAGCAAATGGAACAGAGTATCCTGAACTGGATGGCCTGACAATTCATTCCCTGGGTTAAAAGGAAGTCGGTTGTCTAGAAAGGGGGTGGGGGGTAACTCCGGTGCATTAACTCATTGACCCGGAAGGGAAACGATGTGGCAGCCGCGGATTGGAGGAGCTGTTGCAATCATTTACCAAGGGGTCATGAGTGACGGTACAAATAGAGGACGGAGCAACGTGATCTGTTCCTTTGTTAATGGTTAAGATACGACCCTGAAGGACCAGTATTATGTGCATCGTATCTTGACTTGTATTTGCACCACAAGGACTGGTGAGCGTGTTTGTATATTGTGGATGTATTAACTGTGTTTTTATTATTTGGGACTGCAAACCCGTTTTATAGAACAGTGCAATACACATTGTTGTGTATTGCCTGGGATTATTGTTTTGGTCACCAGACCTGGATTAAAAATTAAATCTCTTTTCTGATTATCACTGTCTGTCTCTTCATTGTGCACCGCATCACTCCTACACCTGTGCCCTGCAAACCACTCAGCCACAGGTGCCCACCCCCTTTTATGTATTTGTATTGTATTAAAACCCCATCCCTATACATCTTATGGAAATATGGCTGGAGCCTTAATAAGGGAATTGTTTAATGGGTAATTAAGGCTCCAGCCACAGAATAAAGGACCCACTCCCGGCTCATAGGGAGAGATGGCTGAGGAGTAGAGAACAGGAGCGAGGAGGTAAAAGTAAATAGTCGAAAATGAAACAAATGCTCTACGTGCTGGCGCAGAACCAGCATGATGTAAGAAA
Organism: Huso huso; assembly: GCA_036884735.1. NCBI lineage: Eukaryota > Metazoa > Chordata > Actinopteri > Acipenseriformes > Acipenseridae > Huso > Huso huso. The sequence continues at coordinate 8,475,933 of CM072692.1, read as the reverse complement.
TAACCCATGACAGGAGTGGGTTATTTCGCTTATAAAATGGCTACATTTCTTTTTTGAAAATAATTACACAAACTAGCTTTTTTATGGAAAAAATGAGAAATATATTATGTATCCTTCCACTGAGAAAAAATAGTCCCTGAAGATTTTGATTGTAACATATATTTTGTGCTTTTTTATTATTTACCATAAACATTACATTGAATATTGCCATTTATAGTAAAATTTTCGAGATTAAATAAAATGGCATGTGTGAATTGAAAGCAGACTGATTTCCCACATCTGAGGGAGGATTCATGGAACAGCCAAACACTGCACTGGCACTCAGTGGAGGTGCTTCCGAGTGTTTTGTTTTTTTTTGTTTGTAGGAAATGATTCTACTCAGGCTTTGAGGCTTTGTGGTCTTCAAGAGAAGCTGCCCAATTATTTCTGAGTCTGTTTTCACACCAATGGCCGGTAACCGGCATAATTTCCCTATATTGTAAACCAGCATTAGATGATATGTGGACTAAATGACTTCCGTGTCAGTTTGCGCAGTGCCGCAGTCCTTCCCGTCCGCAGCGAGCACAATAGAATTCTATCCTGAACCCGACCTTCTTTAAAAGCCCAACGGTTGTGTCAGCAGAGAGCAGGAGAGATTTTAATTTTGTTTTAAATATGTTTCTGAAATTGGAGGGTAGTGGTGAGATGTATCTGTTGTCGAGTTTAAACATTGCATACTCGCTAGTCAGTTTTATAAGGCGATATTTAATAAGTAGATGCCGCTGCTGCATATATATTACATGCTGAGTGAGACTTGCGTGGTGATTTCTCAGAAGACTTTTGAATAGTGTTACTGCTACTGCTTGCCTCAGAGTTTTCTTTGTTCTGTTCTTTGACTAAATAAATACCACAGTATATTTGCCAATTTTTCTGTAATTCTTAGTGACAGAGATGAAAAAAGATTGTTGAATTTTTAAATGCTATTTCAGTTGTATGTTGACATCTTTACCTACAGAAACACTGTTTAGAGAATTGTTACTATTATGGAGTAGTAATATTTATAGATCAGGTAAGTAAGTTAGTCTATGTAATTATTAATTATTACCGCATGGTCATGTGATCTTGTTCAGCCAATCACAGCACTCAATTTATCCAAGCCATTTTATAAACTTGTTTTTCTATTATAATTATTATTTGTCTGTTTTGTTTGGCCAATGAGCCGTTTTTTTTTGATAAAGTGTTTTTGTTTAAACTTTTCATATATTAAATAAATGCACATGCAATGCTTTTTCATACCTCAGTACTGCCTTGTGTGCAGGGGTGTAGTGGAGCCGGAGCGGGGCGGAGCGGCGCTCCGGCACTTTTTTCAATCCATGTTTTTCAATTGCAACTGTTCACATTTATAAATACATATATTTAAAATATTTTCGTGTTCGAATTTTGTCTAAACACTTGTAGTAAGCATTGCCTGCGGCTCTGTGCCAGCTGTGCGAATTTGCGACAGACAGACAGCTAGCTATCGTTTAATAAAGACAAGCTGTCGGCTAAAACATCAAGTAATCTGAAAACGATGTCACCACAATAAGCAGCACAGTTGCTGCTTTTGATTGGTCCATTATTATGCCATTAAAATATGCTGTCATTCCAGTTTTTTTTAGCAAATCATTTTTGAAAGTGATGTTGCTGACAACCAATCAGAGAAGGAGGCGGTTCGTTCCTTGGCCGTAACTGAGGTGATGATATTAGTAACGGTATTAATAATAATAAAAACAACTCGCAAATCAAAAATGTCTGGTCTCGGAGGTAGTAAACGAACTCGTCAAGAGACTTTGATACAATATTTTGGCAATAGTAGTAAAAAACAGAAGATCGTTTGTTGTACGGCAGAAGCAGAACCTACAGTGGAACCAGAACCTACAGCAGTTGAAGAAAAAAACGGAGAAACAGCCATGGCCAAACATCTGGAGTTCTGAGGTATGGGAAGAAAAGAAACAACTTTACACTTTCCTTGACTGTGCGGATGGTAATCTGGGCTGTCGTGTTTGTAGACGTGTTTCTGCGCTGTCAGTTTTGAAAAGTCAGGGTGTTTCTCTGTCTTCTGAGTGTAAAAATTACAGTGTTGGGTACAATGGAAAAACTCGAGAGCAACAGCTACGATCTTTGAGAAAAAAGATAGCTGAACACAAGAAATCCAGCGCTCATAACAAGGCCACTGCATTGTTACAGCAGAACACAGAGGACATTATTGGGAAATGTGTTGACAGTGCAAAAAGCGAGATCACGAAACTACCTGTAAAATATTTTCTACTGCTTACTACCTTGCAAAACAAAATTGACCCTATTCTGATCATCAGGCCTTACTGGAACTGCAAGAAATAAATGGTGTTAATGTGGGAACTGGTCTTCATTCCAGATACAGCGCCACTCAAATTATCAACCACGTTTCTGATGAAATGGTCAAAAGGCCTGTGAGAGAGAATAATACACATCGATGGAAAAATTGCTGTGTTAATTGATGAATCAACAGCTCTGAATGGTTCCCCAGCACTTATTGTGCATCTCAAATGCGAGACAGACAAGACACGTGACCCTCACTTCATGTTTTTGGAGTTAGTTGAACTTTTTGATCAGTCAGCTGAGTCCATAGTGTTAGCGCTTACTAAGTGTCTTCAAAAACACGGGTTTGACCATGCATACTTACAGAAGAATCTTGTTGCATTTGCAAGTGACGGTGCAAGTGTAATGCTTGGGAAAAAATCTGGTGTGGCAAAACAATTTCAGACATGTACCCCAACATTGTTGTCTGGCACTGTCTAAATCACAGACTCGAACTTGCAGTTGCCGATAGTGTTTCTGAGACTACTGGCATGAACCATTTTCATTCTTTCATGGACAAGCTATACTCAGTCTACAGTAGATCAGCACTAAATCAGCAAGAACTCCGAAATTGTGCGAAGGAACTGGATGCTGTCTTGAGGAAAATTGGTCGGTACTGGATGTGAGATGGGTTTCCAGTTCGTTCAGGACTGTCTCCGCTGTGTGGGAAAGTTTTGAAGTTCTGTCGACTCATTTTAAAGCTGCCGTAAGCTCTAAGCGGACTTCTGCTGAAAGAAGCGACATACAGCGGTCTACTGAAAAGCTGTGCTCGCCAGAATTTCTCATTGACCTCGGAGTTATGTACGATGCCTTATACGAACTTTCACTGCTGTCAGAGATTCTCCAGAAACGGACTACTACATTGGTTTATGCAGATAAAATGGCACGTAGAACAGTAAGGATTTTGAATCCATGAATGAGAATGTAGGTACAAAGACTCTTGAAGCGCAGATAGCTGCCATGGAAGGAACATTTAAATCTACAGTGCTGACGTCGAATCCCAAACATGTAAAAATAAATCATAAACAATTCCTTACCAAACTCGCCAATCATATGAAAGAACGACTTTTTACAACCACTGCATCAAATGAGAAGGTATGTTCATAAACCTTGTACAGATTTTTTAAATTTTAATAGCTAGCCTAATTGTTTGCAATTAACGAGCAGAGGGGGGCGTTAATTTCAGTTTCATGTGTAGTATAAAACTGCAACTGAGAAGTATATACAAATAAATTATAAACATCTGCACTCCTGTCAGTATCATCGCAGGTGCATAGACTAATGTAAATATAAGAATAGAAAAACACTCCCGCACAGTATATGTATTCTGCAAAATCTCACTTTTATTATTTACTTTATTTAATCCTACTCAAAACTACAAAACGCATATATATATATATATATATATATATATATACAGTTAAGGTTTCGAAAATACATTTTAGAAATGCTACCATTAATTTCAAATAGCTTATTCTTTCAGGCTTCTTCCGAGGTGAATTGCCAAAAATATGAAAGTCTTCTTTCTGAGCTCTTGGTCCTGGATCCACACCACTGGCCTGCAGAACTACCCCAGGGTTATGGCGAAAATGAAGTTGAAAGATTGTGTCGGCGCTTTCAGCTAAATGAACGTATTATCAAAAATGCATTTCGAGATTTTAAGGAGAACAACGGAAGAATTCCAGATGATTTAGCTCCACTTATTAACTGCACACGTGTGATCCCGTGCAGTACTGCTGAATGTGAAAGGGGATTCAGCCAAATGAACTTAATTATAACTGATCAGCGTTCCAAAATTTTAATCAAACATGCTTCAGCCTTAATGTTTATCAAGCTTCATGGACCCCCTTTGAGACAGTGGAATCCAAGCCCTTATGTGACCACTTGGTTGCGACACAATCATCGATCCATGATGACAGCCGCACACGGGTGGCAGCTCCAATTTCAGCGACTCCCTGACGCTCTGTGGCAGTTCCTATAGTTGACTAAAAACAACCTGTGATTGGTAAGTGCAACTTTTAATTTTCTATAGAGAGGGAGATTTTACAGAAATTTGTTAAGTAAAATATGTGTTATATTATTATTAAAAAAACCCCGATTAAATCGCGTTAAATGGAAAGTGGGCGTAACTGTTAATACCTCGTTAACTATTTAATTGATTCTCATTGGGACCGCTCCGCTACTTTTTTTTTTACCACTACACCACTGCTTGTGTGTCTATAACTTCCGGGTCTGGGATGTCATCTACCAGCCATCATTGTGACAGGCACTCAAAAGGGTGACATCTTAACTGGCTTGGCTAAACTTCAAGTTGATGGTATATCAGCACAATAACTTGTCTACATTTATCTGAGGTGAGAGTAAGAACATTGTTACAGCTCCCATCTCAGAGTCAGTTAAACCCTGACCAGTAGCTCAACTGCACCTTCCATCAAGATAGCTCAGTATGTTCTTTAGAGGTGTTTCTACAATGTTCCTCACAGCAGTTCTTACTATAAACTTTCCCAAATCAATCCCTTTATCATATTTTAATTTTAATAGTAATAGTGGCTACTCTAACCAGAACACTGCCTTCTCACCAGCCAGGCCAGTAAATAGTGATGACTATCTAGGAGGAAGCTAGCATTCCTTCAACCTGAGCCTGAATAATAAACAGACCAGGGTAGAATACTTCCCCCAAATATTGACCTGTAAAATCAAAAAGCACTTTATATATGTAATGTCCAGCACCAAGACATACTTAACAAGCACATCCATTCCTAACACAAATTTACCAAATTCACAGGCTATGATAAATATGGGGGATAAATACATGGGGACCAGTACCAATTACACATTGACACGCCTATCTTTCTGTTATATACATCTAATTTCTAATAAACATTTACAGGACAGATCAGGCAGTTCCAGTGAAAGAAACAGCAGGACACACCCACACTCCCAGCATGTTGACCACATTCCAGTTCCTGGCTGAAGGGGGCACACTTCTCTGATTCTGAATTACATTGTCCCTGTCTTTCTGTTGGGCTGACCACTCTCTCACAAACTAGTGAATAGAGGCCTTCAGGTCTTTCATCCATCCATCCATCCATTATCATTAACTGCTTACTTCCTTTACAGGGTCGCGGTGAGCCGGAGCCTAACATGGCATACACAGGGCGCAAGGAGAGACTACACCCTGGACGGGATGCCAGTCCATCGCAGGGCACCACACACACACTCACTCACACAGTGGGCAATTTAGATTGAACAATCAACCTAGACAGCATGTCTTTGGACTTTGGGAGGAAACCGGAGTACCCGAAGAAAACCCACGCGAACACGGGGAGAACATGCAAACTCCACACAGACAGTACCCTAGGTCGGATTCGAACCCAGGACCCTGGCACTGTGAGGCAGCAGCGCTAACCACTATGCCACCGTGCCGCCCTCAGGTCTTTCACTCTCCTCTAATTTCTTCCAAGGCTTTCAAGATGTCCCCTACAGTATGTCCACCACATCTTCTGACATACTTATCATCTCTGTTCCTAAACTGACTCTTTACCAGTTTGTGGACAAGGGCAACCTGGAATGGATTTCAGAAACATGCTGGATGAGTTGCTGGGGTTCTTCTGAAGCAATCATGGGCAGAGTGGAGAAGGACAGCATATTGAACTGGAACCTGTATAATTATATTTAAACATGAACACTTAACTACACTTCAGAATCAGAATCATTCAGACACACATTCCTTTCATTGTCTTTACTTATTTACTTCTGTTATAAAGGGAACAAATGCAAATGTATGGCTAGTGGATACAATACAATTTTATCTTCTTTTGTCTATAACAATCCTTTGTTACTTAGTTTAGCTGCAGGACAATGACCAGGACTTAGTGTCAGTTTGAGGAACAGGCGGATAACATGAGCAACATAACAACAGTTAGGTACATGCTGTGCATGCAGCTTAGCATATAGCAATGAAACCAGATGCTGGGTTCAGCACCCCTGACTCTGAAAGCACAAAGCAGGCAATGCATGGCTGAGGTGAAATAGAAATGACTCATATGAAGTTACAAACAGAAATTAATTATTTTTAGACATTAGACAGAAGAATGAGAAAGCCAATGCTACTCACAGCCTCATTGTGCAAGGCATATGCAGTGTTTAATTTTAGCATGCGTAGCGCTGTGACAAGAATGACAGAGCCTTGCTTAAGCAAACCACAGTATTTAAAACAGAAATGATAAAAGACCATTAATACAAAACATGTCCGGTGGTGGTTGCCCTGATGAAAAAAAAACAGTGAGTTGAGATCATAGATAACAGACAACACACCCACACAAATGCATATTGTACACTTTATAACAATGAAGTTAAATACATACAGAGTCATGGTGAAGTGGCTGTAGCTCAGAGATGTGGCTGATTCAACAGACCCACATGAGCACTAATCATGGACTGCCTGTATACCTTAGGTAAGGCAATCTAGCACTACTGCTAACTGGGGTCTGTGTAACCAGCTGTTGGTTATTGAAATACATCTAATTGTTTTACAGTATGAAAAGGAAACACATGAAAAACAAGAAATAACATTCCATTCATAACACAACAAATTAGATTCTCAAAGCTTTTATCAAGTTATTTTGAAAGGAAAGAATACAATTTCCTGATAATTAATTGCTAAGTTGAACCCCCAAAACTTCATATTCATGTTTTCTAACCTGACACACACTGTATATAAAACGATAGACCAGGAATGATTCAAGATGTATCTTCTTGTGTTCAGCCCCTTTAAAAGGTTACTGGTATTTGCACTTTTATTTTGCAGTTTCCATTTCTTTTTTCCAGGCCTATGCTATGCATTTACGTTGGATTACCATTGCTACCATACTATACTTTACTCTTAACTGTTGCGTATGTTACTTTGTCTTCATCAGGTGCAGAGCTGGGTTTCTTCTTGGTGACACGGGCATTGTTTATTTCTGAGTAGGTGAGTGTGTCGTCCTGTTGTTTTGAAGTCTGCTCCATCTTATTCTGCAATAAATTATCAGATTGGAGAGAGATCAGGATGGCGAAACGGTACTAAACAAACTGTCCAAACAAAGAGATACGACCTAATAAAAGAAAAGGGCCTTTTATCCATCTGTAAATATATACCAGTAGCTGCACAATATCTTTTTGTTATACCCTATCCACATTACTAAAAACAATACCTAAACAATGCGCAATGTGTTGAAACCATGTCATTATCATTCACTTTGTTCACAGTCGTGTTTAAGCATGTGATTATCATGCATTATTTAGGTTGTGTGAATGAGGCGTTAGACACTCTCAAAGTTCCTCTACTCCATACCTGCTGTAAGGTTTCAACACAATTCATACACTCCTCAACTGAGAGATTTTACCTACAGCCTATTTACAGGGGAAATGTAGCCATTACTCAATGGAAACCTAAGATGTCAAATGACCCTTTCCTGGTGCAAATTCAAATCACTCAACTCATTACATTAAGGTCTAAATGAACTTTATAAATTCTAAACAATAGTAATAAAAATACCTGGATTATTATCAGACAGTCTGTATATCCAGTGTTTTGTGAGTCTATTTAACTTTGCATGATCAGATAAAGCTTATGTCACGTATCAAGTCAGCCCGGTTTGAAGAATGTTTGTGGTCAGGATTGACCTGTCTTCAACAGTAAATTTTGCTTCAATAGAATGATAAATAATGGCAATGTATCCATTCAAATCTGAAAGAACTTGTATACGTGTAAGCAAATTGTTTGAGACATGTAACATATAGGACTTACCACCGTGGCGTATACAGGTTCAATCTGGACAGCAGGGTCTGGAATGGCATTGTATCAAATAGATTATTTTCCTAGTTTGAATGGAGGTGAAAACAGCTAGTGACACACTATGAATAAGTCCATATATATTAAATATATATATATATATATATATATATATATATATATATATATATATATTGCACCAAACAATGGACTGAACAATGGAAGACTGCAGTAAACACTCCAGGAATCATGCTTTTAATATAGAATTAAACATGATTGAGGGTCACAATAAATTGACACAGCAGTGCCCTACCTCGTTTGGATTGCAGACACTTCAGCACTCCTCCTATCAGCAGTACCAGCAGCACAAGGACCCCACATCCTACCCCTGCACCCAGGTACAGAGCTGGAACAGATCCTGGGGGATCCACATACAAATGGTATTCATTGTAAGATTCAGTTAAATATGTGCAAACAGATTCTATGATTCATTAATAACCCATTGACATAAAAGCATGATCAAGATGTGTTCAAAACAAATGTAATCCAATCCTGTTTTTACAGTGTCTTGATCTTGCAGTATGTGAATAGGGTACATACAGTATGCTCCATAGTGAAGTCATACATTGTTGGTTTTTGAGCAGGTACACCAAACGCACAATAATCATGTTTTTCAGAAAGCCTAGTTTTTGGATGTAAGGATTGTGAAACTCTTGCCTATGTATTATTCTGGACTTGTGGGGAGAGACTGGCTTTACATAACTCAGAGTGCAGCTGTAACCTCGGAGGGATGATAAAACCATTGTTTCTGCTTAATAAGCTGTTTTGAGCCTATGTACAAACCATAATCAAACCAATTGAAACTGGTTTAACTCACTTTTGTTAAAAGTGACATGTTATAAATTTAGGTAAGTGTTATGGAACACATAATAACACACTATACAATTGGAACAAGTAGGATTTTCTGATAACCACACACCTTGTGTGGGGCAGGGTACACATTGTTCCAGTTAAATGGTATAAGCTCTTATTGTTTCATCAGCCTTTGTTGTCCTTTTCATTGTACAACTTGTTACTTATGTTTCCATTTAAATGATGAAGGAAGAACTTTAAAATCATTGAAACTGTGTTTTGCTGACATTGGTAAAGTGAAGAAGAAATGCAAATGTTAACTTTCAATGTGCTTTGTCTCACACCATGCATCATGCTAGGGAAATAAGACCAAATTTGATCAAGGAAATTACATAAGTTAGCTATATATCTGTGCTGTACGAAATAATTTCTTGGCTCAGCTTAATAACATCTACACTGATGCCAGCTCAGAAACTAACATCTCTGTGCCATGCCAGCTCAGAAAAGAGCTAACATTGCCATGAAAGCTCAGCTGGCTTAGAAAATAACATTTACCCTGATGCCAGCTCAGAACACCATCAACTGATCACTGATGTATCAAATTTGTCAGATCACTGATGTATCAAATTTGATTTGCTTTGTTCCTGTTTGCATTTTTGATTCCTGAATAAACTCTTTGAGATTGACTTTACCTGAAGAAGATTATTTTTAAGGATAAATAGAACCTCTTACATGGAGCTGGTTTAATCTGGTATGAAGTTGTCCATATGTACCAGCAATAATCAGAGCTGTGACCATTCTGATTCAAATATAATTTCTGATATGTTAGTTAATTACTACATTGAATATTGACATGTTAATAGCTTACTTTTCTCTCTAAAACTCTGACTACTTTAAAATATGTGGTTTTTTTAAGTTCAAGGAAACTTATAAAAAGAAAACTTGCCTATACCATCTGTCTGTTGGGTCTTGACAGATGTGTTTGGAGTTGTCATATCTCCTGTGGGAACATAAGCAACAACATGTAGAAAAAGTATCACCATTAGGCTAAAAAGGTGGCCAGCTGTTTAATAATTAACCAACAAATGACATTAGTAGGGTCAATGATGACAAATGCGTAAGGGAGGCAGCACCTGTGTTGAAAACTGGAAGAAAGTGGGCGGCAAAGAAAGCTGTGGAGGATGCAAAGGCTGCCCTTCAAATTGGTGATATCATGGGGCAAGTTCAGCATGGAAGAGGGGGTCTTGGTCTCAGTTCAGCTCCTCCTACATGGCACAAACAGCCCCCACTCAATGGAGGAAGCTGGTAGTCAATGAGGTGCAAAAGCAGGAGGAGAGGATAAGGTGCATAAAGTCAATTTCCCAGGCCAAGCAGGGAGAATGGATGAGATGGGAGAGTGTGGAACAATGCAAGATTGGCTGGCAAGACATATGGTCAATGGAACACTGCAGGATCAGTTTCCTCATCAGGTCAACATATGATGTTCTCCCATCACCACAGAACCTAAACCTCTGGGTAGGAGAGGATCCCTCATGTCCTTTGTGTTCATCACCTGCAACATTAAGGCACATTTTGACAGGATGTAAGGTGGCTCTTAGCCAAGGACGGTTTACTTGGAGCCATGACCAGGTGCTGTGATGTTTGGCCTTAGCATTGGAAGACAAGTGTAACATGATCAATAAGTTGCCACCTGTTCCATCAAAATTTCAAACACATTATTGTAGCACACAAAAGACAACATTCTTCCGCCCAGGAGATCAACCACCAAGAAAAGGTGTTAAAAGCAATCCTCGCCCAGGACAACTGGAAGCTGCTAGAGACTGGAAAATGCTGGCAGATGTTGGTTAACGGCTTATTTTTCCACCTGAGATTGCCACCTCTAACCTTCGACCAGCTATTTTCTTGTGGTCTGGATCAGCACGCCTTGTTCACCTGGTAGAGTTAACAGTGCCATGGGAGGATGCTGTAAATGAGGCATATGAGAGGAAGAAACTGTGGTATGCTCAACTAGCCACTGAAGCGGAACAGCCCAGGATGGAGAGTCTGGGTTTACCCAGTGGATTAATTTAGCTCAATCCAGTTTCTCAGAGACGTTGGATTTGTGACCAAGAATGTGTGACAGTGAAGAACTTATCTGGCAGTTCCAGACCAGCAACTGGCTGTGGTTGAGACGGAAATTTTGGCTGGGATCCAAGCATCGCAAGAAACGCTTGTACAGGGTTTTAATCAGCTGGGCTGAAAGTTTAAAAAAGCAGGGGACGGAGGGGCGAATGCTGGGACACCAGAATCACCGTGTCTTGAGGTGTTGTGGGCTGAAAAAGACCCCAGAGATGTACCCTACTTAGCTCAATCCAGACGGTTGTCATGCTATATGCGCCCGACATGTGGTTGAGCCAGCATCGCAACACACTGCTCCAAGCTGATGCGCTTACTGGCACTGATCCCCTGAGCCAGCATTGCACACCATCAACACCAAACAGAAGGATATCTACATCATCATATGGAAGGAAGCGCAAATGGATGGAGACACAGATGGATCACATTAGTTTACTGTAAAGCTACGTCTTTAGTTGGTGCTTATCTTGGCGAGCCCACAAATCAGCATGAAATTTTAACATCTACTCTGAAATAATGGAAATCATAATTCAGACCAACATTAATTTGATGATAATGATGTTAATAGTGGGAGATCTAACTACTGCCCCTATAATGTATAAACCTGATCTTGTGCAGATCTCATTCCACTTATTGAGCTCTATGTATGTTCAGTCACAAGCACAATCACACACTCTCTTTCCCTCAGTTTCTCCTCTAGGGGTAAATGAAGCTCGTTCCCCAGTATAGTGTTCTTGTGTGTTGAAAAGAACAATCCAAGACCAGTATAGTGAATATTCGTAATCTGTATTCATTCATTTATTAAACCTAAAACAGCCTTGCGCTTCCAGCTTGCAACTGCAACCTTCCCTTCTCTCAAAAACCCGGAACTGGAGTGACGTAACAATCAGCTGCGTTACTTCACTCAAAACATGGACTGGACTCAAACAGTGCCACAGTATTACAACAACATTACACCCAGCCTTGAGGTCTGACAGCACTGGCGTCACCTCAAAACATAGGACGCTCTCTCCACTGAGACTGAGGAGAACTCTTCACTCAAGCTTATTTCACCCATTCTTTCCCACTCTGGGGGTAAACGAAGCTTGTTCCCCAGCCTTGGAGGCATGGGCATCCACAGAATTCATTTTAGGGGGAGCAAGGTGTTTAGAACTAGTCAGGGTACCGTGGTTTTGTATCACATAATAATGATTACAATTCTAAGCCTCAGACGTAAGCCGGCACAGGTCCAGGTGGCAGCAGAGATCCTTCTCATTTTCAAGTTGTGTTTCCACTTGTCTATCTATATTTAATTTAAGCGCACAGACTGTGCTGCACAGTAAGGGGAATTTAAGAATACACTTTAGCTACTGTCTATAGAATTATTTTAATCACACAGGAACGTGTAGGAATAAAAGTTTAAAAAAACAGTCATAAAGTGTGCTTTATCAACATACTTGAAACAATTATAAATATACTTTGCAAAGAAAAACAACCACAACCAAGTAGAGCAGGAAGTGTAAACTATAAAACAAAATGTCACCTTCTGACATATTGCAGTAACAAACTGCGTGTTAAACACACTGCTCCAAGCTAACTGAACTATTTAAAACAAACAAACACACACTTAAACACATGATACTATGATAGTCATCACTTTTCATAGGTCTGTGTGGCTCTATGACATACCAAAGGCATGCAAGTATACACTAGCAGACACACCTAACTAGAGGTACAGTATTACTATATTGTGAATGGCCAGCAGCAAGCTACTTAATTATACTCAGTTTGAACTTAAGCATAACTTAGTGAGTCAGGTAAAAAGTATAAAAATGATTTTATTGTAGAAGACATGAAAACAAGTTTCCTGCTTAAACATGTTATTTATAATGAATAACTATAGTAGCAGTATATAATAATATTATTTGTTTATTTATTTATTTAGCTGACACCTTTATCTGAGACAAATTACAGAGGCTAAGCTGTGAACTATACAACAACCATCACTGTTGCAGGGTCACTTAAATTAGGACCTCGGGTTCACACCTCAAACTAAAGACAGAGCACAAGGAAGTTAAGTGACTTGCTCAAGGTCACAGAGTGAGTCAGTGGCTGAGATGGGATTTAAAGTCAGGAACCTCTTGGTTCCACAACATTTATTTAACCGCTGGACCACACAGCCTCCACAGAATATAACTATGAACATAAATCATAAAAAAAAAAAAACTGTTGTAAAGACATTTTCAACTTAAGTGGTCTGCACCATCACAAAAAAAAAAGCAAGAAAAAAAATATTCACATTTGGGCATTCACATTGTAAGACATTTGATTTAATACACTGCTTCAAGCAAACACATTTAAAATTACATGACTTAAATGCAATGCACAAAAAATAACTTTGGTAAAGGTATGGAAAGTACAACATGAATACAGATGCATTTACCTTTGTATATGTTCCCCTTTGTGAAAGAAATAATGCGTTAAACTGCTTGCAGACCCAAAGAAGAATAAACACCAGTACAAAATAGCACCTCTTATTAATGCATGATGTCATAATAGTTTTTCACATCATAACTTGTTCCATACTAATAATGCCAGCCCAGTCTTTGTGTTGTGTTTATACTTGTTTTGTGTTTATTTTAATTCTGTAAGAGTATGGTTCAGATTATAGGTCAGTTCTACTGGGTTAATATTACCATCCTGTACTTCATGGTGAGTCCTGTCAGAATGGTTTCATTTGAAGAAACTACCCCTACTGTATGCAATGATGGGTAACTCCAAGTCAATCATTTTAATCGTGAAATATGTTGTCAAAAACTGTTTAAATCAGAAAACTGAATTGAGAACCAAACAAACATAGACTTGCCTGTTAGTTTCTGTTCTGTGGGAATATAAACAACAACAATTAGAAACTAAAGCTGAGGTGGCAGTTTCTCTAATAAATAATTCAGACCAACAATTATTAAACTGAGGGATTCTGATGATCTCTTCAGATTCATGAACTGCATGGAAATTGATCTTTGCAACACTTCAAAGCAGTTTAATGTCTAATTGAAACTACTTGAGAGACACAATAGTTAACATGTCATCAAGCAGACAAACATTAGATTCAGTTCTTCCATCCCCATACCAGCTTTAGAATATATCATAGACTATTTAATGATGGTCTTTGCAGTGCTGTACAGCAAACATTGAAACAAGTAAATAAATAAAACTATTTGTAAATTACAGTATTGAGTAATATGAGAAGGCTAATTATAATTTTTTTAAAGACCCGGCTGTGCTATTTTGCTTTGCTATATGGCAAACAGTAAGTATTTTTTTTTATTATATTTATTTTCCTATACCATATGTACCAAAAGTATTTTTAATTTTAATTTTTGTTAGTTTCATCTTACTAACAATTCTGAAAAGAAGACTCACAAACACCTTTACAGATGTTGGTTTTCACAAAGTCTCCTCATCTGATGAGTAAAAGGGTGGCTGTACAGCTATGGCCAAAGTTTTGCATCACCCTATCGAATTAACTAATTTTGCTTCATAAAGTCAAATTAAACCTGCTAAATAATGCTATGTAAACACATTGAACTACAAACCGCTTTGTAGTTTTGCATATACTTAATGAAAAACTGACAACAATTTTAAGATATGACATTTCGAAATCTAACATGAAATACTGTACTACTATTATGGCTTGCAGTAGATATTATTTTGTAGTTTCTTTATGACATGATGTTAAATACAAGATCTAAATTATGTTGATATATATATATTTTTAATTATGTCTAAATTTTATTTTTCTGGATGATGCAAAACTTTTGGCAATAGCTTATGTGCCACTGTCAATTGAGTCGACCGCACTGTGTCAAAGTATTCAGCTCAGTACATACCTGCCACATGAAGGTAGACTGGGAGACTGCGTTTGCTGTTTGAGTTCACAAGCTTCTCTTTTCCATACACACAGGTGTAGTTTCCAGTATCACTCCTCTTAACTTTTTTAATGGAAAACTTGACAGCTGGTATGCCTTTGGGATCAGGTTGTGAATCGACAAGGCTTCCATTTTTATACAGATGGAAAAAACTCTCTTTTCCTGTTGCATCTCTGAATTCAACTGGTATCATGCATTTAAATGATACATCCATTCCTTCAACTGCACTCTGTTTGTCTAGCTGAAGCATGAACTGAGAGCTTGACTCTGAAAATACAGTTTAAATTAAAAACATGCCTTCAGAACATACCTAAAAATATTCAATAACAAGCAGTAGAGTTTTACTAATCCAAACCTTGTTCTGATTAGTGGTTTGATCATAATCTGTACCATATTAAAATCTAACAAGTTATAGTTGATGATTAATCAGTAATAACCATTTGAATAAAACATTCAGAGACAGCTATTTTATACATTCTCACATAATTATGAGATTGAACTTTATTCAGCCGATATCAGCAAGCATTTAATTATCATAGCATGATTCAGATTAGTGGGAGTCTAGTGTATGGGAAATTTAGCTGAAATATTTCTGATACAATTTCAAGATTAATTTCAAGAATATCAGTTGACTGAAAGATCAGTCTATAATTTATATGTACTTCAATTTTTTCCTAATCCACCTATTTAAGAACAAACCAAGCAATTTAAAATGTGATTTTGTTATTTTTCATATGAAATCAGTTAATTTCCTTCACAAAAAAAAAAACACACATTAATGTGTTTGGTTTTGTACTCACCTCTTACATTGAGATAAACTGAAGAACCATGGCTGATGTTTTTCACATCTCCTGGATTCTTATTTCCATACATGCAGGTATAGTTTCCAGCGTCATTCTTTCTGATGTCTTGTTTTATAAATGTGACAGCTGCCCTTCCTCCGGGCTCTGGCAGTGAGCTGATCTTCTCTCTGTTTTTATATAAATGGAACCAATTCCTCTCCTTGTTCTCTGGTTGTTCTCCATGCACTGCTGATATTATACATTTGAATTCAACCTTCTCCCCTTCCACTACAGATGTTTTGCCAATTTTAATTATTGCTGTGTGAAGTGGCTCTGTAAAAATGTATTTAAAAATGAAAAATGACAAAAGAGAGAAAACAATCTGTTAAGCAAATAACATATGGACACTTATTGAAGAGAGAATAAACTTGTTTATAGACATTTGACATTCCGTGTATATAAATATGTTTAAAACATGACTTTTTAGGAAATTAAATAAGACCATTTGTTTTCTGAAAACACCACTTTTCTGTGTTCATGTGATCTGAAACATTTAATCCAATAACAATATAATTATTTTTTTTCTGTTTCATAAAAATTACCATTAAAATATAACCAGGAGAAAAGTATACGTTTATCAGTTTGATAATGCATGAAAAAGTCATATTCGCAAATGCTACTAAATATCATTAATTTTAAAAACACATGTTTATAGCATGTAGTTATTTGAAACTGGCCATAGCTCAAGCATTTTGGAATAGTAACAGTAATGTAATCTAGAAATAAACATCATAAGAATATCTAAGAATCCAATGAGTTGTTTATTTCAGGTTGAGTAACTTCATTGTGTGTGTTTGTTCTTTCAGCAATAATGGTTCTAAAGATTCTTCAGAGTAAACAGCCTTCTGAATTTCACCCTTAATGTTACTCATTCATAATTAAATCAAGATTTCAATCATTGTATCTTATTATGTGAACGTGTCAGAGACACACATACCTGTTGAAACCAGCAGCACGTCTCCAAGTGAAAAAACTGAAAAACAAATTAATCATTTTACAGATAAGAACATTTACATTTCAAATGTACTCACATAAGAAAGTTATCAAAGAAATAATACTTACACACTATGATTGAATGAATACCCCAAGGCATATTGGGAAGCTGTCCAATTAATTTCTGAACCTACTAGTATGAAGTTCCTCTATTTGTAACACAACTAAATATGGCAGTGAAAATGATGAGATCAATACAGTAATGCACATACGACAGCACCCTCCCTCACTGAACAAGTGTTTCCGTTACACATGTAAAAGGTGACTATTAAAGTAACCAAAGATCAAGAGCAATACACAAATGGTTTTGGTCCATCAAAGCCTCTCATTGTCGTCATCTAAAGACCAGGTAGTTGTATTTTCTTTATAACCTCAATGTATTGTTCATCTGCATCAACTGAAAGAGAGTGAAATTATTGTAAAGAATGAATGAACAGATACTAATAATTCACATGATAAAGAATAACATATAGCAGCCTGTAAATAACTGTTGAGAATATCTTAATTTTTGGGGGTGTACAATATAAACACACCACAGCTTTGAACAAAAGTTTATCATTAATTATGTTGTCACTATTTCGTTTTACCCATCTTTAGGATTTATAATAACTTGATATGAGTCTTGTCACAAGACATGACTTACAATTTCTACATCTTCAGTCAAACTGTAGAGATCTTAACCTGAGAGACTGCCTCTTCAACTTTTAGCTCCCACACAGTCCCTGTTGAGTTTATGCCATCTTCTTTATGGGTGAATCTTTGCATCAACCCAACATCACATTTGTATGCTTATTTCTGACCAGACATGGGTGCTCCTGGGGTTTGGGGCTTTGCCAAGGTGTACAAGACAGCGCAACACTGTTTTTTAAAACAATTCAACAATTCTCACTGAGCATCAGAGAATCTCTGCTTCCTCATTCTTCTCGATGGCTGTGTAGTGTCAGTCTACACACAGTATATACACTCACCTAACACCTTCTCCTAAACAAAGGATTTCTGCTCCCCTCAATACAGGTGGCCACTCCCAAATTAGCACTCAATTACCTAAGGGGAGAATGGCCACATCTGTTATTGTTAACACTAGCCATGATGGCATTGTAATTATGTGTAAGTACACATGTATTTACTAAGTAACTACAATGTAAATACGAGTAATCAGAAACATTTAATGTAAAGTATTACCAAGATTTGACATGGTGTTGGATCCTTATTGTAATTCCTATACTGTAAAAATGTAATGGATTTCCATTATGCTGTATAGCGGGTTGGCCAATCCTGGTCCTTGAGAGCTGCAGGGTCTTCTGGTTTTCATTCTTAACTTAATTACTTAACTGAACCAATAATTTTCTTTACTGGTCAAAATTAACATTTTTTCCAGGTCTTTAGCCACTGATGGTTTAAAGATACCCAAAAAACCTGCAGGATTGTGGCTCCCCTGAACCAGGGTTGGCCACCCCTGCTGTACAGTGTGAGCACAACATGATTGAGTTCACAAAACAAATGTAAGGGGTGCTTCAGTTTGTACACAGAATACTGGAGGGCACTTCAGTGGTTGAATGTTCCTTGCTGTTAAATAATATATTTCAAAGTGGCTAATAGATTGAGTCAAGGTGTGCTGGGGCCTGTGTCTAGAAGTGCAAAGTGTTTGAGTGAGATGGTGACCAGTATTTGGTTTCTCAGAACAGCAGAATACACAGCGTTTATGGGAGAAAGTGCTGACTCATGCAGTCTACAACAGGGTTCTTGGCTATTAAAGAGACTGCACTGTACTGGATAGAGGGATTAAGAATGTCACTTTACAGTAAGAATCGACTTTGATTAACTGAAGAACGACATTAGGTGACTGTGACGGAAATAGAATGATCTTTTGTGTTAAATCTCCCCCCTGACCTGTGAGGGCGCTAAGTAACGAGAACAGAGTACCCTGTTTTGCCTGACACTTCATTCCCAGGGTTAAAAGGAAGTCGGTCATCTAGAAAGGGGGCGGAGCTTTGGTGCACTAACTCATCAACCCGGAAGGGAAATGATGTGGCAGCCGTGGATTTGAGGAGTGGCTGCTATTGTTTACCAAGGGGTCATGTGTGTCGGTACAAATAGGGGACGAAACGACGTAATCTATTCCTTCATTTTGGTTAAAGAAAACAACCTGGAAGGACCTGTGTTTTGTGAAATTGTATCGTGAGAGTTTGTTTTGTTTTGTCTCAAATTGTTACTTGTTATTTAGAAGATGGCTAAACACGTCCTGGAGCTGTCGCCAGAGGCCAGCACCAACCCGGACATCATGTCACTTGTTACCACATTAAATTGTATTTAGCACCACGAGCACTACAGCACTCACCCAGGACTGGTGACCATGTTTGTGTACTGTGTGTATACTATTGACTGTGTTCATTGTTTGGAACTGCAATTCCGTTGTTTAGAACAGTGCAATACCCATTGCTGGGTATTGCCTGGGAAATATTATTTACGATCATCAGACCTGGATTATAAATAAAAACCACTTGTACTGGGATTGCTGTTGTCTGCATTTGCATTCAATCACCGCATCACTTCTGCACCTGTACACTGCAAGCCACTTTGCCACAGAGACCATGGAGAATATTCAACTGATTGGGACAGCAGTGGATTTAAATACCACCACTTTCAAAAAAAGTTTTATTGTATGATTAAAGGGCAACAGTGCATGTTAGTGTCTTTAGTTCTTATTATGTGTGTAGAAATATTTAAATGTGTAAGATTCATATTTTTAATGATTTAAATGGTGGTGGCATTTAGATCCACAGCTGATTAGGTCAATTCAATAGATCTCCATGGGCCTTATTTTAACCAAGGTCCTTTTCTTCGATGAGCACAAGACACAACCATTTGATGTATCCAGGAAAACAGGATAGAGGCTTTTCATACAAGTGCAGCACTATGTAATAAATCAACAGTCAGCATGCAGGCTGAGCTCCAGCACTAACACTTTGGCAGTCCGTCAACAGTTATTATGAGCTTGTGGGTAAAATCTGATTCCTCCCCAAACTCCCCAAAATTCAAAGTAAAGAAATTGCATAACAGCAGTGAAAGGGTAAACCGTGGATATTCACCTTCACTTATTATAAAATATTGAAACAAAAGCTTTGAAAACTATAAGAAATGTCAACAGGAATAGAAATACAGTTTTATTTATTTAAAAGCATTTATAAGGAGCTTTTAAACATTAACATTTAAAACATTTTAACAATTTACAAATCAATCCTAATCCTCTGATTTTCGCTGTGCCACCATGACCTCCAGGACATAGTTTGTGAGACAGTGTGTAAAGGGCAGCTGGAAAGCTTGAGATAACATAGCAGACATAACAACAGGGGAGTCCATGCTCTGTGTGCAGCTAAGTGTATCACATGGAAACCCAAAAGAACCCGGGGGCTGGGACTCTTCAAGCGCATGCGCCAGTGCTGCTCATAGCCTGGCTGTGCAGAAGTGTACAGAGTACATTTTAGCAAGCTCAGAGGCGCTTAAAACACTGCTTCAGCAAACCACAGGATTTAAAATAGAAATGTTAAGAGGCCATCAACACACTACATGTCATTTGGTGGTTATAGTGTGCCCTGATGAAAAGAAGAGAATATGTAACGTGTGTGAGATAATAGAAAACCAAAAAACAAATAGAAATTAACTTTATAACAACAACATGAAATACATACAGAGCTGTGCTGAAGAGGCTCTGTCTAAGTGTTATCTAATTGGGCCCCCCTTTGGAGTGACTGTGTGAACACCAATTACAATTACAACACTGATAAGAAACAACCCAACACTGTTTCTTATTTGCAGTTTGGTAACTTTATTAGTTGGGTTTTTCATGTCTATCAAATGAGGAAAAAAACATTTTTTAAATTGATTGTCCCTGATTAAGTTTGCAGCATTTTTTTTTTCATTTTTGTGTTTGTTTATTTTGTTAGACTGTACAGTTGCTTCCACGTGTGACAGATGCTTCCTGCACCTAGAAATGACTCGTCTGGTGATGTGATGAGTAGCATCCCATCAGAGAAGCTAAACAGAGCTCTCAAATTCCAATGCACAGGGTGTCGAGCACAGCATGTATTAAAAACAAAGAATCGAGCAGCACTTTGAACACCTGGATCTGAGATCTGACAAAGGGGCTGGAGTTTGAATGTATAGCTATATATATATATATATATATATATATATATATATATATATATATATATATATAGTGACAGAGCAGTGCGTGGGACGTATGGTAAAGTGTGTAACAGTGCATATGTAAGTAACACATTGAAAACAATCCTGTTTCCACGATAAATAACTGTCTGTAGTGGGTACTGTGTGCAGTGGGGTAAAATGGCTGCCGACTAAAAGACTACATTTCCCAGAAGGCCATAGTCAAAATGGCCAAAGTTAAATGTGTAACAGGACACAGGTGTGTCTTGTTAGACGGGGTCCTGGCTGTATAAAGCCAGCCTCGAATCCAGCTCAGGAGGAGTCTACCAGTGAGATGGTTGTAGAGCAAGACATATGGTGTTTCTAAAAGATTACTGTGAGTATTCAAGAAGAACTGTTACTGTGTGGAATAGTTGTGCTGTTTGTAAAATGACCAATTGTTTTCTGTACAGTTACAGATTAGTAGTAGTAGTAATAATAATAATAATAATACATGTGTTCAATCATCGAATAGGACTATTCAATTTGCCCTGAGTAAAGACTAATGTCTTTATCAGTATGATATGATGATACTAGCCAAAGCCTTTATCTTCTTCACTTTGTTTCTCCATAGTTTCATGTTTACAACAGAAAATAAATATTAAAAGGTGTAGATAGGAACGTGTGTTATGTGATTTGAAAAAAAAAAAAACAGAAGGGGAGAAAATCACAGAGCTTCTATTCCAAATGATCATTTGCATATTTTGTACTGAACAAAAGTGTGTTTATTCTTTCAGGACAAATGGTGAGCAAGACACTTCAGAGTGAAAGACCTTGTGAATTCCACCCTAAATGTGGAATGCTTCCATCCTTCTGTACCAGTACTTCTGGTGCTGTCCCTGGACAATGTGATGCCACAGGGCATTGCTGGACTCCTTCCAGAAATGTAGAGGCACTGTGATGGGGTGCTGTGACAGAAATAAAATGAGTCTTGGTGGTAAATCTCCTCCCGACCTGTGAGGGCGCTAAGAAAAGGGAACAGAGTACCCTGGAATGCATGGCCTGACAGTTCATTCCCTGGATTAAAAGGAAGTCGGTCGTCTAGAAAGGGGGCAGAATTCTGGTGCACTAACTCATCGACCTGGAAGGAAACAATGTGGCAGCCGCGGATTGGAAGAGGTGTTGCAATTGTTTACAAGGGGTCATGACTGATGGTTCTATATATGTATATAGAAATTACATGCTGAGTAAGACTTGCGTGGTGATTTTTCAGGTGGCTTTTGAATAGTGTTACTGCTACTGCTTGCCTCAGAGTTTTCTTTTTTGTTCTCTAACTAAATAAATACCAGAGTATTTTTGCCAATTTTTCTGTAATTCTTAGTGACAGAGATGAAAAACAGATTGTTGAGTGATTTAAATACTATTTCAGTTGTATTTTGACATTTTTACATACAGAAACACTGTTTAGATAATTGTTACTATTATGGTGTAGTAATATTTATAGATCAGGTAAGTAAGTTGGTCTATGATGTCATAGCCATGCGGTAATACAATTATTACTGCACGGTCATGTGTTCTTGTTCAGCCAATCACAGCACTCAATTTATCCAAGCCATTTTATAAACTTGTTTTTCTATTATAATTTTTATCTGTCTGTTTTGTTTGGCCAATGAGCAGTTTTGTTTTGATAAAGAGTTTTTTTTTTTTTTTAACTTTTCATTTATTAAATAAATGCGCAAGCAGTGCTTTTTCATACCTCAGTACTGCCTTATATATCTTCCGGGTCTGTGACGTCATCTACCAGCCATCATTGTGACAGGCACTCAAAAGGGTGACATCTTAACTAGCTTGGCTAAACTTCAAGTTGATGGTATATCAGCAGAATAACTTCTCTATATTTATCTGAGGTGAGGGTAAGAACATTGTTACAGCTCCCATCTCAGAGTCAGTTAAACCCTGACCAGTAGCTGAACTGCACCTTCCACCAAGATAGCTCAGTATGTTCTTTAGAGGTGTTTCTACAATGTTCCTCACTGCAGTTCTTACTATAAACTTTCCCAAATCAATCCCTTTATCATATTTTAATTTTAATAGTAATAGTGGTTACTCTAACCAGAACACTGTCTTCAGACCAGCCAGGCCAGTAAATAGTGATGCCTATCTAGGAGGGAACCAGCATTCCTTCAACCTGAGCCTGAATAATAAACAGACCAGGGTAGAATACCCCCCCCCCCCTCAATATTGACCTGTAAAATCAAAAAGCACTTTATATATGTAATGTCCAGCACCAAGACATACTTAACAAGCACATCCATTCTTAGCACAATGTTACCAAATTCACAGGCTATGATAAATATGGGGGATAAATACATGGGGACCAGTACCAATTACACATTGACATGCCTATCTTTCTGTTATATACATCTAATTTCCCATAAAGCATTTGCAGGACAGATCAGCAGCTCCACTGAAGGAAACAGCAGGACACACCCACACTCCCAGCATATTTCATCACATTCCTGTTCCTGGCTGAAGGGGGCGCACTTTTCTGATTCTGAATTACATTGTCCCTGTCTTTCTGTTGGGCTGACCAATCTTTCACAATCTAGTGAATAGAGGCCTTCAGGTCTTTCATCCATCCATCCATTATCATTAACCGCTTACTTCCTTTACAGGATCTCGGTGAGCCTGAGCCTAACCCGGCATACACAGGGCGCAAGGCGAGACTACACCTTGGACGGGACGCCAGTCCATAGCAGGGCACCACACACACACTCAATCACACCGTGGGCAATTTAGAGTGACCAATCAATCTAGACAGCATGTCTTTGGATTTTTTGAGGATACCGGAGTACCAGGAGAAAACCCACGCGAACACGGGGAGAACATGCAAACTCCACACAGACAGTACCCTAGGTCAGATTCGAACCTAGGACCCTGGCGCTGTGAGGCAGCAGCACTAACCACTACGCCACCGTGCCGCCCTCAGGTCTTTCACTCCCCTCTAATTTGTTCCAAGGCTTTCAAGATGTCCCCTACAGTATGTCCACCACATCTTCTGACATACTTATCATCTCTGTTCCTAAACTGACTCTTTACCAGTTTGTGGACAAGGGCAACCTGGAATGGATTTCAGAAACATGCTGGATGAGTTGCTGGGGTTCTTCTGAAGCAATCATGGGCAGAGTT
The DNA here is from genome assembly GCA_036884735.1 of Huso huso. Lineage (NCBI taxonomy): Eukaryota > Metazoa > Chordata > Actinopteri > Acipenseriformes > Acipenseridae > Huso > Huso huso. The sequence goes on along the minus strand of CM072692.1, from coordinate 8,451,757 downwards.
GGAAGGACAGCATATTGAACTGGAACCTGTATAATTATATTTAAACGTGAACACTTAACTACACTTCAGAATCAGAATCATTCAGACACACATTCCTTTCAATGTCTTTACTTATTTACTTCTGTTATAAAGGGAACAAATGCAAATGTATGGCTCATGGCTACAATACAATGTTCCATTATTTTGTCTATAACAATCCTTTGTCACTAAATTTAGCTGCAGGACAATGAACAGGACTTAGTGTCAGTTTGAGGAGTAGGCGGATAACATGAGCAACATAACAACAGTTCGGCAAATGCTGTGCATGCAGCTCAGCATATAGCAATGAAACCAGATGCTGAGTTCAGCACCCCTGACTCTGAAAGCACAAAGCAGGCAATGCATGGCTGAGGTGAACTAGAAATGACTCATATGAAATTACAAACAGAAATTAATTATTTTTAGACATTAGACAGAAGAATGAGAAAGCCAATGCTACTCACAGCCTCATTGTGCAAGGCGTATGCAGTGTTTAATTTTAGCATGTGTAGCGAGGTGACAAGAATGACAGAGCCTTGCTTAAGCAAACCACAGTATTTAAAACAGAAATGATAAAAGGCCATTAATACAAAACATGTCCGGTGGTGGTTGCCCTAATGAAAAAAAAAAAAACAGTGAGTTGAGATCATAGATAACAGACAACACAACCATACAAATGCATATTGTACACTTTATAACAATTAAGTTAAATACATAAGTAGTCATGATGAAGTGGCTGTAGCTCAGAGATGTGGCTGATTCAACAGACTCACATGAGCACTAATCATGGACTGCCTGTATACCTTAGGTAAGGCAATCTAGCACTACTGCTAACTGGGGTCTATGTAACCAGCTGTTGGTTATTGAAATACATCTAATTGTTTTACAGTATGAAAAGGAAACACATGAAAAACAAGAAATAACATTCCATTCATAACACAACAAATTAGATTCTCAAAGCTTTTATCAAGTTATTTTGAAAGGAAAGAATACAATTTCCTGATAATTAATTGCTAAGTTGAACCCCCAAAACTTCATATTTATGTTTTCTAACCTGACACACACTGTATATAAAATTAAAGACCAGGAATGATTCAAGATGTAACTTCTTGTGTTCAGCCCCTTTAAAAGGTTACTGGTATTTGCACTTTTATTTTGCAGTTTCCATTTCTTTTTCCAGGCCTATGCTATGCATTTACGTTGGATTACCATTGCTACCATGCTATACTTTACTCTTAACTGTTGCATATGTTACAGTGTCTTCATCAGGTGCAGATCTGAGTTTCTTCTTGGTGACACGGGCAGTGTTTATTTCTGAGTAGGTGAGTGTGTCATCCTGTTGTTTTGAAGTCTGCTCCATCTTATTCTGCAATAAATTATCAGATTGGAGAGAGATCAGGATGGCTAAACGGAACTAAACAAACTGTCCAAACAAAAAGAGATACAGTACAACCTAATAAAAGAAAAGGGATTTTTATCCATCTGTAAATATATACCAGTAGCTGCACAATTTCTTCTTGTTATACCCTATCCACATTACTAAAAACAGTACCTAAACAATGCATAATGTGTTGAAACCATGTCATTATCATTCACTTTGTTCACAGTCGTGATTAAGCATGTGATTATCATGCATTATTTAGGTTGTGTGAATGAGACGTTAGACACTCTCAAAGTTCCTCTACTCCATACCTGCTGTAAGGTTCCAATACAATTCATACACTCCTCAACTGAGAGTTTTTACCTACAGCCTATTTACAGGGGAAATGTAGCCATTAGTCAATGGAAACCTAAGATGTCAAAATACCCTTTCCTGGAGCAAATTCAAATCACTCAACTCATTACATTAAGGTCTAAATGAACTTTATAAATTCTAAACAATAGTAATAAAAATACATGGATTATTATCAGAGAGTCTGTATTTAACTTTGCATGAGCAGATAAAGCTTATGTCATGTATCAAGTCAGCCCGGTTTGAAGAATGTTTGTGGTCAGGATTGACGTGTCTTCAGCAGTAAATTTTACTTCAATAGAATGATAAATAATGGCAATGTATCCATTCAAATCTAAAACAACCTGTATATGTACAAGCAAATTGTTTGAGAGACATGTAACATATAGGACTTACCACCGTGGCGTAGACAGGTTCAGTTTGGACAGCAGGGTCTGGAATGGCATTGTATCAAATAGATTAGTTTCCTAGTTTGAATGGTGGTGAAAACAGCTAGTGACACAGCGAGATAAAGAAGTGCCCATCATTTAAACATACTTCATTTGTATCCATTGTGGTGAAGAATGCTGTGCCCTACCTCGTTTGGATTGCAGACACTTCAGCACTCCTCCTATCAGCAGTAACAGCAGCACAAGGACCCCACATCCTACCCCTGCACCCAGGTACAGAGCTGGAACAGATCCTGGGGGGATCCACATACAAATGGTATTCACTGTAAGATCCAGTTAAATATGTGCAAACAGATTCTATGATTCATAAATAACCTATTGACATAAAAGCATGATCAAGATGTGTTCAAAACAAATGTAATCCAATCCTGTTGTTACAGTGCCTTGATCTTGCAGTATGTGAATAGGGTACATACAGTATGCTCCACAGTGAAGTCATACATTGTTGGTTTTTGAGCAGGTACACCAAACGCACAATAATCATGTTTTTCAGAAAACCTAGTTTTTGGATGTAAGAATTGTGAAACTCTTGCCTATGTATTGTCCTGAACTTGTGGGGAGAGGCTGGCTTTACATAACTCAGAGTGCAGCTGTGACCTCGGAGGGATGATAAAACCATTGTTTCTGCTTAATAAGATGTTTTGAGCCTATGTACAAACCATAATCAAACCAATTAAAACTGGTTTAACTCACTTTTGTTAAAAGTGACATGTTATAACTTTAGGTAAGTGTCATGGAATGCATAATAACACACTATACAATTGGAACACGTAGGATTTTCTGATAACCACACACCTTGTGTGGGGCAGAGTACACATTGTTCCAGTTAAATGGTATAAGCTCTTATTGTTTCATCAGCCTTTGTTCCTTTTCATTGTACAACTTGTTACTTATGCTTCCCATTTAAATGATGAAGGAAGCGAGAAATCATTGAAACTGTGTTTTTGCTGACATTGGTAAAGTGAAGAAGAAACGCAAATGTTAACTTTCAATGTGCTTTGTCTCACACCATGCATCATGCTAGGGAAACACCAAATTTGATCAAGGAAATTACATAAGTTAGCTATATATCTGTGCTGTACGAAATAATTTCTTGGCTCAGCTTAATAACATCTACACTAATGCCAGCTCAGAAACTAACATCTCTGTGCTATGCCAGCTCAGAAAAGAGCCAACATCGCCATGAAAGCTCAGCTGGCTTAGAAAATAACATTTACCCTGATGCCAGCTCAGAACACCATCAACTGAGGCCTGTGTGTCAGATCACTGATGTATCAAATTTGATTTGCTTTGTTCCTGTTTGCATTTTTGATTCCTGAATAAACTCTTTGAGATTGACTTTACCTGAAGAAGATTCATTATTTTTAAGGATAAATAGAACCCCTTACATGGACTTGGTTTAATCTGGTATTAAGTTGTCCATATGTACCAGCAATAATCTCAGCTGTGACCATTCAGATTCAAATATAATTTCTGATATGTTAGTTAATTACTACCTTGAATATTGACAGCTTAATAACTTACTTTTCTCTCTAAAACTCTGACTACTTTAAAATATGTGGTTTTATTAAATTCAAGGAAACTTATATAAAAAAAATCTTGCCTATACCATCTGTCTGTTGGGTCTTGACAGATGTGGTCTGAGTTGTCATATCTCCTGTGGGAACATAAGCAACAACATGTAGAAAAGCATCACCATTAGGCTAAAAAGGTGGCCAGCTGTTTAATAATTAACTGGAAATGACATTAGTAGAGTCACACGACAAATGCGTAAGGGAGGCAGCACCTGTGTTGAAAACTGGAAGAAAGTGGGCGGCAAAGAAAGCTGTGGAGGATGTAAAGGCTGCCCTTCGAAATGGTGATATCATGGGGCAAGTTCAGCATGGAAGAGGGGGTCTTGGTCTCAGTTCAGCTCCTACTACATGGCACAAGGCAGCCCCCGCTCAACGGAGGAAGCTGGTAGTCAATGAGGTGCAAAAGCAGGAGGAGAGGATAAGGTGCATAAAGGCCATTTCCCAGGCCAAGCAGGGAGAATGGATGAGATGGGAGAGTGTGGAACAATGCAAGATTGGCTGGCAAGACATATGGTCAATGGAACACTGCAGGATCAGTTTCCTCATCAGGTCATCATATGATATTCTCCCATCACCACAGAACCTAAACCTCTGGGTAGGAGAGGATCCCTCATGTCCTTTGTGTTCATCACCTGCAACATTAAGGCACATTTTGACAGGATGTAAGGTGGCTCTTAGCCAAGGATGGTTTACTTGGAGCCATGACCAGGTGCTGCGATGTTTGGCCTTAGCATTGGAAGACAAGTGTAACATGATCAATAAGTTGCCACCTGTTCCATCAAAACATTAGACACAAAAGACAACATTCTTCCGCCCAGGAGAGCAACCACCAAGAAAAGGTGTTAAAACCAATCCTCGCCCAGGACAACTGGAAGCTGCTAGAGACTGGAAAATGCTGGCAGATGTTGGTCAATGGCTTATTTTTCCACCTGAGATTGCCACCACTAACCTTCGACCAGCTATTGTCTTGTGGTCTGGATCAGCACGCCTTGTTCACCTGGTAGAGTTAACAGTGCCAAGGGAGGATGCTGTAGATGAGGCATATGAGAGGAAGAAACTGTGGTATGCTCAACTAGCCACTGAAGCGGAACAGCGAGGATGGAGAGTCCGGTTTACCCAGTGGAGGTGGGTTGTCGGTTTGTGGCACAATCTACAACCCGGTTTCTCAGAGGCGTCGGTTCAGTGACCAAGAGTTGTGTCGCACAGTGAAGAACTTATCTGAAGCAGCAGAGGGAGCAGCAACTGGCTGTGGTTGAGACGGAAAGATTCTGGCTGGGGATCTCAAGTACAATAGAAAGAAAGAAACGCTGATGTACAGGTAAGTAAGCTGGGCTGAGTTGAGTGGGGGACGGAGGGGCATGATGCTGGGACACCAGAATCACCGTCGAGCCCTCTTGAGGTGTTGTGGGCTAGTCGACGAAACACCAAGGATAGAAGGTGCCCACTTGAAGACCCCAGAGATGTACCCTACTTAGCTCAATCCAGGCGGTTGTCATGCTGATGCGCTGGGGAGACCGCACTGTGGTTGATCCCCGGAGCCAGCATCGCAGCCGTTGTGTGTGCTGATGCGCTGGGGAGGCAATAAGCTGATCCCTGGAGCCAGCATTGCACTTCAGCCATCAACACCAGACAAAAGGATATCTACATCATCATATGGAAGGAAGCGCAAATGGTTGGAGACACAGATGGATCACATTAGTTTACTGTAAAGCTACGTCTTAGTTGGTGCTTATCTTGGCGAGAGCCGAGTTCAAATCAGCATGAAGTTTTAACATCTACTCTCGTGTAATGGAAATCATAATTCAGACCAACATTAATTTGATGACAATGATGTTAATAGTTGGAGATCTAACTACTGCCCCTATAATATATAAACCTGATCTTGTGCAGATCTCATTCTACTTATTGAGCTCTATGTATGTTCAGTCACAAGCACAATCACACACTCTCTTTCCCTCAGTTTCTCCTCTAGGGGTAAATGAAGCTCGTTCCCCAGTATAGTGTTCTTCTGTGTTGAAAAGAACAATCCAAGACCAGTATAGTGAATATTCGTAATCTGTATTCATTCATTTATTAAACCTAAAACAGCCTTGCGCTTCCAGCTTGCAACTGCAACCTTCCCTTCTCTCAAAAACCCGGAACTGGAGTGACGTAACAATCAGCTACGTTACTTCACTCAAAACATGGACTGGACTCAAACAGTGCTACAGTATTACAACAACATTACACCCAGCCTTGGAGGTCTGACAGCACTGGCGTTACCTCAGCGAGGATGGCTCTCCACTGAGACTGAGGAGAGCTCTTCACTCAAGCTTATTTCACCCATTCTTTCCCACTCTGGGGGTAAACGAAGCTTGTTTCCCAGCCTTGGAGGCATGGGCGTCCGCAGAATTCATTTTAGCGGCAGCAAGGTGTTTAGAATTAGTCGGGGTACCATGGTTTTGTATCGTTTAATAATGATTACACTTCTAAGCCTCATTTACAACTCATACATAAGCCGGCATAGGTCCAGGTGGCAGCAGAGATCCTTCTCATTTTCAGGTTGCGTTTCCACCTGTCTATTTATATTTAATTCAAGCGCACAGACTGTGCTGCACAGTAAGGGGAATTTAAGAATACACTTTAGCTACTGTTTCCACTTCTATAGAATTATTTTAGTCACACAGGAACGTGTAGGAATAAAAGTTTAAAAAAGCAGTCATAAAGTGTGCTTTATCAACATACTTGAAACAATTATAAATATACTTTGCAAAGAAAAACAACCACAACCAAGTAGAGCAGGAAGTGTAAACTATAAAACAAAATATGTCACCTGCTGACATATTGCAGTAACAAAGTGCATGTTAAACACACTGCTCCAAGCTAACTGAACTACTTAAAACAAACAAACACACATTTAAACACATGATACTATGATAGTCATCACGCATAGGTCTGTGTGGCTCCGAGCCGCAGCACTGACACACCTAACTAGAGGTACAGTATTACTATCTTGTAAATGGCCAGCAGCAAGCTATTTAATTATACTCAGTTTGAACTTAAGCATAACTTTATTGTAGAAGACATGAAAACAAGTTTCCTGCTTAAATGTGTTATTTATAATGAATAACTATAGTAGCAGTATATAATAATATTATTTGTTTATTTATTTATTTTGCAGACACCTTTATCTGAGACAACTTACAGAGGCAAAGCTGTGAACTATGCAACAACCATCACTGTTGCAGGGTCACTTAAATTAGGACCTCGGGTTCACACCTCAAACTAAAGACAGAGCACAAGGAAGTTAAGTGACTTGCTCAAGGTCACAGAGTGAATCAGTGGCTGAGCTGGGATTTAAAGGCAGGAACCTCTTGGTTCCACAACATTTATTTAACCTCTGGATCACACAGCCTCCACAGAATATAACAGAAAATAATTAAAAAAAAAAAAAAAAACTGTTGTAAAGACATTTTGAACTTAAGTGGTCTGCACCATCACACATAAAAGAAAGCAAGAAAAAGATATTCACAGTTGGGCATTCACATTGTAAGACATTTGATTTAATACACTGCTTCAAGCAAACACATTTAAAATTACATGACTTAAATGCAATGCACAAAAAATAACTTTGGTAAAGGTATGGAAAGTACAACATGAATACAGATGCATTTACCTTTGTATATGTTCCCCTTTGTGAAAGAAATAATGCGTTAAACTGCTTGCAGACCCAAAGAAGAAGAATAAACACCAGTACAAAATAGCATGATGTCATAATAGTTTTTCACATCATAACTTGATCCATACTAATAATGCCAGCCCAGTCTTTGTGTTGTGTTTAAACTTGTTTTGTGTTTATTTTAATTGTGAAAGAGTATGGTTCAGATTATAGGTCAGCTCTACTGGGGTTAATATTAGCGTACTGTACTTCATGTTGAGTCCTGTCAGAATGGTTTCATTTGAAGAAACTACCCCTACTGTATGCAATGATGGTTAACTCCAAGTCAGTCATTTTAATTGTGAAATATGTTGTCAAAAACGTTCATTTCAATCAGAAAACTGAATTGAGAACAAAACAAACACAGACTTGCCTGTCAGTTTCTGTTGGGATGGAGTTGTCATATATTCTGTGGGAATATAAACAACAACAATGAGAAACTAAAGCTGAGGTCGCAGTTTCTCTAATAAATAATTCAGACCAACAATTATTAAACCGAGGGATTCTGATGATCTCTTCATATTCATGAACTGCATGGAAATTGATCTTTGCAACACTTCAAAACAGTTTCATGTCTAATTGAAACCACATGAGAGACACAATAGTTAACATATCATCAAGCAGACAAACATTAAAGGAGATTCAGTTCTATCCTCAATCCCCATACCAGCTTTAGAATATATCATATAATATTTAATGATGGTCTTTACAGTTCTGTACAGCAAACATTGAAACAAGTAAATAAATAAAACAAACTATTTGTAAATTACAGTAATGAGTAATATGAGAAGGCTCATTATGTTGTGCATGGCAAACCGTATTTTATTATATGTATTTTGCTATACTATATGCCACAAATGCATTTTATATTATTTTAATCTTTACCATTGTAGTATAGCCCAACCAGGGACATTTCTTGTTTGTTTCATCTTACTAACAATACTGAAAAGAAGACACCATTACAGAAGTTGGTTTTCACAAAGACCCCTCATCTGATAATTAAAATATGGAGGCTGTATGTGTCATAGTTTAGATCAACTGAATCGACTGTACTGTGTCACAAAGTATTCAGCTCAGTCCTTACCTGTCACTTGAAGGTAGACTGGGCGACTGCGTTTGCTGTTTGCTGAGTTCACAAGCTTCTCTTTTCCATACACACAGGTGTAGTTTCCAGTATCGCTCCTCTTAACTTTTTTCATGGAAAACTTGACAGCTGATATGCCTTTGGGATCGGCTTGTGAATTGACAATGTTTCCTTCTTTATATAGATGGAAAAAACTCTCTTTTCCTGTTGCATCTCTGAATTCAATTGGTATTATACATTGAAATGATATGTCCATTCCTTCAACTGCGCTCGGTTTTTCTAGCTGAAGTGTGAGCTGGTAGGTGGACTCTGAAAATACAGTGTAAAGTGTTAAAAATATGCCTTCCGAGTGCAGCTAAAATATGCAAGAACAGACAGTAGACTCTTATTAATCCAAACCCTGTTCAGATTAGTGGTTTGAATGTAATTTGTACCTGTGGCAGGATGGCTGAGTGCAGATGAGTTGCCAATCTGCTCTTTTCTTTTATTTAAACAAACAAATAAAAGGTTTAAACGAAACAAAACATCTTTAGAAAAGAAAATGACACAGTGGCCAAAACTAACAGACACAACGCTTCAAACGAAACCAAAACAATTATCGTGCTGGTCTTAACCAAGCATGCATAGCAATTGTTTTCAATCCGTTACTACCTCTCTCTCTCTCTGCTCTCTCGTTCCTTCTCTCCACTCTGAGCAACCCCCCGCTGTGACCATCTCCAAATTAGTAAGCACTTAATCAATTCGGAGATGGACACATTATGCACCCATTTACTTGTTCCCAAACAAACACAAAACAATACATTTAAATCATAATAATATTATATCATAATAATAAACATATCTACACGCAGAGCTCTGCCCTACCACAGTATCATATTAGAAACACCTTATCTAGTCCAATGTTTGATTGCTATATCAAATGATAAATTAGTAATAACCATTTTAATTAATCATTCAAGACATTTATTTTATACATTCTCACATAATTTTAATATTGAACTTTCTTTAGCCAATATCAGCAAGCATTTAATTATCATAGCATGGTTTGGGTTAGTGGGAGTCTAGTGTATGGGAAATGTTGTTTAAATAATTTAAATACAACTTCAAGATTCATTTTTACTCCTTCATTTGACTGAAGGAGTAGTCTATTATTGATATATGTTACAAACTTGGAAATAAAATTAGTTGATTTAGAGGGGTTTTTCTCCAAAAACAGTGTTTTAATCAAAATGCATGTTAACAAGGTCAAGAAAAATGAATGGAAGCAGAATCCGCTGTTATGGAAACTACTAGAGTACAGGGAGATGGCTCTCCCACCAGCGAGCAGCAGCCAAATGGAAATAAAAAATAATGGGAATATCTATGTTGTGTATAATTTGTAAACTTCATTTAAAATTGTAAATTTTGACAGAATATACATTCCTTTAGAACACATCACATATAAAATGCTGATTTTCGATTATCTGGCATGTGGGTAAAAATCGGACGACACAGATTTAAAAAAAAAAAAAATTAAACCCCATTATTAATTTCCCCTTTCGGGGGGGATATTTTGCCACAGCTTACTATATACAACTCCTTCAACATGCATTTCACAATCTTTTTTATTTAAAAAAAAAAAAAATAATACTGTAAGCCATCTAGGCTTGCTTGGAATTTATTTTCTTATCTACTTTTTTTGTCTGTATTTTAGCATGTACGATTGTAGGATATAAATAAATATGTTTGAAGTGCTATTTGTGTTTGTAGTTATTAGATATTATACATGTATACCATGTATGTAACACCTTCATTATATATTTATTAAGCTTTTAAAATTATGATAGAACTCTCTAACCCAACACATAATTTGTTTATAATTAATTAATCCTCTAATCATGCATTTTCTCTGGTACTCTTTGCACGCCTCTGCGATAAATAAACTCACCATGATTAGAAGTAGCCACCGAACACTTACAGTATTATAAGAACATAAGAGCATAAGAAAGTTTACAAACGAGAGGAGGCCTATCAGCCCATCTTGCTCGTTTGGTTGTTAGTAGCTTATTGATCCCAGAATCTCATCAAGCAGCTTCTTGAAGGATCCCAGGATGTCAGCTTCAACAACATTACTGGGGAGTTGGTTCCAGACCCTCACAATTCTCTGTGTAAAAAAGTGCCTCCTGTTTTCTGTTCTGAATGCCCCTTTATCTAATCTCCATTTGTGACACCTGGTCCTTGTTTCTTTTTTCAGGTCAAATAAGTCCCCTGGGTCGACATTGTCTATATCTTTTATGATTTTGAATGTTTGAATCAAATCGCAGCATAGTCTTCTTTGTTCAAGACTGAATAGATTCAATTCTTTTAGCCTGTCTGCATATGACATGCCTTTTAAACCCAGGATAATTCTGGTTGCACTTCTTTGCACTCTTTCTAGAGCAGCAATATCCTTTTTGTAACGAGGTGACCAGAACTGAACACAATATTCTAGGTGAGGTCTTACTAATGCATTGTAAGGTTTTAGCATTTCTTCCCTTGATTTAAATTCAACACATCTCACAATATATCTGAGCATCTTGTTGGCCTTTTTTATAGCTTCCCCACATTGTCTAGATAAGAACATTTTACATGCATACAGACGTGTGAAGATGAAAGTGTACATAATACATAAAGTGTGTGTGGCAACTTTATTGTCATATCTAGTATGCCATTTTTTATACCAATATTTAATTATTTATTCTTAGTTTTTTATTTGTATAATTAAAATAAAATCAACAGTACAGGTCAGTTGTCATATAATGTATGTATCCAGAGTTCAGATACAGTTGCTTTGATCATTTCTGTAACAATATACTAGGTGCAAATAACGGTATATCAGTTTAGCAATACAACAAATGATTAAGGTTACAAATGATTAAACAAGTGAATAAATCTCATTCTAACCACAAGTATAGAAAAGGCTTAAATATTTTCATAACTACAAATATTGGATTATGTAGGTAGTCTGTAAGAATTTAACCCTGGTCCTGTACACTCTCTCTCTGTATCGTCGGCGTCACAGCCACGGTCTGTTACATTTCTGTTTCAAGGTGAGTTTTACTTTTTAATTAATTAAAACCCTCCTTTTCAAAGTGCAAATTAACTCCTGATAAATTTTGACATTTAACACAGATTTCCTTTTAAATTTGTTAAGATATTAACATTATTTCAGAAATCAACAAAATTTCGGAAATCACATTATTTAATTAAGGAATATGCATAACGACCTCTTGAAAATGCCAAAATCAATGCTACATACCGATTTGTTGATTAACACTGGTTATAATTTACAACCTTTTGAAAATCCTGCTACTGGGGTCTAGAAGTAGGGGAGACCGGGGTTGGTTGTCACACTTTTTACTCTTTATTATTTTCCTCAATCTGGTGACATTCTGCAAGGTTCTGTTCCTCGTTATATTGAAGAATAACTCTTCACGTACAAATTGATGTTTTTTATTTCAGCGTAACTTTATTCCAAATATGATTTTTAGACGGTTGAAAATGCGCCGGTCACCTGTGACAACGTGCCCCATACTGGGGTTGGTTGTCACAAAGCATGTTCTTGGTTTTACAGTAGACAATAATGCAACTTTTTCTTTTTTTAAATAACATAAAGTTTCTATTGTGTACAATGACAGAAAAAGTTGTATTTTTACTTTTTATGTGAACATAAAAAATATAGACCTATATATATTTGAAATGTTGACCCATGCTACAAAATAATACCACAGCTTCCACAGAACCGGAGAACAAACAGTAAATAACTTAAATAAGCATTATATGGTGACATATCCCACATGTTGGTGTGAAAAAAGTAGAAAGAAAAAATATAAGACTTCTTCCTATAGGATTTACATGTGACAACCAACCCCAAAAACTATGTGACAACCTGCCCCAACCCAACTTTACATGCCAATTTAATTCTCTCAGTACTACTGGGAGAACCTACTGGTTTTGTTTTTATTACCAGTATCTGGTTCTATTAACATGGTCATCAGTTCAAACAAACTCCAATACTACTAAGAGTTATAACATAAATAACAAGATATACATTTTTTACTTTGGGTATGAAAAAAAATGAAATATGTGCTAACCTTTATGTTAGTTGGAATTGACCTCAAATTACAAGATGGTTGAGTTCCAGACAATAGAACACACATTTCAGTGTTAGTATCACCTGCCTGCACCATCTAGTGTCATAGTTATGAGCACTGTGACAACCAACCCCGGTCTCCCCTAGTTGTAACAAAAATGTATACAACAAAATAGCACATCTATTAAAGAAAAAAGCCAAGCATTTTCATATGTGTTTTTGCTATATTTTGTATATTTAAATTTGTTAATTTCCTCCACATAAATGTGACATTCAGGTGTTTCCTCATTGTTTGGTGCTGTACTTACCTTGTACATTGAGGTAAACTGAAGAACCATGGCTGATGTTTGTCACATCTCCTGGATTCTCATTTCCATACATGCAGGTATACTCTCCAGCGTCATGCTTTCTGATGTCTTGTTTTATAAATGTGACAGCTGCCATTCCTCCGGGCTCCGGCAGTGAGCTGATCTTCTTTTTGTTTTTATATAAATGGAACCAATTCCTCTCCTTGTTCTCTGGCTGTTTTCCATGCACAGCTGATGTTACACATTTGAATTCAACCTTCTCCCCTTCCACTACAGATGTTTTCACTATTTGAATCATTGCTGTACGGAGTGGCTCTGTAAAAATGTATTTAAACAATTTAAAAATACCATGAGAAACCAATCTTTGAAGCAATTAAGAACATGGATAGATGGACACTTATTGAAGTGAGATTAAACTTCTTTATAGACACTGGGTATTCAGTGCATATCAATCTGTTTGAAACATGCAGTTTTCAGAATATTAAATAAGACCATTTGTTCTCTGAAAACTCCACTTTTCTGTGTTCACAAACATTTAATGCATTCTGTTTCATGAAGGCATACAAATTATCAGTAAAATGTAACCAGGAGCAGAGTTTAGATACATTTTTTTAATTTAATTTTATTTATTTATTTATTTTTGAAATGGTTATGTGTCTTTGTATTATAGATGTTATATAAGAAGTGTATAAAAGGTGAAGATGTTGAGGAATTCAATACAAGACAAAGTTTTAATTAAGTGTTCTCTCAAAAACAGATTTATCAGTTTGACAATACAAGAAAAAAGCCACCTTCGCAAATGTTAATACATTTATCATTCATTTCATAAACACATGTTTATTGTATGTAGCTATTTGAAACTGGCTCTAGTTCAAGCATTTCAGAATAGTAACATTGATGTTATTTGGAAAAGAAACACAAGTGTACAATTTACAAAGGCCTTTACTCCAAACTATCATTCGCACTTCTTTCTGAAAAGAGAAAGATACCCATTACTTTTAGAAAACTAGAAATAAACATCATAAGAATATCTAAGAATTCAATGCCTGGGTTGTTTATTTCATGTTGAGGAATAATGGTGCTAAAGACACTTCAGAGTAAATGTCTGTGAATTTCACTCTAAATGTTATTCATTTCTAATGTAATCAAGCATTAATCATTGTATCTTATTATGTGAACGTGTCAGAGACACACATACCTGTCGAAACCAGCAGCACGTCTCCAAGTGCAAAAACTGAAAAACAAATTCATCATTTTACGAATAAGAAAAGGAACATTTCAAATGTACTCAAATATTTATCAAATAAATTATACTTACACAGCATGATTGAATGAATACCCCAAGGCATATTGGCAAGCTGTCCAATGAATTTCTGAAACTACCAATATGAAGTTCCTCTATTTGTAACACAACTAAACATAACAGTGAAAATGATGAGATCAATACAGTAATGCACATACGACAGCACCCTCCCTCACTGAACAAGTGTTTCCGTTACACATGCAAAAGTTCACTATTAAAGTAACCAAAGATCAAGAGCAATACACAAATAGTATTGGTCCATCAAAGCCTCTCATTGTCGTCATCTAAAGACCAGGTAGTTGCATCATCTGAAAGAGAGTGAACTTATTGTAAAGAATGAATGAACAGATACTAATAATTCAAATGATAAGGAATAACGTACAGCAGCCTGTAAATAACTGTTGAGAATTCCTTCATTTTTTTAGGATACAAGATAAACACACCAAAGCTTCATTTCACAGCTTTGAACATCAGTGTATCATTAATGATGTTGTCACTCTTTAGTTTTACCCATCTTCAGGATTTATACTGACCTGCTATTAGTCTCTTCCATCTTCAGTCAAACTGCAAATGATCTTAATCTGAGAGACTGCATCTTCAACTTTCTGCTCCCACACGGTCCCTGTTGAGTTTATGCCATCTTCTTTATGGGTGAATCTTTGCATCAACCCAACATCACATTTGTATGGCTATTTCTGACCAGCCATGGGTGCTCCTGTGGTTTGGGCTTTGCCAAGGTGTACAAGACAGCACAGCCCTGTTTTTTAAAACTTCATCAACAATTCTCAGTGAGCATCAGATAATCTCTGCTTCCACATTGTTCTCGATGGCTGTGTAGTGTCAGTGAGTCTCCCTAGTTATTATTTATTTCTTAGCAGACGCCTTTATCCAGGGCGACTTACAATTGTTACAAGATATCACATTATTTTTACATACAATTACCCATTTGTACAGTTGGGTTTTTACTGGAGCAATCTAGGTAAAGTACCTTGCTCAAGGGTACAGCAGCAGTGTCCCCTAACAGGGATTGAACCCATGACCTTCCGGTCAAGAGTCCAGAGCCCTAACCACTACTCCACACTGCTGCCCAGTTTTAGTGAAAGCAATATGACGCTGATCAGTTTCAGTAGCCTTATGTATTGATGCAAGCAAAATTATTCAACGTGGTCAGTGGAACAATATTTATACACAGTTATTGTTTTTGTATAGAATACTGGGCCATTTTACACAATGCATTTTGTAAAGGTTAACAGAATTAACAAAATAGCACCACTTCATCAATCTAATCTACCGTTTCTCTATTTTTTCTTTTCTTTGTTTTTTCTTTTCTTTCTTCTTTAGTTTTTCTATGGGAAATCCCCCACCCATACACCTCTTCCCTACTGCTGACCACACACACCATAAACAGACTAATCACAGTGATGGCTTGGGGATGGACAGGGATGGACTAACCCTGCCTAGGTGCAATGCCACATAGGCACCCAGGATATGCACACTTGTATCAGAAAAGTGTTAGAGCTAGGATTAGCATTAAGGTTAGTGTGTTAGGTTTAGAGTTAGCATTAGGGTTACGGTTAGGAATAGGGTTATGGTAAGGGTTATATTGTGCAAAAGGATTTACACATTAGTACATTGTAACTTTGTGTGAAAGGATAGCGCTGTCGCCCAAGATGTTACCGGCAGAAATTAGAGACCCAGAGAGAGAAGCTGCAGTCTCAGGCACACATTTCTGTAAAAGGCACAAGGGTCAAAACAAAAGGTTTCCACAAAAACAGTGCAGGCTGGGCATTCGCCTTCACTATATAATTCTCAAAAACACAGTCTAAACAGAATATATACACTCACCTAACTCCCAAACAAAGGATTTCTGCTCCCCTCTATACAGGTGGCCACACCCCAATTAGCATTCAATTACCTAATTGGGGAATGGCCACATCTGTGATTGTTGGCAGGGATAGGATTTAACCCCATCGCTGCCACACTATGCATAATGGCATTGTAATTATGTGTAATTACACATGTATTTACTAAGTAAGTACAGTGTAATTACAGAGTAATCAGAGACATTTAATGTAAAGCGTTACCAAGATTTGACATGGTGTTGGATCCTTTTTGTAACTCCTATACTGTAGAACTGTAATGGATTTCCAAAACATCATTATGCTCTATAGTGGGGTGGCCTACCCTGGTCCTGGAGAGCCGCAGGGTCTTCTGGTTTTCATTACACCTGAGTTCTCAATTACTTAACTGAACCAATTATTTTCTGAATTGCTCAACACTAACATTTCTTCCAGGTCTTAAGCTATTGATGATTTAAAGATACCCAGAAAACCTGCAGGATTGTGGCTCCCCTGAACCAGGGTTGCCCACCCCTGCTGTACAGTGTGAGCACAACATGATCGAGTTCACAGAACAAATGTAAGGGGTGTTTCAGTTTGTACACAGAATACTGGAGGACGCTTCATTGGTTGAATGTTCCCTGCTGTTAAATAATATATTTCAAAGTGGCTAATAGATTGAGACAAGGCATGCTGGGGCCTGTGTCTAGAAGAGCAAAGTGTTTGAGTGAGATGGTGACCAGTATTAGGTTTCTCAGAACAGTAGAATACACAGTGGTTTATGGGAGGAAGTGCTGACTCATGCAGTCTACAGCAGTACAGGTTCTTGGCTATTAAAGAGACATAAATTAAACCAACTGTACTGTACTGGATAGAGGGATTAAGAATGTCGGTTTTCAATTAGTATCGACTTTGATTAACTGGAGAAGGACTTTAAGAGACCATGGAGAATATTCAACTGATCGTAACAGCAGTGGATTTAAATACCACCAATTTCAAAAAAATGAATAAAGGGCAACAGTGCATGTTAGTGTCTTTAGTTCTTATTATGTGTGTAGAAATATTTAAATGTGTAAGATTCATATTTTTATGATTTAAATGGTGGTGGCATTGAGATCCACAGCTGATTAGGTCAATTCAATAGATCTTCATGGGTCTCATTTTAGACAAGTTCCTTTTCTTTGATAAGAACAAGACACAACTATTTTATGTAGCCAGAAAAACAGGATAGAGGCTTTTCATACAAGTGCAGCACTATGTAATAAATCAACAGTCAGCATGCAGGCTGAGCTCCAGCACTAACACTGTGACAGCCAGTCAACAGATATTTATGAGCTTGAGGGTAAAATGTGATTCCTGCCCAAACGTAAGTCAAAGTAAAGAAATTGCATAACAGCAGCGAAAGGGTAAACCATGGATATTCACATTCACTTATTATAAATCATTTAAACAAAAGCTTTGAAAACTACAAGAAATGTCAACAGGAATACAAATACAGTTTTATTTATTTACAAATCAATCCTAATCCTCTGATAGCTGTGCAATAGACATAGTTTGTGAGACAGTGTGTAAAGGGCAGCTGGAAAGCTTGAGATAACATAGCAGACATAACAACAGGGGAGTCCATGCTATGTGTGCATCTAAGCGTTTTGCATGGAAACCCATCAGAACCCGGGGGCTGGGACTCTTCAAGTGCATGAGCCAGTGCTGCACATAGCCTGTTTGTGCGAGATGTGTACAGAGTTCATTTTAGCAAGCTTAGAAAGGCGCTTAAAACACTGCTTCAGCAAACCACAGGATTTAAAATAGAAATCTTAAGAGGCCATCAACACACAACATGTCATTTGGTGGTTACAGTGTGCCCTGTTGAGAAGAAGCGAAGAGCAACCAGAATTATCCCGGGTTTAAAAGGCATGTCGTATGCAGACAGGCTAAAAGAATTGAATCTATTCAGTCTTGAACAAAGAAGACTACGCGGCGATCTGATTCAAACATTCAAAATCCTAAAAGGTATAGACAATGTCAACCCGGGGACTTCTTTGACTTGAAAAAAAAAAAGGACCAGGGGTCATAAATGGAGATTAGATAAAGGGGCATTCAGAACAGAAAATAGGAGGCACTTTTTTACACAGAGAATTGTGAGGGTCTGGAACCAACTCCCCAGTAATGTTGTTGAAGCTGACACCCTGGGATCCTTCAAGAAGCTGCTTGATGAGATTCTGGGATCAATAAGCTACTAACAACCAAACGAGCAAGATGGGCTGAATGGCCTCCTCTCGTTTGTAAACTTTCTTATGTTCTTATGTTCTTATGTTCTTATGTAATGTGTGTGAGATAATAGGAAAACAAAAAGCAAATAGCAATTAACTTTATAACAATGACATGAAATACATACAGAGTTGTGCTGAAGAGGCTCTGTCTAAGTGTTACCTAGTTGGGCCCCCCTTTGGAGTGACTGCTGTGAACACCAATTACAATTACACTGATAAGATACACTATTTTTTATTTGCAGTTTGGTAACTTCATTATTTGGGTTTTTCATGTCTATCAAATGAGGAAGAAAAAAACATAAATTGTTGATTGTCCCTTATTAAGTTTGCAGCACTTTCTTTTTTAAATTTTTGTGTTTTTTTATTTTGTTAGACTGTACAGTTGGTGGCCACGTGTGACAGACGCTTCCTGCACCTAGAAATAACTTGTCTGGTGATGTGATGAGTAGCATCTTATCAGAGAAGCTAAACAGAACTCTCAAATTCCAACGCACAGGGTGTCGAGCACAGCATGTATTAAAAACAAAGAATCGAGCAGCACTTTGAACACCTGGATCTGAGATCTGAGAGCAGGGGATCACAGCAGAGACTGAGCACTTTTAAAAAAAATGTTGTACACTGCAGTTATATCTCTTTTATATAGATAGATAGATAGATAAATAGATAGATATAGACACACATATATATATATATATACATATATATATATATATATATATATATATATACAGTACTGTGCAAAAGTTTTAGGCAGGAGTGAAAAAGGAAGAATGCTTTCAAAAATAGACATGTTAATAGTTTATATTTATCAATTAACAAAATGCAAAGTGAGTGAACAGAAGAAAAATCTACATCAAATCAATATTTGGTGTGACCACCCTTTGCCTTCAAAACAGCATCAATTCTTCTAGGTACACTTGCACACAGTTTTTGAAGGAACTCGGCAGGTAGGTTGGCCCAAACATCTTGGAGAACTAACCACAGTTCTTCTGTGGATTTAGGCAGCCTCAGTTGCTTCTCTCTCTTCATGTAATCCCAGACAGACTCAATGATGTTGAGATCAGGGCTCTGTGGGGGCCATACCATCACTTCCAGGACTCCTTGTTCTTCTTTACGCTGAAGATAGTTCTTAATGACTTTCGCTGTATGTTTGGTGTCGGTGTCATGCTGCAGAATAAATTTGGGGCCAATCAGATGCCTCCCTGATGGTATTGCATGATGGATAAGTATCTGCCTGTACTTCTCAGCATTGAGGAGACCATTAATTGTGACCAAATCCCCAACTCCATTTGCAGAAATGCAGCCCCAAACTTGCAAGGAACCTCCACCATGCTTCACTGTTGCCAGCAGACACTCATTCGTACCGCCGCTCTCCAGCCCTTCGGCAACAAACTGCCTTCTGCTACAGCCAAATATTTTAAATTTTGACTCATCAGTCCAGAGCACCTGCTGCCATTTTTCTGCACCCCAGTTCCTGTGTTTTCGTGCATAGTTGAGTCGCTTGGCCTTGTTTCCCACGTCGGAGGTATGGCTTTTTGGCCGCAAGTCTTCCATGAAGGCCACTTCTGACCAGACTTCTCCAGACAGTAGATGGGTGTACCAGGGTCCCACTGTTTTCTGCCAATTCTGAGCTGATGGCACTGCTGGACATCTTCCGATTGCAAAGGGAAGTAAGCATGATGTGTCTTTCATCTGCTGCAGTAAGTTTCCTTTGGTCGACCACTGCGTCCTACGGTCCTCAACGTTGCCCGTTTCTTTGTGCTTCTTCAAAAGAGCTTGGACAGCACATCTGGAAACCCTTTGTCTGCCTTGAAAATTTCTGCCTGGGAGAGACCTTGCTGATGAAGTATAACTACCTTGTGTCTTGTTGCTGTGCTCAGTCTTGCCATGGTGTATGACTTTTGACAGTAAACTGTCTTCAGCAACCTCACCTTGTTAGCTGAGTTTGGCTGTTCCTCACCCAGTTTTATTCCTCCTACACAGCTGTTTCTGTTTCAGTTAATGATTGTGTTTCAACCTACATATTGAATTGATGATCATTAGCACCTGTTTGGTATAATTGTTTAATCATACACCTGACTATATGCCTACAAAAATCCTTGACTTTGTGCAAGTGTACCTAGAAGAATTGATGCTGTTTTGAAGGCAAAGGGTGGTCACTCCAAATATGGATTTGATTTAGATTTTTCTTCTGTTCACTCACTTTGCATTTAGTTAATTGATAAATATAATCTATTAACATGTCTATTTTTGAAAGCATTCTTACTTTACAGCATTTTTTCACACCTGCCTAAAACTTTTGCACAGTACTGTAGATACACACACACACACATGTGATTTCTTTGGTCGTGAGGAGGATTTTCTTTCGTGAGGTTCTTTCGTTGAAAAGATGTACTCTGGTGAAATGCCATGCACATGGATTAGGGAGTGGTTAACATGCAGAAAACAAAAAATACTGATTAGAGGAGAAACCTCAAGATGGAGCAAGGTAACCAGTGGAGTACCACAGGGATCAGTATTAGGTCCTCTGCTATTCCTAATCTACATTAATGACTTAGATTCTGGTATAGTAAACAAACTTAAATTTGCAGACGAACCAAAAATAGGAGGAGTGGCAAACACAACTGCAGCAGCAAAGGTCATTCAAAATGATCTAGACAGCATTCAGAACTGGGCAGACACATGGCAAATGACATTTAATATAGAAAAGTGTAAGGTACTGCATGCAGGCAATACAAATGTCCATTATAAATACCATATGGGAGATACTGAAATTGAAGAAGGAAACTATAATAAAGATCAAGCGTTTATGTTGTCTTCATCTAGACAATGTGGGGAAGCTATAAAAAAAGTGAAAAGTGTTGACCTGAAATCAAT
This sequence comes from Huso huso, assembly GCA_036884735.1. Classification (NCBI taxonomy): domain Eukaryota; kingdom Metazoa; phylum Chordata; class Actinopteri; order Acipenseriformes; family Acipenseridae; genus Huso; species Huso huso. The sequence continues at coordinate 8,430,496 of CM072692.1, read as the reverse complement.
GGAAGTAATGTTAAAACTTTACAATGCATTAGTAAGACCTCACCTAGAATATTGTGTTCAGGTCTGGTCACCTCAGTACAAAAAGGATTTTGTTGCTCTAGAAAGAGTGCAAAGAAGGTTTAAAAGGCATTTCATATGCAGGCAGGCTAAAAGAATTAAATCTATTCAGTCTTGAAAAAAGAAGAGTACCCGGCGATCTGATTCAAGCTTTCAAAATTCTTAAAGGTATTGACAATGTCTACCCAGGGGACTTTTTCACCTGAAAAAAGAAACAAGGACCAGGGGTCACAAATGGAGATTAGATAAAGGGGCATTCAGAACAGAAAATAGGAGGCACTTTTTACATAGAGAATTGTGGGTGTCTAGAACCAACTCCCCAGTAATGTTGTTGAAGCTGACACCCTGGGATCCTTCAAGAAGCTGCTTGATGAGATTCTAACATCGCAATTCCCTACTTTTGTTGTTTTAATGTCAACCCTAACTGATGCATTAACGAAGTTCTTTGCAAAGAATATATAGATGTAGATATAGATAGATAGATAGATAGATTGCATCAGCAGTAAAATTATAGGTCATTTTAAATGTAAAAATCTTTAATATGGAACAGAAAAAAACAAACATTTGTAACAGACACATTGAATAGACATTTTTTATTCAAAAGTGTATTCATGAATGAAAAAACAAACACGTATTGGGCAATACACAGATAAATGGGTCATTACAGTACATTGGTTATGAATTGTCTTTTTAAAAATCATTAGCTTTACTGTTTTACAGAGTTTGCAATTATCTCTCATTCTGAGTGGTTCTGGTTCCATTGCTCCAATATTGAGTTCATACCATCTCCAATGGGTTGTCAGTTTTGGAAGTTTTAACTGTTGCGTTTTCTACATCAGATCCGTCAGATTCAGCTGTACATGTTTTCTTGGGGACAGGGGGAGTGTGTGTTTCTGGATCGGGGATTGTGTCGTCCTGTTGCTGTGGAGACCGATTCAACTTATTCTGCAATAAATAAAAAAGGTAAATTAACTGGAGAGAGACAGAGTGTGGAGCAAGGGATATATCAGGCATATATCACTTGGATCCTTTCAGACCCAACTTGACAAAGTTTTGAGATCAATCAGCTACAAGGAACTGATCTCGTTCGTAATTTTCTTCTGTTCTTATATAAGGTGATGTGACTGGTCAGGAAGGCTCAACTGTGAATAATCAATTCCGTTACAAGTAGATTCAGCACTTTATTAAAACAGGGGGCCTTATAAAGGGCTGTAAATATATACCAGTAGTTACACAATACCTACTTGTAATACCTTATCAACTCCACCTAAATAATAATTGATAATTAATAAACAGTTATTTCTGGCAATGCAATGCTCGAATCTTCACTGGTGGGTACAAAACCATTTCCCCCTGAGGTTCCATGTGAGTGAGTGATTCACAACTGAAGCCAGAAGCTCAGAAGCATTTTTTGCTTGAATAGTGTTTTAAGAGTGCTACATCAGGGACAGTTGTGGATTTAAACATGAAAGAACCTGTATACTGTATGCATCAGTAGATTGATTCTGAGACATGTTACATATAGGACTTACCATCGTGGCGTATACAGGTTCAGTGTGGATAGCAGGATCTGGAATGGCATGGGGGTGAAAACAGCTAGTGAACAGCTACACAAACCACAAGTTCAGTTTTTGTTAATAGACTGATAATATATATTTCATCAGCCCGAAGTTAATCCTGTTATTGAAATGGTGTTACATTTTTTTAATAGGATGCCCTTTTTATTAGTTTATGAATTGATTACTACATATTAACTTGCTAGTAACACAAATGAGCAACCATAACCCTGATACTATGTTATTATAAGCCAGTGCCCATGTTTATGGATTGTGTGTGTATATTAAGTACTGGATTTGATTTGTGCACAAATTGATTGTGATTTACCATTCTCACATTGAGCTGTCACATGCACAATTGGTGTTAATCAGTCTCAGTGCTTCTGTTTGTATCACTGCACTGCTTCAGACTACGAGCTACCTCGCTATCATTGGCTCCTTCAACTGGTAGTCAAACACTGGAAACATACAATAAGCTGAATCGCTGTTTTTTTATTTATCAAACTACTGTTTATATATTTGTTTTATAACCTCTCTCAAACTAGCCAATGAAAGCAGATGAAAACAACGTGCTGAATAATTGGAGAGGACGGGCGCTGGTAAGTTAGCAAGTCGATTTTAACAATAGAACAGTCTAAGGATTAATGGGATTTAAAATGTAAACAAATCTGCGTATGGTCAATGCAGTGCGGTTGTCCGTTAAAAAAAAAGAAAATAAACAAATAAATAAATAAAAAGGACAACCGCATTGCATTCACAAACACAGATTCATTTACATTTTAAAACCAAACCGGTCAAATTGACCGGTGTGGCGGTTCTAATGTTAAAGGGTTAATGTTGCCATTGACTAGCGGATGATGACTGTTCTATCCATTGGTTTGTCAATTGCTTTTAAGAACCCAATATAGTGGACAGACACACAGATACCGGCAGCTATGATCAAATGGTTGAGGGACAAATTGACACATTTAAACATACTTCATTTGTATCCATTGTGGTGAAGAATGCTGTGCCCTACCTCGTTTGGATTGCAGACACTTCAGCACTCCTCCTATCAGCAGTACCAGCAGCACAAGGACCCCAGATCCTACCCCTGCACCCAGGTACAGAACTGGAACAGATCCTGGGGGGATCCACATACAAATATGATAATTAGAATATGTACATGTGTAAACTGATTGGACCAATTGCATCACAAACACTAATACTGTATACAGCACTTTCAGTGGAATAGCTCAGTTCCAAGTTTGTGTTTGACTGGATAAAACTGTCAGTATATTTAAAAGGGCCAGTATACAAGACATTCAAATGCAATGCTGGCTCTACTTAATTGCGTTTTTAAATCAAACAACCAGTTACCTATATATATATAGAGAGAGAGCTACAATATATGTATAGCTTTTTGCAATGGCCATCTACTCTTGAAAAAAAAATTAGGACCAAGCTATCTATTTTTCTCCTTCATGGAGTGTATTGATTTACTGTATCCTAGTGGGCTGTGTTCTAATATTTTAACTAATGTGTTCTAAAATCCTGCCTCTTGGTGGATAGGACCTTTTTAATGTCTTGGATTCTAATGCTGGACAGACTTCTTGATCTATTTACACCAAGGGGGGGCACCATGTTTTCAGTGAAGGGGCTTGTTTACATATACTACTTATATGAAGATACATGTGTGTGTGTGTGTGTAACACAAACATTGTACCAGTATTAAAATATAGGAACAAGTGGAATTAATAATAATAATAATAATAATAATAATAATAATAATAATAATAATAATAATATATGGATAGGAGGGCGACTCACTTCATCCACAACTGAAATAAGCAAATAGCTATCAGCAGAACAACAAAATATAACGGCAAAGCACATCGATTAAATGCAAAACCAATGTCATGAAGAAAACGTCCTCAGTGAAGCTGCAACCTTCGCTTTCCTTTTACATTCCATTTTTTCATTACTACTTCTTTCCACTCGCCGCCAGAACTTGGGGTCAAATCCTTCTCAAAGGACAATTGTATGAGGTGCACTTTGGGTTGTGAAGCTCCTGTGTTTTGATAGCAAATTGATAAGGGTAGAAAAAGAGTTTTCACACATAGCAGTAGATGCCCCAAAAGTCAAAGCAAGTCGTAACACTCTCACAGCACTTGGCATTGCTTGAAGGGCGCTGTGAAACGTTTTCAGTACTGACTGGGTATTGCAAATAAATACAGTAATAATGAAGCACATACGCTCCACATAACAGAACTACAAACTTGACAAATACAATAAAAAAGCTCTACAATTTGTATAGCATATAATGGTTTATCAAGGCTGCAATAAAACTGGGGGGCACCAGGTTGTCATTGGATGGGCATTGACCCCTAGTGCCCCCCCAGCACACTTGCTACATTAAGCAAGTTACATGTCAAAGTGTAAGATTGGACTAGTTTAAAATAACCGTTTTTATTAAGGTTAAGAAAACGTATTCACACATGCCTGTTGAATTGGTTTGTTGGGTCTTGGCAGATACGGTTGGACTTGTCAAGAATTCTGTGGGGAAATAAACAATGTCATTTACAGGATTGTCAACATTTACCGACAATATGGACTGTTTTAATGATGTAAATAGTGGCAGATCTAAGTATCGCCTTCTTAAAATTACAAATCTGATTCTTTGTGGACCGGCCCAGCACATTTGCTACATTAAGCAAGTTAAATTTAAAAGTGTAAGATTGGACTAGTTTAAAATAACCGTTTTTATTAAGTTTAAGAAAACGTATTCACACGTGCCTGTTGAATTGGTTTGTTGGGTCTTGGCAGATACGGTTGGACTTGTCAAAAATTCTGTGGGAAATAAACAATGTCATTTACAGGATTGTCAACATTTACCAACAATATGGACTGTTTTAATGATGTAAATAGTGGCAGATCTAAATATCGCCTTCTTAAAATTACAAATCTGATTCTTTGTGGACCTCATTCTATGTATTTTTATTGTACTTTAAAGAGTGGCGATATTCGTATTGACAGCTTTTTCAATCATTAAAATAAGCCCAAAGTGTCTTTAAAATGACTGACCTAATGGCTGCAGTACAATTCAATGGGTTTACATGTAGGACCCCTTTAGCATTTTGTCCTGTGATGGTATCCAAATGATGGTCTGGAGTTTAACATTGAAAGCATGGCCGATTCAGTTTATCTGATGAAGTCAAAGTAATGCAACTAGAACTGCCCCTGTAATGTGTCTGTTAGCACTGGACCTGGTTCAGACAAGTACTGATAGCACTGGACCTGGTTCAGATAAGTACTGAAAGCACTGAACCTGGTTCAGATAAGTACTGATAGCACTGGACTTGGTTCAGATAAGTACTGATAGCACTGGACTTGGTTCAGATAAGTACTGATAGCACTGGACCTGGTTCAGATAAGTACTGATAGCACTGGACTTGGTTCAGACTAGTACTGATAGCAATGTGTACCATATTAAAAATGCATGTCTAGTCCTTGTTTTCTTTTGTTTGTGTATTTGATTTTTTATACTTATATTTAATTTAAAAATGTATTTTAATAAAAACAAATTCAGAGATAACGTTTAGCAGATTGAAAGTTTTGATATGAAAGTTTGGTTTGTATAGCTGATAATAGCATGCATTTCATTATGACAGCATGGTTGGAATTATAGATCCAAGCTACTGGGGTTTGAATTAACAAGAGTCTACTATACCTGATGTGGTCCCGTCAGAAAGAGGCTATCCGGTCTATACATTATTGAGTTTAAATATACACTCAACAGTGAATTTTCCTTTTTAAGCTATCTGTGTTAAAAAAAAAAAAAAAAAAAACGTCTATTTAAGTAGAACATCTGAATTGAAAACAAAACAAAACAAAGACACACTTGCCTGTTCTATTCGGTTGAGTTGGTGTTGTCATGTATTCTGTGGGAATTTAAGAAACAACATTTAGTAGCTTAGACGGCAAGTTTCTCTTTTTATTATTCAGACCAACACCTATTCAGCACAAGGATTTAGATTATCTATTCAGATTTAAGAACAGCAGATAACTAATCTTAGACAGATATCTGACCAAATTCTAACACAAATACAATAAGAGAGATGCAATCGTTAGTATTTCAGGAAGCAAACAAGTTATTAAATGTTCAGATCTACGTATTTATACAAGCAAAAACACATTTGTTTTCACTTCTAACCTCCCAGTTTTGGTATTCACAGAATCCTATTTAGATCAATTGAATCGATGCCACTGTAACACAAAGTATTCAGCGCAGTCCTTACCTGTCACATGAAGGTAGACTGGGCGACTGCGTTTGCTGTTTGCTGAGTTTACAAGCTTCTCTTTTCCATACACACAGGTGTAGTTTCCAGTATCACTCCTCTTAACTTTTTTAATGGAAAACTTGACAGCTGGTAAGTCTTTTGGAACGGCTTGTGAAACAACACAGCTTCCATTTTTATACAGATGGAAAAAATCCTCTTTTCCTGCTGCATCTCTGAGGTCAGCTGGTATCATACATTTAAATAATACGCCCATTCCTTCCATTGCACTCTGTTTGTCTAGCTGAAGTGTGAGCAAATAGTGAGACTCTGAAAATACAGTTTAATGAAATATATCAGTATAGCGCATCTTAAACTATACAATAACAATGCAGTAGACTCTTGCTCATCACAAACCAATTGAGACTGGACCCTGTCCAGATTAGTGGTACTAAAACACCTTAATATAGAGACAGTCAGGTGCTAATGTTTGCACTGTGCTTACCATGTACATTGAGATAAACTGAAGAACCATGGCTGATGTTTTTCACATCTCCTGGATTCTCATTTCCATACATGCAGGTATAGTTTCCAGTGTCATTCTTTCTGATGTCTTGTTTTATAAATGTGACAGCTCCCATTCCTCCGTGCTCTGGCAGTGAACTGATCTTCTCTCTGTTTTTATATAAATGGAACCAATTCTCCTTGTTCTCTGGTTGTTCTCCATGCACAGCCGCTATTACACATTTGAATTCAACCTTCTCCCCTTCCACTACAGATGTTTTCCCAATTTGAATCATTGCTGTACGGAGTGGCTCTGTAATGAAAAATTACACATGAGAGAGAAAAATCTGTTAAGCAAATAAGAACATGGACATTGTATGACTAAAATGTGTGATTAACCACAGGTTACAATTTTAGCATATACCGTAAAAAATTAAATGGCTCTGGCATTTATTTACAATATTTGTCAGCAGACCCGGCATGTATTGGAGACCGGCGATTATTTGAGACCCATGTTTATATTTGATCACTAGCTTCACATGCTTCATGTGGTCATTGAGAAGCCGCTAACACACAACATTGTAGCAACATCGTAACTCAATTTAAACATTCCAGCAACTTTGTTAAAAGATTGTGTGTCACAATTACATTGTATTGTACACCCTCAAGTATAAAGTGAAAGTATTATTACGGTCTTTTTATATAGATACGGTATGAAAAATGAACAAGCAGAAGTACGAATTTATATTTAAAAACAGAATTAGATCTATCATTGTTAATAATAATAATAATAATAATAATAATAATAATAATAATAATAATAATACCTGTGCCCGTGTTCAACCTGCATTAAACATGCTGATATCAGAACACTAAATAAGACACATGACTTGGAATGGTTAATCCAATAGGAATATTCAATTTAGCACTGAGTAAAGGCCAGTGCCTTTATCAGTATGATATGAAGATACTAGCCAAAGCCTTTGTCTTCTTGACTTTGTTTCTCCATAGCTTTATCTTCACAGCAGAAAAAGAATATTAAAAGGTCTCGAAACGTCAGCTTTTCTTTTAATAAATTATTTTTGGATTGTGTGGTTATCATCTTTTCTTTTTGAAGTAATTTGGGTGAAAAACAGAAAAGGTGAACAAAACTTTATTCCAACCCGTTAATGTTACTGAACATGAATTATACATTCCTGAGTGTTTATTTCAGCTTTTATACGTTCAATGTGTCTGTGTTTGTTCTTTCAGGAATCATGGTGAGACACTTCAGAGTAAATGGCCTTGTGAATTTCACTCTAAATGTTATTCATTTCTAATGTAATCAAGCATTAAATCATTGTATCTTATTATGTGAACGTGTCAGAGACACACATACCTGTCAAAACCAGCAGCACGTCTCCAAGTGCAAAAACTGAAAAACAAATGAATCATTTTACAAATAAGAAAAGGAACATTTCAAATTTACTGACATAAAAAAAAAGTTATCAAAGAAATAATACTTACGTATCATGATTAATTTCATATTCCAAGGCATATTAGAATGCTGTTCAATGAATCTCTGAAACTAACACTATACAGTTCCTCAATCTGTAACACAACTAAATGTAACAGTGCACACTATGAGATTATAATACAGCAATGGAAACTCATACGCAATAGAAATGTGTATTTACGTTATGCATGTTTGTTTCTGGCTGTGGACAGACTGGCTTGGTGGTGACGTCAGACCAGGAAGACACAGCCACCAGTACTGCGGGGGTGACTTGCAACTGCACTTGTATTTATTACATTATGAATAAAACGTTTAAACACAACACAAGGCACGTTGGCCAAAACAAACAGACAATAATCTTTTCACAAGTATAGGGCTGATGATAATCCAGCATGCGTAGCAATTGTTTATAGACAGTATATATTTCCACTTATGTTTCTCCTCTGAACAACCCAACCCCAGTCAGTAAAAGCTGCTGGTGTTTTATATTGTGGTTGAGGGATTAACTGGCTATCAATTACCTAGTTTATCCCTGGACCACATTCTGCACAGGATTTCTCATATGTGTGGTCGACAGCCAATTTGTCAATAAATCTTTAGCTGCCGACCCCACATTATCACGAGTTTAGCTGGATGGGGAATTTTAACCAATTAACCAACAATAATAACAAACCTTGTTTTAAACAAACACAAAACAGTACATAATAATAATAATAATAATAATAATAATAATAATAATAATAATAATAATAATAATAATAATAGGAAAAGCATGTGTACACACATAAAAAAGTTATGAAATAAAGTCTACTTACACATCATTATTACATTAAAATCCCAAGTCATTTTTAAAAGCTGTCCAGTGACTACTTATAGTGCACAGATCCTCTATTTGTAACACACCTAAAGACACAGTAATGGAAATACCACAGCCCCCTGCATAGATATGGAGAGATAATACTGACTTAGTGTTTCCGTTCCACATGTATTCATGATACAATCAAAGAAACAGATCAACAGCAATTCTTTATTGATCAGTTTAACTGTTTGCAATAAACCGTTTTTAACAGTTCTGATGTGGTCCGTTTTTGATGCCTCCTTAGACAGGTTCACATAACATTGATGTAGTATGACTATGTCACAATATTTTATATGCTGTAATGAATAAGATACTAAAATATACCTACAAACAGTAAACATGACAGGTGTGTGATGACAATTATCTTAAAAAAATAGTGACCTCCACTTACTCTGCCCATTTTCATATATGTTTTTACATTAATCTGTTGCAACCCACATTCCAGGCTATAAAACTGATCTCTCCTTCCTGTTTTCAGTTCCAGACTTTCAGTCAGATGAAGCTCTAGACGTATAGGAGTGGTAAGCAGCCATACAACGCATATAATGGGATGCCTTCACATATGACTTCACGGTTTATAGTAGGCCATGAAGACCAGATATTCCTTGAAAAAGAGGACGTTGCCCAGAAAGACCAGACAGGTGGCCCATTTAATAATTTCATCAAATGCTGAAGTTTCAGCTGCATTGCAAAAACCAAATGGGAGGAGATTACATTCATGTCATTCATGAAACCAAGTGCAGAGATTGAGATCTATTTCCATCAGTCTTTGGCAGGGTTGAGGGTCAAGCACCAGGTAGCTCCACTGAAAAAAAAAAAACGGCAGGACACACCCAAGCTCCCAGCAAGTTGTACCACATTCCTGTTCCTTGCTGAGGGGGCGCTGTTTTCTGATTCTGAATTGCACTGTCCCTGCCTTTCTGTTGGGCTGGCCACTCTGTCGCAATCTAGTAAATATAGGCCTTCAGGTCTTTCACTTTCCTCTAATTTCTTCCAAGGCTTTCAAGATTTCCCCATACAGTATGTCCACCTTATGTTCTGAAATACTGAAATCATCTCTGTTCCTAAACTGACTCTTAACCAGTTTGTGGACAAGGGCAACCTGGAATGGATTTCAGAAACATGCTGGATGAGTTGCTGGGGTTCTTCTGAAGCAATCATGGGCAGAGTGGAGAAGGACAGCATATTGAACTGGAACATGTATAATGATATTGAAACATGAACACATCTACACTTCAGAATCAGAATCATTCAGACACGCATTCCTTTCAATGTCTTTACTTATTTACTTCTGTTATGAATGGAACAAATGCAAATGTATGGCTAGTGGATACAATACAATTGTATGTTCTTTTGTCTATAACAATCCTTTGTTACTTAGTTTAACAGCGGTACAAATATCTCCAGGACTTAGTGACAGTTTGAGGAACAGGCGGATCACATGAGCAACATAACAACAGTTTGGTACATACTGTGCATGCAGCTCAGCATACAGCAACGAAACCAGATGCTGAGTTCAGCACCCTGACTCTGAAAGCACAAAGCAGGCAATGCATGGCTGAGGTGAAATAGAAATGACTCATATGAAGTTACAAACAGAAATTAATTATTTTTTAGACATTAGACAGAAGAATGAGAAAGCCAATGCTACTCACAGCCTCATTGTACAAGGCGTATGCAGTGTTTAATTTTAGCATGTGTACAGGGTGACAAGAATGACAGAGAATCTTGCTTAAGCAAACCACAATATTTAAAACAGAAATGATAAAAGGCCATTAATACAAAACATGTCCGGTGGTTGTTGCCCTGATGAAAAAAAAACAGTGAGTTGAGATCATAGATAAGACAACACAACCATACAAATGCATATTGTACACTTTATAACAATGAAGTTAAATACATACAGAGCCATGATGAAGTGGCTGTAGCTCAGAGAAGTGGCTGATTGAAAAGACCCACATGAGCACTAATCATGGACTGCCTGTGTACCTTAGGTAAGGCAATCTAGCACTACTGCTAACTGGGGTCTGTGTAACCAGCTGCTGGTTATTGAAGTACATCTAATTGTTTTACATTATGAAGAGAAAACACATGAAAAACAGTAAATAAGAATTATTTCTGGCTTTCATTCATAACACAACAGATTAGGGTCTCAAAGCTGTTATCAAGTTCTTTTGAAAGGAAAGAATACTATTTACAATTCTAAACAACTTACAAGCTGAACATTCAGTCCTGGGCCTCTCTCAAGCACACTGGCAGTTTGTTTCCAAATGAACCCAATTTTAGACCCTTTTGCATTCACACCACACCTCAATCCAAGCTAAATCAGTTCACTGAGAATTCAGAAGTGACTTTGCCTTTAAACAAATGATAATCCAGCTCTCTTTGTCATTTAGAGTACCGGTAAGCGGGGCTTGCATGAGGCAGGTTGTTCAGTCCTGGATCCTCGAAGCCAGGTAAGATTTACAGAGAAATGATTAGAATGTAATATTGGAGCAACAGAACCCAGAACCACCCAGAATGATTGACCATAAGAAATGCATTGCGTGTTAGTTTGATTAAGAAATGCATTGTGTGTTAGCTTTGATTAAGAAATGCATTGTGTGTTAGCTTTGATTAAGAAATGCATTGTGTGTTAGCTTTGATTAAAAAATGCATTGTGTGTTAGCTTTGATTAAGAAATGCATTGTGTGTTAGCTTTGATGAATTAATGCATTGTGTGTTAGCTTTGATTAAGAATCCCAAACTCCTACAGGGAAACACACGGTATGCTGCTAGCTCTTTAAACCCTAGAACCTGTGCAGAAGGTTTCATAGAAATGTTTGCCTCCCAGCATTGATGGAAGTGCTATCAATGTATCTTCTATTGTTTGACACATTCCACCACAGTCCCCTAGATAATTTATATCTCCAGTGGTTTGTCAGTTCTGGGACAAGATTTTCAAAAAGTTGTAAATGAGGTTTTAATAAGGGTTTTAATTAATGAAAGACTATATAACTCACCTTGAAACAGAAATTTAACAGACCGCGGCAGTGATGCCGACGATACAGAGAGAGAGTATTAATTTCTTACAGACTACCTAAATAACCTAGATAATTCAATATTTATAGTTATGACAATATATAAACCTTTTCTATACTTGTGATTATGAATGAGATTTATTCACTTGTTTTAACCATCTGTAACCTTACGGAAAGTTTATTGTATTGCTATGATCAATGCAACTGTAATAAAAACCAGTAATAAATGAAATCTTGGTATAGAAAATAGCATATTAGATATTACAATAAAGTTTCCTTAGGTGATTGCGGATTTGCAATGCTTCCTGTGTCTTATCCACACAAGAACGAAGAACAGGCGTACAAGGACACACAGATCCACTAGGAATGTGATCGAGATCATTGACATGGATTTTGCCTGAAGGTATTTGTAATGTTGTCAGACTCCCCCCACACTTTATATACAATGTACATTTTCACCTTCACATGTTTGTATGTATATAAAATGTTCTTATATTACTGTAAGTGTTCAGTGGCTACTTTTAATCATGTTGAGTTTATTTGACGCGGAGGCGAGCAAAGAGTACCATGGAAAATGCATGATTAGAAGATTCACCAAACAATTAATTATAAACAGATTGTGTACTGGGTTTGGGAGTTCTATGATAATTTTAAAGGCTTAATAAATATATAATGAAGTGTTACATGCATGGCATACATGTAAAATAACTAACAACTATAAAAACAAATGGCACTTCAAACATATTTATTTATATCCTATGATCATACATACTAAAACACATACAAAAATAGATGTCAACATATGAAAATAAATTCTAACCAATATACATACAGTAGATGGCTACCCCCCTGTCCCATCCAAAAAAAGTATTTCTTTCTTTTTAACCAAAAAAAAGATTGCAAAATGCACATCAAAATAATTGTATATCGTAAGCTGTGGACTAGTGGGGTTTAATTTATTTATTTTTTAATCCGTGACATCCGATTTTTACCCACACTCCAGATAATTGTAAATCAGCATTTTATATGTGAAGTTATCTAAATAAATGTACATTCTGCATGACAAAATGTACAATTTTAAATCAAGTTTACAAATTATACACAACATAGATATACCCATTATTTTTTTTATTTCCATTTGGCTGCTGCTTGCTGGTTGTTAGCAGTTTCCATAAAAGAGAATTATGTTTCCATTCATTTTCTTGATCTAGTTAACATGTATTTTGATTAACAAGTTCCCCTTATCTAGTTGTTGAGACAGGAAGTGATGTATGTGACCTGCTACAAATTAGCTTTTTAATTAGAAATGCGTTCCTTAACGACCTCATCGACTCAATTTCAAAGCATTAACGGATTGATTTTATTAACACATTTCGTTTGAAAATCCCTTGCTACTAAAGCTGTCATTACTATACCGCGAGTTCAATACAATAACACTGGTCTTTTAAAATCCCCCAGTGTCTCCCACTGATCGGACGCTGTATGATCATTCTGGTAGGTATGAAAGCAGAGAGTACTTGGATAAAAGGGAAAGACCAATTTATTGAATATTCAGGTATTTTTCAAAACAACATTCATTTTTCCTAGTGGTTTTCAGTATGTGGAAGTTTTAACTGTTGCGTATGTAACAGTGTCTTCATTATGTGCAGATCTGGATGTCTTCTTGGTGACACGGGCAGTGTTTATTTCTGAGTAGGTGAGTGTGTCGTCCTGTTGCTTTGAAGGCTGCTTTGGCTGATTCTGCAATAAATGAACAAAGAACTTAAGAAAATAAGAAAGTTTACAAACGAGAGGAGGCCATTCAGCCCATCTTGCTCGTTTGGTTGTTAGTAGCTTATTGATCCCAGAATCTAGAACTGGCTGCAAGTTACAGCGCGAGATGTTATTTTTAATCAATTCGAACTTCAGTATATCGTTTTCGCGGGGTGCTGGAAGGGCGTTACTACATTATCAAAAAGGGGTGTTAAAGTCTCCAATACAAAAGCAGTAATTTACCAGGAAATGTATTATTTAATTTGTCTAGAATCACCTCACAGATTCAGAGTTGTGTATTATTTCTATTTTCGGCCAAAATACCCTTGAGATCGCCTTCCCCACATCTTTTTCAAAATACGTAAGCCCAGAGGGACTTGCTAACGTATCGAAGTAATTGAGGCATATTGCCGCAAAGATGGACCTAAGAATTTTATTAAGCCGTTGGCTGCGGCTAGAAATTTGATACGCAGTACAGTGATTTAGTTCTGCACAGTGAAGTAAGGTGGCTTTCTCGCGGACGCATGCTCGCCCATGTTTTGGATTTGTTCGAACCACTCAAGCTCTTCATTACTGGATGTGGTGAAACTTCCCACTTTCAATTAATGGATGACACTGACTGGTTGCTGTGTCTTGTGTTTCTGTGCGACATTACATAGTACTTAAACGAGTTAAACCTGAAGTTGCAAGGTAAGAATAAAACTGTATACTGAGTTACACTCTGCTGTCACATTTTTTTCTTGCAAACTTCAAGTACTGCAGAGAAATGTTAGGAGAGGTAAATACAAGCTTTTTTCTCATGTCCAAAGCATCATTGAGAAAAATCCTGATGCTGTTGTAAATCAAAAAGTCTTCTGTGAAGTGCTGAACGAATTGTCTAAAAACTAAGCTGGAAGATTTCAAGATTTTAAGACGTGTGAGAAATGGTTGCTTCTGGTGAACATTCCATTCCTCCTGGAAGTACATGAAGAGGAGGACATTTTCTCAGGAATGCCTGATTCAGCTGACCTGCTGATGGAGTTTGTAGAGTTGAAAAGCTCTGATGAATTGCAACGAGGATTTCGGCAAAACAACGGAGACTACTTCTGGAAATTAGTGAGCCATCTTCTGCATATCGTAAAATTGGCAAGGCGGTTTATTTCGATGTTTCCATCAACTTACAGATGTGAAGCATCTTTCTCTGCACTCGCTCAGATTAATTATAATTAACGGAATCGACTGCCTTCGAATTGCAGTGTCCACCATAGAACCCGACTTTTCAGCGCTTGGTTACGCATTCGGGTGGCCGGAGAGAGGATACCCTATGACACTGGGGGAAGACGCCAGTGTAAACAAAGACCAGGCAGGAACGCCAGCGGTTGAAGAGAGAACAAAACAGACAAGCACGGCTGAGGAAGACAGCCCGCCTTAAACAAATAAACCAAGAATTAAAATAAATAAATACATACCCAAAGGGACGTGTGTAGTTATATAGGGAACTCTGGCCACCCCAGTGTATAGGGAATAGCTGAGCGTGGGTTGGAGAACCGACGGACGACCCGGCTTAGCAGTGGGGGCACTAAGTAAGCACCACCTTTATTTTGTAGTTTTATTACTGTGTTATTTTGCCTTTGGTTTTCATTATTATTTTAGAGAACCTGTGTGTGCTGACGGATACAAGTGCAACCCCTGTTTGCCATCGTTGGTATAAGGGGAGTTGCAGCACCAGGGCCATCTGGCGACAAATAATAAAAAGAAAATTCCCCAAATAAAACTGGGCACCAGTGCGGTGTTTCAAATAAAACCTTCTGTCTCCCGTGTGTGTCAGTGAATTGCCCACCACCCTTCCACAATAACAATAAAAATAGTTAAAATGTTAACCTATTAGTCTTACACAGATTTTTTTTTTTAATTACATTTGGCTGGCCCACCCACTTTTGCAGTCGTTCGGCTTCACTGCCTGTGACAGTCTGGCTCGCAGTGGTGACGTCACGGACCAGGAAGTAACTGAAACCAAACAGTGGATGGGCGGTTGAAGCTGAGTGTAATGGCACTCAGTGTATTTATTAATAAACAAAAGATTTAAACAAAACACAAAACAAAAAGGCACAAGGGCCAAACGAATAAACAAACAAACAAGTAAGTGTCGTGCTGGCTAATCCAGCACGTTTTAGCAATTGTTAATTTTCTTATTCTCCTTGCGCTCTTTCTCTTTCTCTCCGCTCTCCCATTACTCTCCTCAACACTTCACCAAGTGCAGAGAGCTGCAGGTTTATATATACTCTGGCCGAGGGATTAACTAGTAGTTAATTATCTTATTATCCCTCGGCCAGAGTCTCTGCACGTTTGGTAAGGATGCATGACTGTCAGCTAGTTAAATAATCAGTAGCTGATCAGCCATGCATCCTCCTGGGTTTTAAATATATAATAAAAAACGCGCGCTTTTACCGGCGCCCGCAAACAAAAATACAAATAATAATAAATAGGGGCGGGACACTCCATACACATGCACCCCTCATGCGCCTTTTTATGGCCTTTTTCGGCCACCTCCCCTTAGTCCCCAAAGTCCCGGTTAGCAGTCCCGGCGCAGGAACAGGGCAGCAATGGACCAAGGTGGCGGCCGCGGTGGGATGTCCTCCTCCCACCCAAACAGCCAGAAGGTTCCCAAAGGCCAGCGCACCGGCGGCTCCTCTGGCCAAAAAAAAATTTTGGGGTTGGTCTCAGACCTGCCCCCCTTCTTCATGGCGGCCGCTCCCCTCCGTGGGGCTCCGCCCTGCCTTTCTCCTGCAGCGAAATTGCTGGGGGAAGCTGGTCTCCCTGACCTCCCCCTTCTTCATGACTGGTAGCTGCCCTTCACGGGCTCCAGCCACAGTATTTCCTGCCCGTGAAAGTGCGGTTTTCCAGAGCTGGTCTCTGGCCTCCCCCCCCCCTTTTTCCGTGGCGGCGGCTCCCCTTCATGGGGCTCCTCACACTCTATCCTGCCGAGAGTGTGTGGCTGGGGAAGGCTGGTCTCCTGCCTCCCCCCTTCTTCAAGGCCGGCAGTTCCCCTCCGTGGGGCTCCGACCACATGATCTCGGCCCGGTGCGGCTGGGGGTGGTCTCCCTGACCTCCCCTTTCTTCATGGCCGGCAGCTCCCCTCCGTGGGGCTCCGACCACATGATCTCCGGCCCGCGAAAGTGCGGCTGGGGGGCTAGTCTCGGACCTCCCCCTTTCTTCATGGCGATCCGTTCCCCCCCGTGGGGCTCCGGCCGCCAGTGTGAAATGACCCCCCAGAAGCAGGATCCCTGGCGACCCAGGCTGAAACAGGATCCCTGGCGACCCCAGGCGGCGGCAAGCGAACCCTCGGGAGGCGGCAGGCGGCAGCGGACCCTCGGGAGGCGGCGGCAGCGGACCCTCGGGGAGGCGGCGGCAGGCAGCGGCAGCGGACCCTCGGGAGGCGGCGGCAGCGGACCCTCGGGGAGGCGGCGGCAGCGGCAGCGGACCCTCGGGGAGGCGGCAGCAGCGGCAGCGGACCCTCGGGAGGCGACGGCAGCGGCAGCGGACCCTCGGGAGGTGAACTCGGGAGGGGTTTCCTGGCCATGGAGGCGGCAGCGGGGGCTCCACTTCTCCCTCGTTCCCTGTAGCTGGTGGCTCTCCAGGTGATGCGGAGCAACAGGCAGCCCCAGGCGATGCGAGGGCAGGCATCCCTGGGTGGTGCGAGGCAGGGGCAGGAGCAGTCCTTCCCATGGCCGGTGGATGTGGAACCAGCAGGTATTCACCCTCTGCTGGTGGAGGTGGGAGGGGAAAGCAGTCCTCCCACGACGGTTGAGGCAGAACCAGCAGGCATTCACCCTCTGCTGGTGGAGGTGGGAGGGGCAAGCAGTCCTCCCACGGCGGTTGAGGCAGAACCAGCAGGCATTCACCCTCTGCTGGTGGAGGTGGGAGGGGCAAGCAGTCCTCCCACGACGGTGGAGGCGGAACCAGCAGGCATTCACCCTCTGCTGGTGGAGGTGGCGGAGGCAGAGGCAGCTCCTGCTGCTCTGTTCCTGGCGGTGGTGGGAGACAGAGGCAGCTCCTGCTTCTCTGCTCCTGGCGGTGGTGGAGACAGGCAGCTCCCGCTGCCTGCTCCTGGTGATGGTGGAGACAGAAGCAGCTCCTGCTGCTCTGTTCCTGGTGGTGGGGGAGACAGAGGCAGCTCCTGCTGCTCTGCTCCTGGTGGTGGTGAAGGAGACAGAGGCAGCTCCTGCTGCTCTGCTCCTGACAGGTGGTGGAGACAGAGGCAGCTCCTGCTGCTCTGCTCCTGGTGGTGGAGACAGTGGCGAGGGCTCCTCACCCTCTAACGCTGGAGACGGCAGCACTGACTCCTCTCCTCGGGCGCTGGAGACGGCAGCGATGGCTCCACCTCCCTCGGCTGGAGGCGGCAGCGATGACTCTTCTCCCTCTGGCGCTGGAGGCGGCAGCGATGGCTCTCTCCCTCTGGCGCTGGAGGCGGCAGCATGGCTCCCTCTCCCTCTGGCGCTGAGCGGCAGCGATGGCTCCCTCTCCTCTGGCTGAGGCGGACAGCGATGGCTCCTCTCCCTCTGGCGCTGGAGGCGGCAGCGATGGCTCCTCCTCTCTCTGGCGCTGGAGCGGCAGCGATGGCTCTCTCCCTCTGGCGCTGGAGGCGGCAGCGATGGCTCCTCTTCCTCTGGCTGGGGAGGCGGCAGCGTGGCTCCTCTCCCTCTGGCTGGAGGCGGCAGCGATGGCTCCTCCCTCTGGCGCTGGAGGCGGCAGCGATGGCTCCCTCTCCCTCTGGCTGGAGGCGGCAGCGGGCTCCTCTCCCTCTGGCGCTGGAGCGGCAGCGGCTGGGCTTTCCCACGTGGAGCTGGAGATAGCGGTAACCCTGCCATATCTGCAGCCAGGTAGCGGATTACCATGTCCGCAACCTCCGGGAGGGACACTGGGCAGTGTTGCTTTTTCCCAGGCTTCCCATCGCTCTCCATCTCTGGCCCACAGGAGGTTGATCACATCGGGAGGGCCTCTTCAGCATTCCTCCCAGGCTCCACCAGCCAGCCCCAGATTCCCTCAGAGGAGAGTGAACTCCTCTTAGCCAGCGGGCCCTCTCCCCTGGCCCCGGACGCTCAGGCTCCTCCATCTCCTGCCATGGAGGGGGTGGGTCTGTGCCACGTGCCCGACCTCACCAACCGCCGAAGCACCACTCCTCACCCTTCAGGCAGGTGAGGCAGACGTCCAGTGTGGCAAGGTAAGGCTGCTGTTGCTGCGCCTCCTGCTGCTTTCTCCTCGGCTACTTTTCCCCATTTTTTATTTATTTATTTATTTTTATTTATTTTTTTCCAAAAAAAACACAAAAATACTTTTTTGAAAAAAAAAACGTCCTTATCCTTTCCTGGTCCGGCTGTTGGAGGCGTTGTTTGTCCCACTTCGGACACCATATGTGACAGTCTGGCTCGCAGTGGTGACGTCACGGACCAGGAAGTAACTGAAACCAAACAGTGGATGGGCGGTTGAAGCTGAGTGTAATGGCACTCAGTGTATTTATTAATAAACAAAAGATTTAAACAAAACACAAAACAAAAAGGCACAAGGGCCAAACGAATAAACAAACAAACAAGTAAGTGTCGTGCTGGCTAATCCAGCACGTTTTAGCAATTGTTAATTTTCTTATTCTCCTTGGCTCTTTCTCTCTCTTCTCTCCCTCCCACTCTCCTCAACACTTCACCAAGTGCAGAGAGCTGCAGGTTTATATACTCTGGCCGAGGGATTAACTAGTAGTTAATTATCTTATTATCCCTCGGCCAGAGTCTGCCTGTTTGTAAGGATGCATGACTGTCAGTTAGTTAAATAATCAGTAGCTGATCAGCCATGCATCCTCACGGGATTTTAAATATATAATAAAAGGCCTTTTTACCCAGCGCCGCAAACAAAAATACAAAAAATAATAATAAATAGGGCGGGACACTCCACCACACCCCCTATCCACATTACTTACAAAAATACCTAAACAATGCTCAACTAAGATTTATTACCTTCAGGGTGAAATGGGGGAATGTAGCTATTAGTCAATGAAAACCAAAGAGTTCAAATTACCCTTTCCTGGCACAAATTCAAATCACTCAACTCATTATCACTACTCACTATCACAACTCAAGGTCAAAATAGTAATAATAACAAAAGTTGTGTGTGTGTTTTTAACTGTGCATAAGCATATAAAGCATATGTGTGGAAGTATTGATCAAACAACAATGGTAAATACTGGAAAACATATATATGTCAGCCCGGTTTGAAGAATGTTTGTCTTCAACAGTAAATTTTGCTTCAATAGAATGATAAATAATGGAAATGTATCCATTCAAATCTGAAATAACCTGTCTATGTGCAAGCAAATTGTGTGAGAGACATGTAACATATAGGACTTACCACCGTGGCGTATACAGGTTCAATCTGGACAGCAGGGTCTGGAATGGCATTGTATCAAATAGATTAGTTTCCTAGTTTGAATGGAGGTGAAAACAGCTAGTAACACACTATACATCAGTAACATCAAGATATATTTTGCACCAAAGGCTGAATAGTGGAAGACTGCAGTAAACACTCACCCATGAATCATGCTTTTAATATAGAATTGAACATGATTGAGGGTCACAATAAATTGACACAGCGAGATGAAGAAGTTCCCATCATTTAAACATACTTCATTTGTATCCATTATGGTGAAGAATGCTGTGCCCTACCTCGTTTGGATTGCAGACACTTCAGCACTCCTCCTATCAGCAGTAACAGCAGCACAAGGACCCCACATCCTACCCCTGCACCCAGGTACAGAGCTGGAACAGATCCTGGGGGGATCCACATACAAATGGGATTCATTGTAAGATCAAGTTAAATATGTGTAAACATATTCTATAATTCACTAATAACCTATTGGCATAAAAGTGTGATCAACATGTGTTGAAAACAAATGTAATCCAATCCTGTTTTTACAGTGCCTTGATCTTGCAGCATGTGAATAGGGTACATACAGTATGCTCCACAGTGAAGTCAACATTGTTGGTCTTGGAGCAGGTACACCAAACACACAATAATCACGCTTTACAGAAAGCCTAGTTTTTGGAGTTGGTTTAATCTGGCATGAAATTGTCCATGTGTACTAGCAATAATCAAAGCTGTGACCATTCTGATTTAATTATAATTTATAATACAGTATATAAACCAATTAGTACCTTTATTATTAACAAGTTAAGAACATACTTTGCTTTCTAAAACTTGGACTACTATAAAATAAGTTATTAAAATAAGTCAAGGACACTAAAAAACTAAGTTATTCACACTTGCCTGTCTCATTTGTCTGTTGTGTCTTGTTAGATGTGGTTGGAGTTGTCATATCTCCTGTGGGAACATAAGCAACAACGTGTAGAAAAGTATCACCATTAGACCAACAAGGTGGCCAGCTGTTCAATAATTTTAATAATTCAGGCCAACATTAATTTGATGATAACATGCTATTTTTAATGATGTGAATAGTGGGAGATTGAAATACTGCCCCTATAATGTATCTTATAACCTGATCTTGTGCAGACCTCATTCCACTGATTATCTGTAGTCATGTTAAAAAGGGTTTCAATGAATCAATCTGGGGGAAACATCAGAGGGAGTCATTTTGAGTGGCAGTATTTGGATCCACAGCTGTTCTCCTGTCCGGAGTTCTATCTACTTCCATCTAATCTTGTCACCACGCCTTCAATTAAAAATATTTGGCCTTACCATCAAAAGCATGACTGATTGAATTTCCCCTATGAGGGCATAGTATTGCCAAAATTGCAAGCTGAGTTATCATTTAGAGATATCTCAAATTAATGTATAGATATCTCTAAATATTTGAAGATATCTCTAAATCATTTTAAGATATCTAAAGTATATTTTTAAATGGAGTTTTAAATGAGTTATCTAAAATGTTTGAGATATCTTTAAATAACTTCCTGTTCATTTAGAGATATCTCTAAATGGACAGGAAGTACATTCAAAACATATAGCATTTTCACAGGAAGTCATTTAGAGATCAATCAATCAATCAATCTTTATTTTATATAGCACCTTTCATAGTGGATCACCATTACAAAGCGCTTTACAATATGCAGTAACAACAATAAATCCATAATACTTTAAATACAGAGAAATGCATAATACGTAATACATGATAGTAACATAATACATGAAATAGTAGCAGCAACACAGCAGCTAATAGCAGATATCAGGCTTAAAGAGCATGGAAAGCAAGAGAGAACAGGTAGGTCTTGAGAGTTGATTTAAAGCGAGCGACAGTGGGAGCATCACGCACCAAAGCTGGGAGAGAGTTGCAAAGAGTCGGAGCCATGAAGCTAAACAAGCGTTCTCCAAGTGTGGTGCACTTTTGATTGGGAATAACAAGCAGTCCAGAGTCGGAGGACCTCAGTTTGTGGGCAGGGACAGAGCGGGTCAGCAGGTTCAGGAGGTACTCGGGACCTGTGTGATGAAGGGCATTGTAGGTGAGCAGGAGAGTTTTGAAAATAATCCTTTACAGGTAGCCAGTGCAGCTGGGCAAGATGTGGGGTGATGTGATCACGTTTTTTTACATCTGGTAAGGATCCTGGCAGTGGTATTCTGGACCAGCTGCATTCGGTTTATGGTGCATTCCGGGAGACCACCATATAGAGAGTTGCATTAACCGAGTCAAGAGGAGACAAATGCATGACAAAGTATCTCCGCATCTAGGAGGGAAAGGTAGGGACGGACTTTGGAGATGTTTCGAAGATGGTAGAAGGAAGATTTGACTACGGAGGAGATGTGGGAATCAAAGGAGAGGTTGCTATCAAGAATTACACCAAGGCAGACAGTTTCTGAGGTTCAGGGCAGCTATATTTAGATTCTTAAATTGAGTTTTAGATCCTACCAGAAGGAGTTCAGATTTGCTAGTGTTCAGCTGAAGAAAACTGGCAGACATTCAGGCCTCAGTGTCTTGAATTCAATCCGAGAGCCGGACGATGGCAGAGGGGCTTCCAGGGTCGAGTTTTAAGTAGAGCTGTGTGTTGTCAGCATAGGAGTGAAACATGAGGCTGTGTTGGCGAATGAGGTGACCCAAGGGAAGCATGTAGATATTGAAGAGAAGGGGCCCAAGAACAGATCCTTGGGGGACACCACAAGTGACTGGGTTTGCAATACCACTGCTTCCATCATAGAAGACAGACTGCATGCATCTGGATAGGTAAGAGGACATCCAGGAGAGACAGGTTGCAGGGATCCCACCATACTTTTGAAGGTGATCAAGAAGAATGTCATGATCTATGCACAGAGGGAGCACCAGCATCAGCATTGAGCAGGAGATCATTTACAATCCGGAGCAGAGCAGTTTCAGTATTGTGATGCGGCCGGAAACCAGACTGTAGAGATTCAAGCAGATTGTTGTCCGTGAGATGTTTCATCAGTTAACTGACTACAGCTCTTTTGAGAGTTTTTGAGAGAAAAGGGAGATTGGAGATGGGACGGAAATTAGATAAATCAGCCGGGTCAAGGGAGGGTTTTTTGAGTACTGGCATAACTAGGGCAAGCTTGAAGGCAGCAGGAACCGAGCCAGAGTCCAGGGACAGGTTGAGAGTGTTTATAATGGAGGGAGCAAGATCAGAATCACAGAGACGGACAAGGTTAGTCAGCCAGGGGTCCAGTAAGCCGGAAACATCAGCAATGGAGAGAGGAGACAAGCAGATATCTCTAAATTACAGTTTGGTGTAAAATGCTAGCAAAACTTTATTTAAAGATATATGTAAATCAATTTCAGATATCTTCATTTTATTTTATATCTCAAAATGAAATGAAGATATCTACAAAGGGTTTATTTACAGATATCTCATATTCATTTAAAGAAATCTGCAAATGATTTAGAAATCTCTAAATATTTCAAGATATCTTCAAATGCAATTTGAGATATCTCGAAATGATAACTTGGCTTGCCATATACTGTATGCAATGATGGTTAACTCCTAGTCAATCACTTTATCGTGAAATAGCCACATTTTCAACTATTTTGTCAAAAACCTTGAAATTAGAAGACTGAATTGAAACAAAAAAAAAAACACAGACTTGCCTGTCAGTTTCTGTTGGGATGGAGTTGTCGTATATTCTGTGGGAATATAAACAACAACAATTAGAAACTAAAGCTGAGGTGGCAGTTTCTCTAATAAATAATTCAGACCAACAATTATTAAACCGAGGGATTCTGATGATCTCTTCAGATTCATGAACTGCATGGAAATTGATCTTTGCAACACTTCAAAGCAGTTTCATGTCTAATTGAAACCACAGAGAGAGACACAATAGTTAACATGTCATCAAGCAGACAAACATTAAAGGAGATTCAGTTCTATCCTCCATCCCCATACCAGCTTTAGAATATATCATAGATTATTTAATGATGGTCTTTGCAGTGCTGTACACCAAATATTGAAACAAGTAAATAAATAAATCAAACTATTTGTAAATTACAGTAATGAGTAATATGAGAAGGCTCATTATGTTGTGCATGGCAAACAGTATTTTATTATATGTATTTTACGTTACCATATGCCCAAAATGCATTTTATATTATTTTAATCTTTACCATTGTAGTATAGCCCAACCAGGGACATTTCTTGTTAGTTTCATCTTACTAACAATACTGAAAAGAAGACACCATTACAGTAGTTGGTTTTCACAAAGACCCCTCATCTGATAATTAAAATATGGAGGCTGTATGTGTCATAGTTTAGATCAACTGAATCGACCGCACTGTGTCACAAGTATTCAGCTCAGTCCTTACCTGTCACTTGAAGGTAGACTGGGCGACTGCGTTTGCTCTTTGCTGAGTTCACAAGCTTCTCTTTTCCATACACACAGGTGTAGTTTCCAGTATCGCTCCTCTTAACTTTTTTAATGGAAAACTTGACAGCTGATACGCCTTTGGGATCGGCTTGTGAATTGACAAGGCTTCCATTTTTATATAGATGGAAAAAACTCTCTTTTCCTGTTGCATCTCTGAATTCAACTGGTATTATACATTGAAATGATATGTCCATTCCTTCAACTGCGCTCGGTTTATCTAGCTGAAGTCTGAGCTGGTAGGTGGACTCTGAAAATACAGTATAAAGTGTTAAAAATATGCCTTCCGAGTGCAGCTAAAATATGCAAGAACAGACAGTAGACTCTTACTAATCCAAACCCTGTTCAGATTAGTGGTTTGAATGTAATTTGTACCTGTGGCAGGATGGCTGAGTGCAGGTGAGTTGCCAATCTGCTCTTTTCTTTTATTTAAACAAACAAATAAAAGGTTTAAACGAAACGAAACATCTTTAAAAAAGAAAATGACACAGTGGCCAAAACTAACAGACACAAGGCTTCAAAGAAAACCAAAACAATTATCGTGCTGGTCTTAACCAAGCATGCATAGCAATTGTTTTCAATCCATTACTACCTCTCTCTCTCTCCGCTCTCTCGTTCCTTCTCTCCACTCTGAGCAACCCCCCCGCTGTGACCATCTCCAAATTAGTAAGCACTTAATCAATTCGGAGATGGACACATTATGCACCCATTTACTTGTTCCCAAACAAACACAAAACAATACATTTAAATCATAATAATATCATATCATAATAATAAACATATCTACACGCAGAGCTCTGCCCTACCACAGTATCATATTAGAAACACCTTATCTAGTCCAATGTTTGATTGTTATATGAAATGATAAATTAGTAATAACCATTTTAATTAATCATTCAAGACATCTATTTTATACATTCTCACATAATTATAATCTTGAACTTTCTTTAGCCGATATCAATAATAGACTACTCCTTCAATTGACTGAAGGAGTAGTCTATTATTGATATATGTTACAAACTTGGAAATAACATTAGTTGATTTAGAGGGGATTCTCCAAAAACAGTGTTTTAATCAAAATGCATGTTAACAAGGTCAAGAAAAATGAATGGAAGCAGAATCCGCTGTTATGGAAACTACTAGCGTACAGGAGCCGGCTCTCCCACCAGCGAGCAGCAGCCAAATGGAAATAAAAAATAATGGGAATATCTATGTTGTGTATAATTTGTAAACTTCATTTAAAATTGTGCATTTTGACATCCAGAATATACATTTCTTTAGAACACTTCACATATAAAATGCTGATTTACGATTATCTAGCATGTGGGTAAAAATCGGACGACACAGATTTAAAAAAAATAATGATTAAACCCCATTAGTAATTTCCCCTTTCGGGGGGATATTTTGCCACAACTTACTATATACATTTCCTTCAACATGCATTTCACAATCTTTTTATTTTAAAAAAAAAAACAGTAATACTGTAAGCCATCTAGGCTTCCTTGGAATTTATTTTCTGAAGTTGACATCTACTTTTGTCTGTATTTTAGCATGTACGATTGTAGGATATAAATAAATATGTTTGAGCTTTATATTTATTAAGCTTTTAAAATTATGATAGAGCTCTCTAACCCAATACATAATTTGTTTATAATTAATTAATCCTCTAATCATGCATTTTCTCACCATGATTAGAAGTAGCCACCGAACACTTACAGTATTATAAGAACATAAGAACATAAGAAAGTTTACAAATGAGAGGAGGCCATTCAGCCCATCTTGCTCGTTTGGTTGTTAGTAGCTTATTGATCCCAGAATCTCATCAAGCAGCTTCTTGAAGGATCCCAGGGTGTCAGCTTCAACAACATTACTGGGGAGTTGGTTCCAGACCCTCACAATTCTCTGTGTAAAAAAGTACCTCCTATTTTCTGTTCTGAATGCCCCTTTATCTAATCTCCATTTGTGACACCTGGTCCTTGTTTCTTTTTCAGGTCAAAAAAAAGTCCCTGGGTCGACATTGTCTATACCTTTTAGTATTTTGAATGTTTGAATCAGATCGCAGCGTAGTCTTCTTTGTTCAAGACTGAATAGATTAAATTATTTTAGCCTGTCTGCATATGACATGCCTTTTAAACCCAGGATAATTCTGGTTGCTCTTCTTTGCACTCTTTCTAGAGCAGCAATATCCTTTTTGTAACAAGGTGACTAGAACTGAACACAATATTCTAGGTGAGGTCTTACTAATGCATTGTAAAGTTTTAACATTACTTCCCTTGATTTAAATTCAACACTTCTCACAATATATCCGATTATCTTGTTGGCCTTTTTTATAGCTTCCCCACATTGTCTAGATAAGAACATTTTACATGCATACAGACGTGTGAAGATGAAAGTGTACATAATACATAAAGTGTGTGTGGAACTTTAATGTCATATCTAGTATGCCATTTTTTTATACCAATATTTAATTATTTACTCTTAGTTTTTTTTATTTGTATAATTAAAATAAAATCAACAGTACAAGTCAGTTGACATATAATGTATGTATCCAGAGTTCAGATACAGTTGCTGTGATAATTTATATAACAATATACTAGGTGCAAATAACGGTATATCATGTATATCAGTTTAGCAATACAACAAATGATTAAGGTTACAAATGGTTAAACAAGTGAATAAATCTCATTCATAACCACAAGTATAGAAAAGGCTTAAATATTTTCATAACTACAAATATTGGATTATGTAGGTAGTCTGTAAGAATTTAACCCTGGTCCTGTACACTCTCTCTCTGTATCGTCGGCGTCACAGCCGCGATCTGTTACATTTCTGTTTCAAGGTGAGTTATACTTTTTAATTAATTAAAACCCTCCTTTTCAAAGTGCAAATTAACTCCTGATAAATTATAACATTTAACACGGATTTCCTTTTAAATTCGTTAAGATATTAAAATTATTTCATAACATAATTTCGAAAATCACATTATTTAATTATGGAATAGGCATAACGACGCTTGAAAATGCCAAAATCAATGCTACATACCGATTTGTTGATTAACAATGGTTATAATTTACAACCTTTTGAAAATCCTGCTACTGGGGTCTAGAAGTAGGGGAGACCGGGGCTGGTTGTCACACTTTTTACTCTTTATTATTTTCCTCAATCTGGTGACATTCTGCAAGGTTCTGTTCCTCGTTATATTGAAGAATAACTCTTCACGTACAAATTGATGTTTTTTATTTCAGCGTAACTTTATTCCAAATATGATTTTTAGACGGTTGAAAATGTGCCGGTCACCTGTGACAACGTGCCCCATACTGGGGTTGGTTGTCACAAAGTATGTTCTTGATTTTACAGTAGACAATAATGCAACATGTTTTTTTTTTTTTTAAATAACATAACATTTCTACTGTGTACAATGACAGAAAAAGTGAACATAAAAAATATAGACCTATATATATTTTAAATGTTGACCCATGCTACAAAATAATACCACAGCTTCCACAGAACCGGAGAACAAACAGTAAATAACTTAAATAAGCATTATATGGTGACATATCCCACATGTTGGTGTAAAAAAGTAGAAAGAAAAAATATAAGACTTACATTTACATGTGACAACCAACCCCAAAAACTATGTGACAACCTGCCCCAACCCAACTTTACATGCCAATTTAATTCTCTCAGTACTGCTGGGAGAACCTACTGGTTTTGTTTTTACACCAAAAGATAGCCAGTATCTGGTTCTATTAACATGGTCATCAGTTCAGACAAACCCCAATACTACTAAGACTTATAACATAAATAACAAAATATACATTTTTTACTTTGGGTATATAAAAAAAATGAAATATGTGCTAACCTTTATGTTAGTTGGAATTGACCTCAAATTACATGATAGTTGAGTTCCAGACAATAGAACACACATTTCAGTGTTAGTATCACCTGCCTGCACCGTCTAGTGTCATAGTTATGAGCACTGTGACAACCAACCCGTGTGACAACCAACCCAGGTCTCCCCTAGTTGTAACAAAAATGTATACAACAAAATAGCACATCTATTAAAGAACAAAGCCAAGCATTTTCATATGTGTTTTTGCCATATTTTGTATATTTAAATTTGTTAATTTCCTTCACAAAAATGTGACATTCAGGTGTTTCCTCATTGTTTGGTGGTGTACTTACCTTGTACATTGAGATAAACTGAAGAACCATGGCTGATGTTTGTCACATCTCCTGGATTCTCATTTCCATACATGCAGGTATAGTTTCCAGCGTCATTCTTTCTGATGTCTTGTTTTATAAATGTGACAGCTCCCATTCCTCCGGGCTCTGGCAGTGAGCTGATCTTCTTTTTGTTTTTATATAAATGGAACCAATTCCTCTCCTTGTTCTCTGGTTGTTCTCCATGCACAGCTGATGTTACACATTTGAATTCAACCTTCTCCCCTTCCACTACAGATGTTTTCACTATTTGAATCATTGCTGTACGGAGTGGCTCTGTAAAAATGTATTTAAACAATTTAAAAATACCATGAGAAACCAATCTGTTAAGCAAATAAGAACATGGATAGATGGACACTTATTGAAGTGAGATTAAACTTTTTATAGACACTTAACATTCATGCATATCAATCTGTTTGAAACATGCAGTTTTAAGAATATTAAATAAGACCATTTGTTCTCTGAAAACTCCACTTTTCTGTGTTCACAAACATTTAATCCATTCTGTTTCATGAAGGCATACAAGTTATCAGTAAAATTAACATTTTTAATTTTATTTTATTTATTTATTTATTTTTGAAATGGTTATGTGTCTTTGTGTTATAGATGTTATATAAGAAGTGTATAAAAGGTGAAGATGTTGAGGAATTCAATACAAGACAAAGTTTTAATTAAGTGTTCTCTCAAAAACAGATTTATCAGTTTGACAATACAAGAAAAAAGCCACCTTTGCAAATGTTAATACATTTATCATTCATTTCATAAACACATGTTTATTGCATGTAGCTATTTGAAACTGGCTCTAGCTCAAGCATTTCAGAATAGTAACAGTGATGCGATTTGGAAAAGAAACACAAGTGTACAATTTACAAAGCCCTTTACTCCAAACTATCATTTGCACTTCTTTCTGAAAAGAGAAAGACATCCATTCATTTTAGAAAACTAGAAATAAACATCATAAGAATATCTAAGAATTCAATGCCTGAGTTGTTTATTTCATGTTGAGTAACTTCATTGTGTGTGTTTATTCTAACAGGAATAAGGGTGCTAAAGACACTTCAGAGTAAATGTCTTTGTGAATTTCACTCTAAATGTTATTCATTTCTAATGTAATCAAGCATTAAATCATTGTATCTTATTATGTGAACGTGTCAGAGACACACATACCTGTCGAAACCAGCAGCACGTCTCCAAGTGCAAAAACTGAAAAACAAATTAATCATTTTATAAATGAGATAAAAAAGTGAGATTTGGTAAAATCATTTCAAATGTACCTGTGATGAGACTAAATATTTATTTAAAATAAAAAATTATACTTACACAGCATGATTGAATGAATACCCCAAGGCATATTGGGAAGCTGTCCAATGAATTTCTGAAACTACCAGTATGAAGTTCCTCTATTTGTAACACAACTAAACATGACAGTGAAAATGATTAGATTAATACAGTAATGCACATACAACAGCACCCTCCCTCACTGAACAAGTGTTTCCGTTACACATGCAAAAGTTGACTATTAAAGTAACCAAAGATCAAGAGCAATACACAAATGGTATTGGTCCATCAAAGCCTCTCATTGTCATCATCTAAAGACCAGGTAGTTGTGTTTTCTTTTTAACCTCAATGTATTGTTCATCTGCATCAGCTGAAAGAGAGTGAACTTATTGTAAAGAATGAATGAACAGATACTAATAATTCAAATGATAAGGAATAATGTACAGCAGCCTGTAAATAACTGTTGAGTATTCCTTCATTTTTTTCGGATACAAGATAAACACAACAGAGCTTCATTTCACAGCTTTGAACATCAGTGTATCATTAATGATGTTGTCACTGTTAATTTTACCCATCTTTAGGATTTATACTGACCTGCTATGAGTCTGTTACATCTTCAGTCAAACTGCAAAGGATCTTAACCTGAGAGACTGCCTCTTCAACTTTCTGCTCCCACACGGTCCCTGTTGAGTTTATACCATCTTCTTTATGGGTGAATCTTTGCATCAACCCAACATCACATTTGTATGGCTATTTCTGACAGACATAGGTATTTCTGTGGTTTGCCAAAGTGTACAAGACAGCACAGCCCTGTTTTTTAAAATTTCATCAACAATTCTCATTGAGCATCAGAGAATCTCTGCTTCCTCATTCTTCTCGATGGCTGTGTAGTGCCAGTGAGTCTCCCTCGCAATGTGCACTGGCCATTTTTAGTGAAAGCAATATGCCGCTGATCAGTTTCAGTAGCCTTATGTATTGCAAGCAAAATTATTCAACATGTTGTCACTGGAACAATATTTATACACAGTTGTTGTTTTTGTATTTAATAGTTGGCCATTGTACACTATGTGTTTTGTAAAGATTATACAGAATTAACAAAATAACACCACTTCATCAATCTAATCTACCTTTTCTCTATTTTTTCATTTCTTTCTTTTATTTTCTTTCTTCTTTACTTTTTCTATGGGAAATCCCCCACCCATACACCTCTTCCCTACTGCTGACCACACACACCATAAACAGACTAATCACAGTGATGGGTTGGGGATGGACAGGGATGGACTAACCCTGCCTAGGTGCAATGCCACATAGGCACCCAGGATATGCACACTTGTATCAGAAAAGTGTTAGAGCTAGGATTAGCATTAGGGTTAGGGTGTTAGGTTTAGTGTTAGCATTAGGGTTACAGTTAGGAATAGGGTTATGGTAAGGGTTATATCGTGCAAAAGGATTTACACATTAGTACATTGTAACTTTGTGTGAAAGGATATTGCTGTCGCCCAAGATGTTACCGGCAGGAATTAGAGACCCAGAGAGAGAAGCTGCAGTCTCAGGCACACATTTCTGAAACACAAAACAAAGAAAAAGGCACATGGGTCAAAACAAAAGGTTTCCACAAAAACAGTACAGGCTGGGCATTCGCCTTCACTATATAATTCTCAAAAACACAGTCTAAACAGAGTATATACACTCACCTAACTCCCAAACAAAGGGTTTCTGCTCCCCTCTATACAGGTGGCCACACCTCAATTAGCACTCAATTACCTAATTGGGGAATGGCCACATCTGTGATTGTTGGCAGGGATAGGGTTTAACCCCATCCCTGTCACACTATGCATAATGGCATTGTAATTATGTGTAATTACACATGTATCTACTAAGTAAGTACAATGTAATTACAAAGTAATCAGAGACATTTTATGTAAAGTCTTACCAAACTTTGACATGGTGTTGGATCCTTTTTGTAATTCCTATACTGTATAACTGTAATGGATTTCCAAAACATCATTATGCTCTATAGCGGGGTGGCCAACCCTGGTCCTGGAGAGCCGCAGGGTCTTCTGGTTTTCATTCCACCTGAGTTCTCCATTACTTAACTGAACCAAATATTTTCTGAATTGCTCAACACTAACATTTCTTCCAGGTCTTCAGCTATTGATTATTTAAAGATACCCAAGAAAAGCTGTAGGATTGTGGCTCCCCTAAACCAGGGTTGGCCACCCCTGCTGTACAGTGTGAGAACAGCATGATTGAGTTCACAAATCTAAGGGGTGTTTCAGTTTGTACACAGAATACTGGAGGGCACTTCAGTGGTTGAATGTTTCCTGCTGTAAATAATATATTTCAAAGTGGCTAATAGATCAAGTCAAGGCATGCTGGGGCCTGTGTCTAGAAGAGCAAAGTGTTTGAGTGAGATGGTGACCAGTATTAGGTTTCTCAGAACAGTAGAATACACAGTGGTTTATGGGAGGAAGTGCTGACTCATGCAGTCTGCAACAGTACAGGTTCTTGGCTATTAAAGAGACATAAATTAAACCAACTGTACTGAACTGGATAGAGGGATTAAGAATGATGGTTTACAGTAAGTATCGACTTTGATTAACTGGAGAACGACTTTAAGAGACCATGGAGAATATTCAACTGATCGGAAGAGCAGTGGATTTAAATACCACCACTTTCAAAAAATGAATAAAGGGCAACAGTGCATGTTAGTGTCTTTAGTTCTTATTATGTGTGTAAAAATATTTAAATGTGTAAGATTCATATTTTTATGATTTAAATGGTGGTGGCATTGAGATCCACAGCTGATTAGGTCAATTCAATATATCTTCATGGGTCTCATTTTAGCCAAGGTCCTTTTCTTTGATAAGAACAAGACACAACCATTTTATGTAGCCAGGAAAACAGGATAGAGGCTTTTCATACAAGTGCAGCACTATGTAATAAATCAACAGTCAGCATGCAGGCTGAGCTCCAGCACTAACACTGTGGCAGCCAGTCAACAGTTATTTATGAGCTTGTGGGTAAAATGTGATTCCTCCCCAAACTTAAGTCAAAGTAAAGAAATTGCATAACAGCAGCGAAAGGGTAAACCATGGATATTCACCTTCACTTATTATAAATAATTGAAACAAAAGCTTTGAAAATTACAAGAAATGTCAACAGGAATACAAATATAATATTTTATTTATTTAAAAGCATTTATAAGGGACTTATAAACTTTAGTATTTAATACAGTTTCACAATTTACAAACAGATCATATTCCTCTGATTTTTCCTGTGCCACAATGACAGTTTTATTTATTTAAAAGCATTTATGAGGGATTTTTAAACATTAGCATTTCATATTTAATACATTTAATATAGTTTCACAATTTACAAATCAATCCTAATCCTCTGATTTTTGCTGTGCCACAATGACCTCCAGGACATAGTTTGTAAGACAGTGTGCAAAGGGCAGCTGGAAAGCTTGAGATAACATAGCAGACATAACAACAGGGGAGTCCATGCTATGCATGCAGCTAAGCGTATTGCATGGAAACCCATCAGAACCCAGGGGCTGGGACTCTTCAAGAGCATGAGCCAGTGCTGCTCATAGCCTGGCTGTGCGAGACGTGTACAGAGTTCATTTTAGCAAGCTTAGAAAGGCGCTTAAAACACTGCTTCAGCAAACCACAGGATTTAAAATAGAAATGTTAAGAGGCCATCAACACACTACATGTCATTTGTTGGTTACAACGTGCACTGATGAAAAGAAGAGAATATGTAATGTGTGTGAGATAATAGAAAAACAAAAAGCAAATAGAAATTAACTTTATAACAATGACATGAAATACATACAGAGCTGTGCTGAAGAGGCTCTGTCTAAGTGTTATCTAATTGGGCCCCCTTTTGGAGTGACTGCTGTGAACACCAATTACAATTACAACACTGATAAGAAACAACCCAACACTGTTTTTTATTTGCAGTTTGGTAACTTTATTAGTTGGGTTTTTCATGTCTATCAAATGAGGAAAAAAAAACATAAATTGTTGATTGTCCCTGATTAAGTTTGCAGCACTTTTTTTTTAATTTTTGTGTTTGTTTATTTTGTTAGACTGTACAGTTGGTGGCCACGTGTGACAGACGCTTCCTGCACCTAGAAATAACTTGTCTGGTGATGTGATGAGTAGCATCCCATCAGAGAAGCTAAACAGAGCTCTCAAATTCCAATGCACAGGGTGTCGAACACAGCATGTATTAAAAACAAAGAATCAAGCAGCACTTTGAACACCTGGATCTGAGATCTGAGAGCAGGTGATCACAGAGACTGAGCACTTTTAAAAAAAATGTTGTACGCTGCAGTTATATCTCTTTTCAAACACACACACACATATATATATATATATATATATATATATATATATATATATATATATATATATATATATATATATATATGATTTCTTTGGTCGTGAGGGGGATTTTCTTTCGTGAGGTTCTTTCGTTGAAAAGATGTACTCTGGTGAAATGCCATGCACATGGATTAGGGAGTGGTTAACATGTAGAAAACAGAAAGTACTGATTAGAGGAGAAACCTCAAAATGGAGCGTGGTAACCAGTGGAGTACCACAGGGATCGGTATTAGGTCCTCTGCTATTCTTTATCTACATTAATGACTTAGATTCTGGTATAGTAAGCAAACTTAAATTTGCAGTCGAACCAAATATAGAAGGAGTGGCAAACACGACTGCAGCAGCAAAGGTCATTCAAAATGATCTAGACAGCATTCAGAACTGGGCAGACACATGGCAAATGACATTTAATAAAGAAAAGTGTAAGGTACTGATTTTTACAGGCAATAAAAATCTCCATTATAAATACCATATGGGAGATACTGAAATTGAAGAAGGAATCTATAAAAAAGATCAAGGGTTTATGTTGTCTTCATCTAGACAATGTGGGAAGCTATAAAAAAGGGCCAAAAAAATGCTTGGATATATAGTGAAAAGTGTTGACCTTAAATCAATGGAAGTAATGTTAAAACTTTACAATGCATTAGTAAGACCTCACCTAGAATATTGTGTTCAGGTCTGGTCACCTCCATACAAAAATGATATTGTTGCTCTAGAAAGAGTGAAAAGAAGGTTTATAAGGCATTTCATATGCAGACAGGCTAAAATAATTAAATTTATTCAGTCTTCAACAAAGAAGACTACCCGGCGATCTGATTCAAGCTTTCAAAATTCTTAAAGGTATTGACAGTGTTGACCCAGGGGACTTTTTCGACCTGAAAAAAGAAACAAGGACCAGTGGTCACAAATGGAGATTAGATAAAGGGGCATTCAGAACAGAACATAGGAGGCACTTTTTACACAGAGAGTTGTGGGAGTCTAGAACCAACTCCCCAGTAATGTTGTTGAAGCTGACACCCTGGGATCCTTCAAGAAGCTGCTTGATGAGATTCTAACATCGCAATTCCCTACTTTTGTTGTTTTAATGTCAACCCTAACTGATGCATTAACGAAGTTCTTTGCAAAGAATATATAGATGTAGATATAGATAGATAGATAGATTGCATCAACAGTAAAATCATAGGTCATTTTAAATGTAAAAATCTGTAATATGGAACAGAAAAAAAACAAACATTTGTAACAGACACATTGAATAGACATTTTTTATTCAAAAGTGTATTCATGAATGAAAAAACAAACACGTATTGGGCAATACACAGATAAATGTGTCATTACAGTACATTGGTTATGAATTGTCTTTTAACATCATTAGCTTTACTGTTTTACAGAGTTTGCAATTATCACTCATTCTGAGTGGTTCTGGTTCCATTGCTCCAATATTGAGTTCATATCATGTTTCTAATAAATCTGCCTTTACCTTGTCCACTCTACCAGCAGCACCTACATGTTTATAGAAAGGAGAGTAAGAGGGGCTGGCAGAGCTGACAGGTAACCTGCCAGATTCTTTACATCTCCAATGGGTTGTCAGTTTTGGAAGTTTCAACTGTTGCGTTTTCTACATCAGATCCGTCAGATTCTGCTGTACATGTTTTCTTGGGGACAGGGGGAGTGTGTGTTTCTGGATTGGGGATTGTGTCGTCCTGTTGCTGTGGAGACCGATTCAACTTATTCTGCAATAAATAAAAAGGTAAATTAATTGGAGAGAGACAGAGTGTGGAGCAAGGGATATATCAGGCATATATCACTTGGATCCTTTTAGACCCAACTTGACAAAGTTTTGAGATCAATCAGCTACAAGGAACTGATCTCGTTCGTAATTTTCTTCTGTTCTTATATAAGGTGATGTGACAGGTCAGGAAGGCTCAACTGTGAATAATCAATTCCGTTACAAGTAGATTCAGCACTTTATTAAAACAGGGGCACTTTATTAAAATATACCAGGGGTTGCATAATACCTGCTTGTAAATATAAATAATAATTGATAATTAATAAACAATTAGTAATGTTGAATCTTAATACCTGCTTTTCTAATACCTTATCAACTCCACCTAAATAATAATTGATAATTAATAAACAATTATTTCTGGCAATGCAATGCTCGAATCTTCACTGGTGGCTACAAAACCACTTCCCCCTGATGTTCCATGTGAGTGTTTATTTATTTGTGCATGTGCCTGAATACATAGGTGTTGTGGACCCACAAAGATAAATACTGAAACACATGCATTATTCACAACTGAAGCCAGAAGCTCAGAAGCATTTTTTTGCTGGAATAGTGTTTTAAGAGTGCTACATCAGGGACAGTTCTGGATTTAAACATGAAAGAACCTGTATACTGTATGCATCAGTAGATTGATTCTGAGACATGTTACATATAGGACTTACCATCGTGACGTATACAGGTTCACTGTGGATAGCAGGATCTGGAATGACATGGGGGTGAAAACAGCTAGTGAACAGCTACACAAACCACAAGTTCAGTTTTTGTTAATAGACTGATAATATATATTTCATCAGCCCGAAGTTAATCCTGTTATTGAAATGGTGTTACATTTTTTAAATAGGATGCCCTTTTTATTAGTTTATGAATTGGTTACTATATATTAACTTGCTAGTAACACAAATGAGCAACCATAACCCTGATACTATGTTATTATAAGCCAGTGCCCATGTTTATGGATTGTGTGTGTATATTAAGTACTGGATTTGATTTGTGCACAAATTGATTGTGATTTACCATTCTCACATTGAGCTGTCACATGCACAATTGGTGTTAATCAGTCTCAGTGCTTCTGTTTGTATCACTGCACTGCTTCAGAC
Organism: Huso huso; assembly: GCA_036884735.1. Classification (NCBI taxonomy): domain Eukaryota; kingdom Metazoa; phylum Chordata; class Actinopteri; order Acipenseriformes; family Acipenseridae; genus Huso; species Huso huso. The sequence continues at coordinate 8,393,379 of CM072692.1, read as the reverse complement.
TACGAGCTACCTCGCTATCATTGGCTCCTTCAACTGGTAGTCGAACATTGGAAACATACAATAAGCTGAATCGCTGTTTTTTTTTTATCAAACTACTGTTTATATATTTGTTTTACAACCTCTCTCAAACTAGCCAATGAAAGCAGATGAAAACAACGTGCTGAATAATTGGAGAGGACGGGCGCTGGTAAGTTAGCAAGTCGATTTTAACAATAGAACAGTCTCGGGATTAATGGGATTTAAAATGTAAACAAATCTGCGTATGGTCAATGCAGTGCGGTTGTCCGTTAAAAAAAAAAAAACGAAAATAAACAAAAAAATAAATAAAAAGGACAACCGCATTGCATTCACAAACACAGATTCATTTACATTTTAAAACCAAACCGGTCAAATTGACCAGCGTGGCGGTTCTAATGTTAAAGGGTTAATGTTGCCATTGACTAGCGGATGATGACTGTTCTATCCATTGGTTTGTCAATTGCTTTTAAAAACCCAATATAGTGGACAGACATACAGATACCGGCAGCTATGATCAAATGGTTGAGGGACAAATTGACACATTTAAACATACTTCATTTGTATCCATTGTGGTGAAGAATGCTGTGCCCTACCTCGTTTGGATTGCAGACACTTCAGCACTCCTCCTATCAGCAGTACCAGCAGCACAAGGACCCCAGATCCTACCCCTGCACCCAGGTACAGAACTGGAACAGATCCTGGGGGGATCCACATACAAATATGATAATTAGAATATGTACATGTGTAAACTGATTGGACCAATTGCATCACAAACACTAATACTGTATACAGCACTTTTAGTGGAATAGCTCAGTTTGTGTTTGCCATAAAAACATAAGAAAAAGGGCCAGTTACAAGACATTCAAATGGCCATTGGCCCATCTTGCTCGTTTTTGTTAGTAAACATCCCAGAATCTTATTATATATATATTCTTGAAGGATCCCATGTCAGCTTCAACAACATTACTGGGAGTTGGTTCCAGACCCTCACAATTCTCTGTGTAAAAAAAAGGACCCTCCTATTTTCTGTTCTGATATCTAATATTTGTGACCCCTGGTCCTTGTTTCTTTTTCAGGTCAAAGAAGACATTGTCTATACCTTTTTCATTTTGAATGTTTGAATCAGATCGCTTGCTTCTTTGTTCAAGACTGAATAGATTCAATTCTTTTAGCCTGTTTGCATACCATGCCTTTTTAATAAACCACTATAATTCTGGTTTGCTCTTCTTCTTTTTACTTTTCTAGTGCAGCAATATCCTTTTTTTTTGTAACAAGGTGACCAGAACTGAACACAATATTCTAAGGTCTTTAATGTGTTTGCCTAGATAAAACTGTCAGTGTATTTAAAAGGGCCAGTATACAAGACTTTCAAATGCAATGCTGGCTCTACTTAATTTCGTTTTTAAATCAAACAACCAGTTACCTATATATATATATATATATATATATATATATATATATATATATATATATATATATATATATAGAGCTACAATATATGTATAGCTTTTTGCAACGGCCATCTACTCTTGAAAAAAATTAGGACCAATCTATCTATTTTTCTCCTTCATGGAGTGTATTGATTTACTGTATCCTAGTGGGCTGTGTTCTAATATTTTAACTAATGTGTTCTAAAATCCTGCCTCTTGGTGGATAGGACCTTTTTAATGTCTAGGATTCTAATGCTGGACAGACTTCTTGATCTATTTACACCAAGGGGGGCACCATGTTTTCAGTGAAGGGGCTTGTTTACATATACTACTTATATGAAGATACATGTGTGTGTGTGTAACACAAACATTGTACCAGTATTAAAATATAGGAACAAGTGGAATTAATAATAATAATAATAATAATAATAATAATAATAATAATAATAATAATAATAATAATAATATATATGGATAGGAGGGCGACTCACTTCATCCACCACTGAAATAAGCAAATAGCTATCAGCAGAACAACAAAATATAACGGCAAAGCACATCGATTAAATGCAAAACCAATGTCATGAAGAAAACGTCCTCAGTGAAGCTGCAACCTTCGCTTTCCTTTTACATTCCATTTTTTCATTACTACTTCTTTCCACTCGCCGCAGAACTTGCGGGTCAAATCCTTCTCAAAGGACAATTGTATGAGGTGCACTTTGCGGTTGTGAAGCTCCTGTGTTTTGATAGCACATTGATAAGGGTAGAAAAAGAGTTTTCACACATAGCAGTAGATGCCCCAAAAGTCAAAGCAAGTCGTAACACTCTCACAGCACTTGGCATTGCTTGAAGGGCGCAGTGAAACGTTTTCAGTACTGACTGGGTATTGCAAATAAATACAGTAATAATGAAGCACATACGCTCCACATAACAGAACTACAAACTTGACAAACACAATAAAAAAGCTCTACAATTTGTATAGCATATAATGGTTTATCAAGGCTGCAATAAAACTGGGGGGCACCAGGTTGTCATTGGATGGGCATTGACCCCTAGTGCCCCCCCAGCACACTTGCTACATTAAGCAAGTTACATGTCAAAGTGTAAGATTGGACTAGTTTAAAATAACCGTTTTTATTAAGTTTAAGAAAACGTATTCACACGTGCCTGTTGAATTGATTTGTTGGGTCTTGGCAGATACGGTTGGACTTGTCAAAAATTCTGTGGGGAAATAAACAATGTCATTTACAGGATTGTCAACATTTACCAACAATATGGACTGTTTTAATGATGTAAATAGTGGCATATCTAAATATCACCTTCTTAAAATTACAAATCTGATTCTTTGTGGACCTCATTCTATGTATTTTTATTGTACTTTAAAGAGTGGCGATATTTGTATTGACAGCTTTTTCAATCATTAAAATAAGCCCAAAGTGTCTTTAAAATGACTGACCTAATGGCTGCAGTACAATTCAATGGGTTTACATGTAGGACCCCTTTAGCATTTTGTCCTGTGATGGTATCCAAATGATGGTCTGGAGTTTAACATTGAAAGCATGGCCGATTCAGTTTATCTGATGAAGTCAAAGTAATGCAACTAGAACTGCCCCTGTAATGTGTCTGTCTGTTAGCACTGGACCTGGTTCAGACAAGTACTGATAGCACTGGACCTGGTTCAGATAAGTACTGAAAGCACTGAACCTGGTTCAGATAAGTACTGATAGCACTGGACTTGGTTCAGATAAGTACTGATAGCACTGGACCTGGTTCAGATAAGTACTGATAGCACTGGACCTGGTTCAGATAAGTACTGATAGCACTGGACTTGGTTCAGACTAGTACTGATAGCAATGTGTACCATATTAAAAATGCATGTCTAGTCCTTGTTTTCTTTTGTTTGTGTATTTGATTTTTTATACTTATATTTAATTTAAAAATGTATTTTAATAAAAACAAATTCAGAGATAATGTTTAGCAGATTCATCATTACATTATGATATGAAAGTTTGGTTTGTATAGCTGATAATAGCATGCATTTCATTATGACAGCATGGATGGAATTATAGATTCAAGCTACTGGGGTTTGAATTAACAAGAGTCTACTATACCTGATGTGGTCCCGTCAGAAAGAGGCTATCCGGTCTATACATAATTGAGTTTGACTATACACTGAGTAGTGAATTTTCCTTTTTAAGCTATTTGTGTTAAAAAAAAAATGTCTATTTAAGTAGAACATCTGAATTGAAAACAAAACAAAACAAAGACACACTTGCCTGTTCTATTCGGTTGAGTTGGTGTTGTCATGTATTCTGTGGGAATTTAAGAAACAACATTTAGTAGCTTAGACGGCAAGTTTCTCTTTTTATTATTCAGACCAACACCTATTCAGCACAAGGATTTGGATTATCTATTCAGATTTAAGAACAGCAGATAACTAATCTTAGACAGATATCTGACCAAATTCTAACACAAATACAAAAAGAGAGATGCAATCGTTAGTATTTCAGGAAGCAAACAAGATATTAAATGTTCAGATCTACGTATTTATACAAGCAAAAACACATTTGTTTTCACTTCCATCCCCACATTTTTGGTATTCACAGAATCCTATTTAGATCAATTGAATAGATGCCACTGTAACACAAAGTATTCAGTGCAGTCCTTACCTGTCACATGAAGGTAGACTGGGCTGACTGCGTTTGCTGTTTGCTGAATTCACAAGCTTCTCTTTTCCATACACACAGGTGTAGTTTCCAGTGTCACTCCTCTTAACTTTTTTAATGGAAAACGTGACACCTGGTAAGTCTTTTGGAACGGCTTGTGAATCGACACAGCTTCCATTTTTATACAGATGGAAAAAATCCTCTTTTCCTGCTGCAACTCTGAGGTCAGCTGGTATCATACATTTAAATAATACGCCCATTCCTTCCATTGCACTCTGTTTGTCTAGCTGAAGTGTGAGCAAATAGTGCGACTCTGAAAATGCAGTTTAATGAAATATATCAGTATAGCGCATCTTAAACTATACAATAACAATGCAGTAGACTCTTGCTCATCACAAACCAATTGAGACTGGACCCTGTTGGGATTAGTGGTACTAAAACACCTTAATATAGAGACAGTCAGGTGCTAATGTTTGCACTGTGCTTACCATGTACACTGAGATAAACAGAAGAACCATGGCTGATGTTTTTCACATTTCCTGGATTCTCATTTCCATACATGCAGGTATAGTTTCCAGTGTCACTCTTTCTGATGTCTTGTTTTATAAATGTGACAGCTCCCATTCCTCCGGGCTCTGGCAGTGAGATGATCTTCTCTCTGTTTTTATATAAATGGAACCAATTCTTCTTGTTCTCTGGTTGTTCTCCGTGCACAGCTGATGTTATACATTTGAATTCAACCTTCTCCCCTTCCACTACAGATGTTTTCCCAATTTGAATCATTGCTGTACGGAGTGGCTCTGTAATGAAAAATTACACATGAGAGAGAAAAATCTGTTAAGCAAATAAGAACATGGACATTGTATGACTAAAATGTGTGATTAACCACAGGTTACAATTTTAGCATATACCATAAAACTTCAATTAAACGGCTCTGGCATTTATTTACAATATTTGTCAGCAGACCCGGCATGTATTGGAGACCGGCGATTATTTGAGACCCATGTTTATATTTGATCACATGCTTCATGTGGTCATTGAGAAGCCGCTAACACACAACCTTGTAGCAACATCGTAACTCAATTTAAACATTCCAGCAACTTTACTTTGTTAAAAGGTTGTGTGTCACAATTACATTGTATTGTACACCCTCAAGTATAAAGTGAAAGTATTATTACAGTCTTTTTATATAGATACGGTATGAAAAATGAACAAGCAGAAGTACGAATTTATATTTAAAAACAGAATTAGATCTATCATTGTTAATAATAATAATAATAATAATAATAATAATAATAATAATAATAATAATAATAATAATAATAATAATACCTGTGCCCGTGTTCAACCTGCATTAAACATGCTGATATCAGAACACTAAATAAGACACATGACTTGAAATGGTTAATCCAATAGGAATATTCAATTTAGCACTGAGTAAAGGCCAGTGCCTTTATCAGTATGATATGAAGATACTAGCCAAAGCCTTTGTCTTCTTGACTTTGTTTCTCCATAGCTTTATCTTCACGGCAGAAAATAAATATTAAAAGGTGTCAAAACGTCAGCTTTTCTTTTAATAAATTATTTTTGGATTGTGTGGTTATCATCTTTTCTTTTTGAAGTAATTTGGGTGAAAAACAGAAAAGGTGAACAAAGCTTTTATTCCAACCCGTTAATGTTACTGAACATGAATTATACATTCCTGAGTGTTTATTTCAGCTTTTATAAGTTCAATGTGTGTGTGTGTTTGTTCTTTCAGGAATCATGGTGAGACACTTCAGAGTAAATGGCCTTGTGAATTTCACTCTAAATGTTATTCATTTCTAATGTAATCAAGCATTAAATCATTGTATCTTATTATGTGAACGTGTCAGAGACACACATACCTGTCAAAACCAGCAGCACGTCTCCAAGTGCAAAAACTGAAAAACAAATGAATCATTTTACAAATAAGAAAAGGAACATTTCAAATTTACTGACATAAAAAAAAGTTATCAAAGAAATAATACTTACGTATCATGATTAATTTCATATTCCAAGGCATATTAGAATGCTGTTCACTTAATCTCTGAAACTAACACTATGCAGCTCCTCAATATGTAACACAACCAAATGTAACAGTGCACACTATGAGATTATAATACAGCAATGGAAACTCATACGCAATAGAAATGTGTGTTTACGTTATGCATGTTTGTTTCTGGCTGTGGACAGACTGGCTTGGTGGTGACATCAGACCAGGAAGACACAGCCACCAGTACTGCGGGGGTGACTCGCAACTGCACTCGTATTTATTACATTATGAATAAAACGTTTAAACACAAACACAAGGCACGTTGGCCAAAACAAACAGACAATAATCTTTTAACAAGTATAGGGCTGATGATAATCCAGCATGCGTAGCAATTGTTTATATACAGTATATATTTCCACTTATGTTTCTCCTCTGAACAACCCAACCCCGGTCAGTAAAAGCTGCTGGTTTTTATATTGTGGTTGAGGGATTAACTGGCTATCAATCACCTAGTTTATCCCTGGACCACATTCTGCACAGGATTTCTCATATGTGTGGTCGACAGCCAATTTGTCAATAAATCTTTAGCTGCCGACCCCACATTATCACGAGTTTAGCTGGATGGGGAATTTTAACCAATTAACCAACAATAATAACAAACCTTGTTTTAAACAAACACAAAACAGTACATAATAATAATAATAATAATAATAATAATAATAATAATAGGAAAAGCATGTGTACACACATAAAAAAAGTTATGAAATAAAGTCTACTTACACATCATTATTACATTAAAATCCCAAGTCATTTTTACAAGCTGTCCAGTGACTACTTATAGTGCACAGGTCCTCTATTTGTAACATACCTAAAGACACAGTAATGGAAATACCACAGCCCCCTGCATAGATATGGGGAGATAATACTGACTTAGTGTTTCCGTTCCACATGTATTTTTGATACAATCAAAGAAACAGATCAACAGCAATTCTTTATTGATCAGTTTAACTGTTTGCAATAAACCGTTTTTAACAGTTCTGATGTGGTCCGTGTTTGATGCCTCCTTAGACAGGTTCACATAACATTGATGTAGTATGACTATGTCACAATATTTTATATGCAGTAATGAATAAGATACTAAAATATACCTACAAACAGTAAACATGACAGGCGTGTGATGACAATTATCTTAAAAATAGTGACCTCCACTTACTCTGCCCATTTTCATATATCTTTTTACATTAATCTGTTGCAACCCACATTCCAGGCTATAAAACTGATCTCTCCTTCCTGTTTTCAGTTCCAGACTTTCAGTCAGATGAAGCTCTAGACGTATAGGAGTGGTAAGCCGCCATACAACGCATATAATGGGATGCCTTCACATATGACTTCACGGTTTATAGTAGGCCATGAAGACCAGATATTCCTTGAAAAAGAGGACGTTGCCCAGAAAGACCAGACAGGTGGCCCATTTAATAATTTCATCAAATGCTGAAGTTTCAGCTGCATTGCAAAAACCAAAGGGGAGGAGATTACATTCATGTCATTCATGAAACCAAGTGCAGAGATTGAGATCTATTTCCATCAGTCTTTGGCAGGGTTGAGGGTCAAGCACCAGGTAGCTCCACTGAAAAAAAAAACAGCAGGACACACCCAAGCTCCCAGCAAGTTGTACCACATTCCTGTTCCTTGCTGAAGGGGCGCTCTTTTCTGATTCTGAATTACACTGTCCCTGCCTTTCTGTTGGGCTGGCCACTCTGTCGCAATCTAGTAAATATAGGCCTTCAGGTCTTTCACTTTCCTCTAATTTCTTCCAAGGCTTTCAAGATTTCCCCTACAGTATGTCCACCTTATCTTCTGAAATACTGAAATCATCTCTGTTCCTAAACTGACTCTTAACCAGTTTGTGGACAAGGGCAACCTGGAATGGATTTCAGAAACATGCTGGATGAGTTGCTGGGGTTCTTCTGAAGCAATCATGGGCAGAGTGGAGAAGGACAGCATATTGAACTGGAACATGTATAATGATATTGAAACATGAACACATCTACACTTCAGAATCAGAATCATTCAGACACGCATTCCTTTCAATGTCTTTACTTATTTACTTCTGTTATGAATGGAACAAATGCAAATGTATGGCTAGTGGATACAATACAATTGTATGTTCTTTTGTCTATAACAATCCTTTGTTACTTAGTTTAGCAGCGGTACAAATATCTCCAGGACTTAGTGACAGTTTGAGGAACAGGCGGATCACATGAGCAACATAACAACAGTTTGGTACATACTGTGCATGCAGCTCAGCATACAGCAACGAAACCAGATGCTGAGTTCAGCACCCCTGACTCTGAAAGCACAAAGCAGGCAATGCATGGCTGAGGTGAAATAGAAATGACTCATATGAAGTTACAAACAGAAATTAATTATTTTTAGACATTAGACAGAAGAATGAGAAAGCCAATGCTACTCACAGCCTCATTGTGCAAGGCGTATGCAGTGTTTAATTTTAGCATGTGTACAGGGTGACAAGAATGACAGAGAATCTTGCTTAAGCAAACCACAATATTTAAAACAGAAATGATAAAAGGCCATTAATACAAAACATGTCCGGTGGTTGTTGCCCTGATGAAAAAAAAAACAGTGAGTTGAGATCATAGATAACAGACAACACAACCATACAAATGCATATTGTACACTTTATAACAATGAAGTTAAATACATACAGAGCCATGATGAAGTGGCTGTAGCTCAGAGATGTGGCTGATTGAAAAGACCCACATGAGCACTAATCATGGACTGCCTGTGTACCTTAGGTAAGGCAATCTAGCACTACTGCTAACTGGGGTCTGTGTAACCAGCTGCTGGTTATTGAAGTACATCTAATTGTTTTACAGTATGAAGAGAAAACACATGAAAAACAGTAAATAAGAATTATTTCTGGCTTTCATTCATAACACAACAGATTAGGGTCTCAAAGCTGTTATCAAGTTCTTTTGAAAGGAAAGAATACTATTTACAATTCTAAACAACTTACAAGCTGAACATTCAGTCCTGGGCCTCTCTCAAACACACTGGCAGTTTGTTTCCAAATGAACCCAATTTTAGACCCTTTTGCATTCACACCACACCTCAATCCAAGCTAAATCAGTTCACTGAGAATTCAGAAGTGACTTTGCCTTTAAACAAATGATAATCCAGCTCTCTTTGTCATTTAGAGTACCAGTAAGCGGGGCTTGCATGAGGCAGGTTGTTCAGTCCTGGATCCTCGAAGCCAGGTAAGATTTACAGAGAAATGATTAGAATGTAATATTGGAGCAACAGAATCCAGAAGCACCCAGAATGATTGACCATAAGAAATGCATTGTGTGTTAGCTTTGATTAAGAAATGCATTGTGTGTTAGCTTTGATTAAGAAATGCATTGTGTGTTAGCTTTGATTAAGAATCCCAAACTCCTACAGGGAAACACACGGTATGCTGCTAGCTCTTTAAACCCTAGAACCTGTGCAGAAGGTTTCATAGAAATGTTTGCCTCCCAGCATTGATGGAAGTGCTATCAATGTGTCTTCTATTGTTTGACACATTCCACCACAGTCCCCTAGATAATTTATATCTCCAGTGGTTTGTCAGTTCTGGGACAAGATTTTCAAAAAGTTGTAAATGAGGTTTTAATAAGGGTTTTAATTAATGAAAGACTATATAACTCACCTTGAAACAGAAATTTAACAGACCGCGGCTGTGATGCCGACGATACAGAGAGAGAGTGTTAATTTCTTACAGACTACGTAGATAATTCAATATTTATAGTTATGACAATATATAAACCTTTTCTATACTTGTGATTATGAATGAGATTTATTCACTTGTTTTAACCATCTGTAACCTTACGGAAAGTTTATTGTATTGCTATGATCAATGCAACTGTAATAAAAACCTAAGAGTAAATAATGAAATCTTGGTATAGAAAATAGCATATTAGATATTACAATAAAGTTTCTTAAGGTGATTGCGGATTTGCAATGCTTCCTGTGTCTTATCCACACAAGAACGAAGAACAGGCGTACAAGGACACACAGATCCACTAGGAATGTGATCGAGATCATTGACATGGATTTTGCCTGAAGGTATTTGTAATGTTGTCAGACTCCCCCACACTTTATATACAATGTACATTTTCACCTTCACATGTTTGTATGCATATACAATGTTCTTATATTACTGTAAGTGTTCAGTGGCTACTTTTAATCATGTTGAGTTTATTTGACACGGAGGCAAGCAAAGAGTACCAGAGAAAATGCAGGATTAGAAGATTCACCAAACAATTAATTATAAACAGATTGTGTACTGGGTTTGGGAGTTCTATCATAATTTTAAAAGCTTAATAAATACATAATGAAGTGTTACATACATGGCATACATGTATAATAACTAACAACTATAAACACAAATGGCACTTCAAACATATTTATTTATATCCTATGATCGTACATACTAAAACACATACAAAAATAGATGTCAACATAAGAAAATAAATTCTAACCAATATACATACAGTAGATGGCTACCCCCTGTCCCATCCAAAAAAAGTATTTCTTTCTTTTTAACCAAAAAAAAGATTGCAAAATGCACACTAAAAGAATTGTATATAGTAAGCTGTGGACTAGTGGGGTTTAATTTATTTATTTTTTAATCCGTGACGTCCGATTTTTACCCACACTCCAGATAATTGTAAATCAGCATTTTATATGTGAAGTTATCTAAATAAATGTACATTCTGCATGACAAAATGTACAATTTTAAATCAAGTTTACAAATTATACACAACATAGATATACCCATTATTTTTTATTTCCATTTGGCTGCTGCTTGTTGGTTACTAGCAGTTTCCATAACAGAGAATTATGCTTCCATTCACTTTCTTGATCTAGTTAACATGTATTTTGATTAACAAGTTCCCCTTATTTAGTCGTTGGGACAGGAAGTGATTTATGTGACCTGCTACAAATTAGCTTTTTAATTAGAAATGCGTTCCTTAACAACCTCATTGACTCAATTTCAAAGCATTAACGGATTGATTTTATTAACACATTTCGTTTGAAAATCCCTTGCTACTAAAGCTGTCATTACTATACCGCGAGTTCAATACAATAACACTGGTCTTTGAAAATCCCCCCCAGTGTCTCCCACTGAAATAACTCTGTATGATCATTCTGGTAGGAATGAAAGCAGAGAGTACTTGGATAAAAGGGAAAGACCAACTTATTGACTATTCAGGTATTTTTCAAAACAACATTCATTTTTCCCAGTGGTTTTCAGTATGTGGAAGTTTTAACTGTTGCGTATGTTACATTGACATCATTATGTGCAGATCTGGATTTCTTCTTGGTGACACGGGTAGTGCTTATTTCTGAGAAGGTGAGTGTGTCGTCCTGTTGCTTTGAAGGCTGTTTGGGCTAATTCTGCAATAAATTAACAGATGATTGGAGAGAGGTCAGGATGGCTAAACGGTACTAAACAAACTGTCCAAACAAAGCGATACAAACAAATAAAAGGAAAGGGCCTTTTATCCATCTGTAAATATATACCAGTAGCTGCACAATATCTTCCTGTTATACCCTGTCCCATAGGTGCTGGAGACGGGTGGGCCAAAGGGGCCACTGCCCATGCACTTTTAAAACAGGGGGCCCTGCCCATGCACTTTTAAAACAGGGGGGCCCTGCCCATGCACTTTTAAAACAGGGGGGCCCTGCCCATGCACTTTTAAAACAGGGGGGGCTGCCCATGCACTTTTAAAACAGGGGGGGCCCTGCCCATGCACTTTTAAAACAGGGGGGGCCCTGCCCAACCTCTTTTAAGGGTGGGAAAAAAATAAATAAATAAATAAATAAATAAATAAATAAATAAATAAAATAATACATAGAATCTCATTGTTCTTCCAAAACACAGTGACACAGATAAATGAAATAAATCCACATATTTAGATAACCAGAACTGTGTTGATAGACAATAATCTTTCGCTAGTTATGCTGCCAGTTTCTACAGAGGTAAATTGAAGCTTTTAATAAATCCTTTGTGACAGAGTTCACAAATGCTATGTGGAAGTTCGGATTGATTAAAACAGCCTCTCTAGGTACTAGAACTGGCTGCAAGTTACAGCGCGAGATGTTATTTTTAATCAATTCGAACTTCAGTATATCGTTTTCGCGGGGTACTGGAAGGGCGTTACTACATTATCAAAAAGGGGTGTTAAAGTCTCCAATACAAAAGCAGTAATTTACCAGGAAATGTATTATTTAATTTGTCTAGAATCACCTCTCAGATTCAGAGTTGTGTATTATTTCAATTTTCTACCAAAATACCCTCAATACCCTTTAAATTATATTTCCCCACATCTTTTTCAAAATACGTAAGCCCAGAGGGACTTGCTAACGTATACCTAAGAATTTTATTAAGCCGTTGGCTGTGGCTAGAAATTTGATACGCAGTACAGTGATTTAGTTCTGCACGGTGGCTTTCTCGCGGACGCATGCTCGCCCATGTTTTGGATTTGTTCGAACCACTCAAGCTCTTCATTATTGGATGTGGTGAAACTTCACGCTTTCAATTAATGGATGACACTGACTGGTTGCTGTGTCTTGTGTTTCTGTGCGACATTACATAGTACTTAAATAAGTTAAACCCGAAGTTGCAAGGTAAGACTAAAACTGTATACGAGTTACACTCTGCTGTCACATTTTTTTCTTGCAAACTTCAAGTACTGCAGAGCAATGTTTATTAGCAGTAAATACAAGCTTTTTTCTCATGTCCAAAGCATCATTGAGAAAAATCCTGATGCTGTTGTAAATCAAGAAGTCTTCTGAGAAGTGCTGAACGAATTGTCTGAAAACTATGCTTGAAGATTTCAAGATTTTAAGACGTGTGAGAAATTGTTGCTTCTGGTGAACATTCCATTCCTCCTGGAAGTAGATGAAGTGGAGGGCATTTTCTCAGGAATGCCTGATTCAGCTGACCTGCTGATGGAGTTTGTAGAGTTGAAAAGCTCTTATGAGTTGAAAAGCTCTGATGAATTGCAATTGAGAGAACAAAACAGTGAAGCACGGCTGAGGAAGACAGCCCGCCTTAAACAAATAAACCAAGAATTAAAATAAATAATTACGTACCCGAAGGGACGTATGGAGTTATACGGGGAACTCTGGACACCCCAGTGTATAGGGAATAGCTGAGCGTAGGTCGGAGACCCGAACTGACCGGCTTAGAGGCAGTGGGGGCACTGCGTAAGCAGCACCTTTATTTTGTAGTTTTATTACTGTGTTTTATTTTCTCTTTTTATTTCACCTTTAGTTAATTATTATTTTAGAGAACCTGTGTGTGCTGACGGATACAAGTGCAACCCCTGCTTACCATCGTTGGTATAAGGGGAGTTGCAGCACCAGCGCCATCTCGCGACAAATAATAAAAAAAAAAAATTCCCAAAATAAAACTGGGCACCAGTGCGGTGTTTCAAATAAAACCTTCTGTCTCCCGTGTGTGTCAGTGAATTGCCCACCACCCTTCCACAATAACAATAAAAATGTTGCAAATTTCTCTGTTGCTTATTATATCTTAGGACCTGTAATTGTACTTTCGAGTGTCGTATTTTTGTGAATTATACGGTATGCAAATGGCCATATGAGAATTAGTTAAAATTAGTTCAAATGTTAACCTATTAGTCTTACACAGATTTTTTTTTAAATTATTTGGCTGGCCCACCCACTTTTGCAGTCGTTCGGCTTCACTGCCCTATCCACAATACTTACAAAATACCTAAACAATGCTCAACTAAGATTTATTACCTTCAGGGTGAAATGGGGGAATGTAGCTATTAGTCAATGAAAACCAAAGAGTTCAAATTACCCTTTCCTGGCACAAATTCAAATCACTCAACTAGTGATTAAAAATAGTCAAAATAGTAAAATAGTAATAATTAGAATGCCTGGATTATTATCAGTCTCTGTATCCAATGTTTTGTGTATGTTTTTAACTGTGCATAAGCATATAAAGCATATGTGTGGAAGTATTGATCAAACAACGATGGTAAATACTGGAAAACATATATCAGTCAGCCCGGTTTTAAGAATGTTTGTCTTCAACAGTAAATTTTGCTTCAATAGAATGATAAATAATGGCAATGTATCCATTCAAATCTGAAATAACCTGTCTATGTGCAAGCAAATTGTTTGAGAGACATGTAACATATAGGACTTACCACTGTGATGTATACAGGTTCAATCTGGACAGCAGGGTCTGGAATGGCATTGTATCAAACAGATTAGTTTCCTAGTTTGAATGGAGGTGAAAACAGCTAGTGACACACTATGCATCAGTAACATCAAGATATATTTTGCACCAAAGGCTGAACAATGGAAGACTGCAGTAAACACTCAGCCAGGAATCATGCTTTTAATATAGAATTGAACATGATTGAGGGTCACAATAAATTGACACAGCGAGATGAAGAAGTCCCCATCATTTAAACATACTTCATTTGTATCCATTGTGGTGAAGAATGCTGTGCCCTACCTCGTTTGGATTGCAGACACTTCAGCACTCCTCCTATCAGCAGTAACAGCAGCACAAGGACCCCACATCCTACCCTGCACCCAGGTATGGAGCTGGAACAGATCCTGGGGGATCCACATACAAATGGGATTCATTGTAAGATCCAGTTAAATATGTGCAAACAGATTCTATAATTCACTAATAACCTACTGACATAAAAGCGTGATCAATATGTGTTTAAAAAACTAAGTTATTGTTGTGTCTTGATGGATGTGATTGGAGTTGTCATATCTCCTGTGAGAACATAACCAACAACGTGTAGAAAAGTATCACCATTAGGCCAACAAGGTGGCCAGCTGTTCAATAATTTTAATAATTCAGACCAACATTAATTTGATGATAACATGCTATTTTTAATAATGTGAATAGTGGAATGAAATACTGCCCTGTGACATAATACATGAAATAGTAGCAACAACACAGCAGCTAATAGCAGATATCAGGCTTAAAGAGCATGGAAAGCAAAACAGAACAGGTAGGTCTTGAGAGTTGATTTAAAGCGAGCAACGGTGGTAGCATTATGCACCAAAGCTGGGAGACAGTTCCAGAGAGTCGGAGCTATGAAGCTAAATGAGCATTCTCCAAGTGTGGTGCACTTTTGATTGGGAATAACAAGCAGTCCAGAGTCGGAGGGCCTCAGTTTGCAAACAGGGACATAGTGGGTCAGCAGGTTGAGGAGGTACTTGGGACCTGTGTGATGAAGGGCATTGTAGGTGAGCAGGAGAGATTTGAAAATAATCTTGAACTTTACAGGTAGCCAGTGCAGCTGGGCAAGACGTGGGGTGCTGTGATCAAGTTTTTTACATCTGGTAAGATCCTGGCAGCGGTATTCTGGACTAGCTGCAGTCGGTTTATGGTGCATGCCGGGAGACCACCATATAGAGAGTTGCAGTAATCGAGTCAAGAGGAGACAAATGCATGACAAAGTATCTCCGCATCTGGAAGGAAAAGGTAGGGACAGACTTTGGAGATGTTTCGAAGATGGTAGAAGGAAAATTTGACTATGGAGATGTGGGCATCAAAGGAGAGGTTGCTGTCAAGAAGTACACCAAGGCTTCGTACTGTGGAGGAAGGCAGCAGCAGACAGTTTCCGAGGTTCAGGGCAGCTATATTTAGATTCTTAAGTTGAGTTTTAGATCCTACCAGAAGGAGTTTAGATTTGCTAGTGTTCAGCTGAAGAAAATTGGCAGACATCCAGGCCTCAGTGTCTTGAATGCAAGCCGAGAACCAGACCATGGCAGAGGGGCTTCCAGGGTCGAGTTTTAAGTAGAGCTGGGTGTCATCAGCATAAGAGTGAAACAAGAGGCTGTGTTGGCGAATGAGGTGACCCAAGGGAAGCATGTAGATATTGAAGAGAAGAGGCCCAAGAACAGATCAGTGTGGGACACCACAAGTGACTGGGTTTGCAACACCACTGCTTCCATCATAGAAGACAGACTGTGTCCGGATAGGTAAGAGGACATCCAGGAGAGACAAGTTCCAGAGATCCCACCGTACTGTTGAAGGTGGTCAAGAAGAATGCCATGATCTATGGTGTCAAAAGCAGCTGTTAGGTCAAGGAGGACAAGCACAGAGGGAGCACCAGCATCAGCATTGAGCAGGAGATCATTCACAATCTGGAGCAGAGCAGTTTCAGTATTGTGATGCGGCCGGAAACCAGACTGTAGAGGTTCAAGCGGATTGTTGTCCGTCAGATGTTTCATCAGCTGACTGGCTACAGCCCTTTTGAGAGTTTTTGAGAGAAAAGGGAGATTGGAGATGGGACTGAAATTAGATAAGTCAGCCGTGTCAAGGGAGGGTTTTTTGAGTACTGGCGTAACTCGTGCAAGCTTGAGGGCAGCAGGAACCAAGCCAGAGTCCAGGGACAGGTTGAGAGTGTGCATAATGGAGGGAGCAAGATCAGAAGCACAGAGACGGACAAGGTTAGTCGGCCAGGGGTCCAGGGGACATGTGGCAGTAGTTGATTTCAACAGAAAGCCAGAAACATCAGCAATGGAGAGAGGAGACAAGCAGATATCTTGAAATAATTTCCTGTTCATATCAAGATAACTCTAAATGACAGTTTGGAGATACCTTCAAAGGGTTTATTTACAGATATCTCATATTCCTTTAAAGAAATCTGCAAATGATTTACAGATCTCTAAATATTTCAAGATATCTTCAAATGCAATTTGAGATATCTCTAAATGATAACTTGGCTTGCTATATACTGTATGCAATGATGGTTAACTCCTAGTCAATCATTTTAATTGTGAAATAGAAACGGTTTTAACTATTTTGTCAAAAACCTTGAAATTAGAAAACTGAATAGAAAAAAAATAGAGACTTGCCTGTCAGTTTCTGTTGGGATGGAGTTGTCGTATATTCTGTGGGAATATAAACAACAACAATTAGAAACTAAAGCTGAGGTGGCAGTTTCTCTAATAAATAATTCAGACCAACAATTATTAAACTGAGGGATTCTGATGATCTCTTCAGATTCATGAACTGCATGGAAATTGAACTTTGCAACACTTCAAAGCAGTTTAATGTCTAATTGAAACCACATGATAGTTAACATGTCATCAAGCAGACAAACATTAAAGGAGATTCAGTTCTATCCTCCATCCCCATACCAGCGTTAGAATATATCATAGACTATTACATGATGGTCTTTGCAGTGCTGTGCAGCAAACATTGAAACAAGTAAATAAATAAAACAAACTATTTGTAAATTACAGTAATGAGTAATATGAGAAGGCTCATTATGTTGTGCATGGCAAACAGTATTTTATTATATGTATTTTACTATACCATATGCCCCAAATGCATTTTATATTATTTTAATCTTTACCATTGTAGTATAGCCCAACCAGGGACATTTCTTGTTTGTTTCATCTTACTAACAATACTGAAAAGAAGACACCATTACAGAAGTTGGTTTTCACAAAGACCCCTCATCTGATAACACTATGTAACACAATTTTTGTTCCTGGGTAGTAAGTGTTATTTCCTAATTGCTTATGCCTCAAAAGTATAGAAAATGGCTATTATTCCCCACAAACTGCTTTTGTGACCAGACAGTGATATTTTGAAATTTACCTATTTCCAATGAGAAAACGGGCAAATTTGTGTCTTTTCGTTCACATAAAGTCAGAAAAAAACAACATATTAATCCAAATTAACATGTATTTTTACTAAAGTAATACAAAAATGACTACAAACGATTTAGAAGTGAGTAGTTTTTTAAGATTTACGATTATACTGTAAATCACTTTCACGAATCAGCCCCAAATGTAGTCTCCCATCATGTTCTCGTTATACTGTCCTTGGTAGCGGCGTTCAAAGTCCAGTATATCCTGGTGGAAGCGCTCGCCTTGCTCCTCCGAGTACGCTCCCATGTTCTCCTTGAATTTATCAAGATGAGCATCAAGGATATGGACTTTGAGGGACATCCTACAGCCCATTGTGCCGTAGTTCTTCACCAGAGTCTCAACCAGCTCCACATAGTTTTCGGCCTTGTGATTGCCCAGGAAGCCCCAACCACTGCGACAAAAGCTGTTCCAAGCCGCTTTCTCCTTACTAGTGAGCTTCTTGGGAATTCATTGCACTCCAGGATCTTCTTTATCTGTGGTCCGACGAAGACACCGGCTTTGACCTTTGCCTCAGACAGCTTAGGGAAGAAGTCTTGAAGGTACTTGAAGGCTGCCGACTCCTTATCTAGAGCTCTGACAAATTGTTTCATAAGGCCCAATTTGATGTGCAGTGGTGGCATCAGCACCTTCTGGGGGTCCACCAGTGGCTTCCACTTGACATTGTTCCTCCCCACAGAGAACTCGGTCCGCTGTGGCCAGTCCCGCCTGTGGTAATGCGCCTTGGTGTCCCTGCTGTCCCAAAGGCAAAGATAGCAGGGAAACTTGGTAAAACCGCCTTGGAGACCCATCAGGAATGCCACCATTGCAGCCTCTTGATGCCATCTCAGAAAAATGCAGATATGTATCCACTTAGGCAGCTGGAACTAAACTGAACTGGTGGGCTTAAGGCCCCTGTATTTATACTACTATTTATATTACTGGAAAGTTCTAGAAAGTTCTAGAAGTTACTCCAAGTTTACTCAGCACTGAATCTATCTGGAATGTTCTGGAAAATAGGTAAATTTCAAAATATCACTGTCCTGGTCACAAAAGCAAAGTTTGTGGGGAATAATAGCCATTTTCTATACTTTTGAGGCATAAGCAATTAGGAAATAACACTTACTACCCAGGAACAAAAAAAAAAAAAAAAAATTGTTACACGGTGTAATTAAAATATGGAGGCTGTATGTGTCATAGTTTAGATCAACTGAATCGACTGTACTGTGTCACAAAGTATTCAGCTCAGTCCTTACCTGTCACATGAAGGTAGACTGGGCGACTGCGTTTGCTGTTTGCTGAGTTCACAAGCTTCTCTTTTCCATACACACAGGTGTAGTTTCCAGTATCGCTCCTCTTAACTTTTTTAATGGAAAACTTGACAGCTGATACACCTTTGGGATCGGCTTGTGAATTGACAAGGCTTCCATCTTTATATAGATGGAAAAAATCCTCTTTTCCTGTTGCATCTCTGAATTCAATTGGTATTATACATTGAAATGATACATCCATTCCTTCAACTGCGCTCTGTTTGTCTAGCTGAAGTGTGAGCTGATAGGTGGACTCTGAAAATACAGTGTAAAGTGTTAAAAATATGCCTTCAGAGTGCAGCTAAAATATGCAAGAACAGACAGTAGACTCTTACTAATCCAAACCCTGTTCAGATTAGTGGTTTGAATGTAATTTGTACCTGTGGCAGGATGGCTGAGTGCAGGTGAGTTGCCAATCTGCTCTTTTATTTTATTTAAACAAATAAAAGGTTTAAACAAAACTAAACATCTTTAGAAAAGAAAATGACACAGTGGCCAAAACTAACAGACACAACGCTTCAAACAAAACCAAAACAATTATCGTGCAGGTCTTAACCAAGCATGCATAGCAATTGTTTTCAATCCTTCTTTCTTTCTCTCTCTCTCTCGTTCCTGCTCTCCACTCAGAGCAACCCCCCCCAGCTGTGACCATCTCCAAATTAGTAACCACTTAATCAATTCAGAGATGGACAAATTATGCACGCATTTAGAGGGATGGGCTTTAACTTTTTGCTGCCAAACAACAACAAAATCACTTGTTCCCAAACAAACACAAAACAATACATTTAAATCATAATAATATCATATCATAATAACACACATATCTACATGCAGAGCTCTGCCCTACCACAGTATCATATTAGAAACACCTTATCTAGTCCAATTTTTTGATATTTTCTAAGTTATATCAAATGATAAATTAGTAATAACCATTTTAATTAATCATTGAAGACATCTATTTTATACATTCTCACATAATTATAATATTGAACTTTCTTCAGCCGATATCAGCAAGCATTTAATTATCATAGCATGGTTTGGGTTAGTGGGAGTCTAGTGTATGGGAAATGTTGTTTAAATAATTTAAATAGAATTTCATAGATTCAATTGACTGAAACTTGGAAATAACATTAGTTGATTTAGAGGGGATTCTCCAAAAACAGTATTTTAATCAAAATGCATGTTGACGAGGTCAAGAAAAATGAATGGAAGCAGAATCCGCTGTTATGGAAACTACTAGCGTACAGGGAGAAGGCTCTCCCACCAGCGAGCAGCAGCCAAATGGAAAAAATAATGGGAATATCTATGTTGTGTATAATTTGTAAACTTAATTTAAAATTGTGCATTTTGACATCCAGAATATACATTTCTTTAGAACAATTCACATATAAAATGCTGATTTACGATTATCTGGCATGTGGGTAAAAATCGGATGACACAGATTAAAAAAATAATAATAATTAAACCCCATTAGTCATTTCCCCTCATCCGGGGGGATATTTTGCCACAACTTACTATATACAACTCTTTTAATGTGCATTTCACAGTCTTTTTTTAGTTAAAAAATAACAATAATACTGTAAGCCATCTTGGCTTGCTTGGAATTTATTTTCTTATGTTGACATCTACTTTTGTCTGTATTTTAGCATGTACGATTGTAGGATATAAATAAATATGTTTGAAGTGCTATTTGTGTTTGTATTTGTTACATATTATACATGTATACCATGTATGTAACATTTCATTATATATTTGTTAAGCTTTTAAAATTATGATAGAACTCTCTAACCCAATACACAATTTGTTTATAATTAATGAATCCTCTAATCATGCATTTTCTCTGGTACTCTTTGCACATCTCTGCGATAAATAAACTCAACATGATTAGAAGTAGCCACTGAACACTTACAGTAATATAAGAACATTTTATATACATACAAACATGTGAAGGTCAAAATGTACATTGTAAATAATGTGTGGGGGGAGTCTGACAACATTACAAATACATTTAGGCAAAATCCATTCCTTTCAGGCAACTTTATTATAATATCTTTTATGCCATTTTTTTATACCAATATTTAATTATTTACTCTTAGTTTTTTATTTGTATAATTCAAATAAAATCTACAGTACAGGTCAGTTGTCATATAATGTATGTAGCCAGAGTTCATATACAGTTGCTTTGATAATGTATGTAATAATATACTAGGTGCAAATAACGGTATATCATTTTAGCAATACATCAAATGATTAAGGTTACAAATGATTAAAACAAGTGAATAAATCTCATTCATAACCACAAGTATAGAAAAGGCTTAAATATTTTCACAACTACAAATATTGGATTATGTAGGTAGTCTGTAAGAATTTAACCCTGGTCCTGTACACTCTCTCTCTGCTCTCTCTGTATCGTCAGCGTCACAGCCGCGGTCTGTTACATTTCTGTTTCAAGGTGAGTTATACTTTTTAATTAATTAAAACCCTCCTTTTCAAAGTGCAAATTAACTCCTGATAAATTATGACATTTAACACGGATTTCCTTTTAAATTCCCACGCAAACAAAAGAAGTTGTCGCAAGAAGCCCTGCTCGTTAAGATATTAACATTATTTCTGAAATCAACATAATTTCAGAAATCACATTATTTAATTACGGAATAGACATAATGATGCTTGAAAATGCTAAAACACCGTGTAACAATTTTTTTTTTTTTTTTTGGTTCCTGGGTAGTAAGTGTTATTTCCTAATTGCTTATGCCTCAAAAGTATAGAAAATGGCTATTATTCCCCACAAACTTTGCTTTTGTGACCAGGACAGTGATATTTTGAAATTTACCTATTTTCCAGAACATTCCAGATAGATTCAGTGCTGAGTAAACTTGGAGTAACTTCTAGAACTTTCTAGAACTTTCCAGTAATATAAATAGTAGTATAAATACAGGGGCCTTAAGCCCACCAGTTCAGTTTAGTTCCAGCTGCCTAAGTGGATATATATCTGCATTTTTCTGAGATGGCATCAAGAGGCTGCAAGCATCCGGCAGACGCATTTTGCTATGTCTGCGGCCAATTTATCAAGACAAGAGCGAAAAAGTACTCCGTGGAAGCATCTGCTAAGATGTGTGAGGCCTACAAGGCATATTTCAGCATGCCTGTCGGGGATCAAGACAAACCCTGGGCACCTCATTTCACCTGTGAGCACTGCAAAAAAACTCTGGAAGGTAAGATGGACAATTGTTGCTCGGAATTTTAAGTTATAAAATTTGTTAAAATTTTTAAAATTGTAAAAGTTTTTAATTTTAAAATGTTTTACAATTTTCAATGTTATTGAAAAATATATCATATATGAAAAATGTTGCGAGAATCTCTTACACATTAGTCATGGGTGAAATAAATGTATTTTTGTAGGATGGTACAGAGGGGAAAAGAGAGCCATGAAGTTCGCTATCCCAAGAATTTGGCGGGAACCCACTGACCACTCAAGCAACTGCTACTTCTGCATGGTGGACCCTTCCAAGCGGACCGAGTTCTCTGTGGGGAGGAACAACGTCAAGTGGGAGCCACTGGTGGACCCCGGAAGGTGCTGATGCCACCACTGCACATCAAATTGGGCCTTATGAAACAATTTGTCAGAGCTCTAGATAAGGAGTCGGCAGCCTTCAAGTACCTTCAAGACTTCTTCCCTAAGCTGTCTGAGGCAAAGGTCAAAGCCGGTGTCTTCGTCGGACCACAGATAAAGAAGATCCTGGAGTGCAATGAATTCCCCAAGAAGCTCACTAGTAAGGAGAAAGCGGCTTGGAACAGCTTTGTCGTAGTGGTTCGGGACTTCCTGGGCAATCACAAGGCCCAAAACTATGTGGAGCTGGTTGAGACTCTGGTGAAGAACTACGGCACAATGGGCTGTAGGATGTCCCTCAAAGTCCATATCCTTGATGCTCATCTTGATAAATTCAAGGAGAACATGGGAGCGTACTCGAGGAGCAAGGCGGCGCTTCCACCAGGATATACTGGACTTTGAACGCCGCTACCAAGGACAGTATAACGAGAACATGATGGGAGACTACATTTGGGGGCTGATTCGTGAAAGTGATTTACAGTATAATCGTAAATCTCGAAAAACTACTCACTTCTAAATCGTTTGTAGTCATTTTTGTATTACTTTAGTAAAAATACATGTTAATTTGGATTCATATGTTGTTTTTTTCTGACTTTATGTGAACGAAAAGACACAAATTCGCCCGTTTTCTCATTGGAAATAGGTACATTTCAAAATATCACTGTCCTGGTCACAAAAGCAAAGTTTGTGGGGAATAATAGCCATTTTCTATACTTTTGAGGCATAAGCAATTAGGAAATAACACTTACTACCCAGGAACAAAAATTGTGTTACATAGTGAAATCAATGCTACATACCAATTTGTTGATTAACACTGGCTATAATTTACAACCTTTTGAAAATCTTGCCCCTGGGGTCTAGAAGTATTTGTAACAAAAATGTATACAACAAAATAGCACATCTATTAAAGAACAAAGCCAAGCATTTTCATATGTGTTTTTGCTATATTTTGTATATTTAAATTTGTTAATTTCCTTAACAAAAATGTGACATTCAGGTGGTTCCTCATTGTTTGGTGGTGTACTTACCTTGTACACTGAGATAAACTGAAGAACCATGGCTGATGTGTTTCACATCTCCTGGATTCTTATTTCCATACATGCAGGTATAGTTTCCAGCGTCATTCTTTCTGATGTCTTGTTTTATAAATGTGACAGCTGCCCTTCCTCCGGGCTCCAGCAGTGAGCTGATCTTCTCTCTGTTTTTATATAAATGGAACCAATTCTCCTTGTTCTCTGGTTGTTCTCCATGCACAGCTGATATCACACATTTGAATTCAACCTTCTCCCCTTCCACTACAGATGTTTTCCCAATTTGAATCATTGCTGTACGGAATAGCTCTATAAAAATGATTTAAACAGTTTTAAAATACCATGAGAGACCAATCTGTTAAGCAATTAAGAACATGGATATATGGACACGTATTGAAGTGAGATTAAACTTCTATATAGACACTGGACATTCAGTGCATACCAATCTGTTTGAAACATGCAGTTTTCAGAATATTAAATAAGACCATTTGTTCTCTGAAAACCCCACTTTTCTGTTTTCACTTGATTTGAAACATTTAATCCATTCTGTTTCATGAAGGCATACAAATTATCAGTAAAATGTAACCAGGAGAAGAGTTTAGATACATTTGTTTTATTTTATTTTATTTATTTTTGTTATGGTTATGTGTGTTTGTGTTATAGATGTTATGTAAGAAGTGTATAAAAGGTGAAGATGTTGAGGAATTCAATACAAGACAAAGTTTTAATTAAGTGTTCTCTCAAAAACAGATTTATCAGTTTGACAATACAAGAAAAAAGCCACCTTCGCAAATGTTAATATATTTATCATTCATTTCATAAACACATGTTTATGGAATGTAGTTATCTGAAACTGGCTTATTTGTTATTTTGGAAAAGAAACACAAGTGTACAATTTAGAAAGCCCTTTACTCCAAACTATCATTTGCACTTCTTTCTGAAAAGAGAAAGACACCCATTAATGTTAGAAAACTAGAAATAAACATCATAGGAATATCTAAGAATTCAATGCCTGAGTTGTTTATTTCAGGTTGAGTAACTTCATTGTGTGTGTTTATTCTAACAGGAATAATGGTGCTAAAGATTCTTCAGAGTAAATGTTTGTGAATTTCACTCTAAATGTTATTTATTTCTAATGTAATCAAGCATTAAATCATTGTATCTTATTATGTGAACGTGTCAGAGACACACATACCTGTCAAAACCAGCAGCACGTCTCCAAGTGCAAAAACTGAAAAACAAATTCATCATTTTACAAATAAGAAATGCAACATTTCAAATTTACTCAAATATTTATCAAAGAAATTATACTTACACAGCATGATTGAATGAATACCCCAAGGCATATTGGCAAGCTGTCAAATTACTTTCTGAAACTACCAGTATGAAGTTCCTCTGTTTGTAACACAACTAAACATGACAGTGAAAATGATGAGATCAATACAGTAATGCACATACGACAGCACCCTCCCTCACTGAACAAGTGTTTCCGTTACACATGCAAAAGTTGACTATTAAAGTAACCAAAGATCAAGAGCAATACACAAATAGTTTTGGTCCATCAAAGCCTCTCATTGTCGTCATCTAAAGACCAGGTAGTTGTGTTTTCTTTATAACCTCAATGTATTGTTCATCTGCATCAGCTTAAAGAGAGTGAACTTATTGTAAAGAATGAATGAACAGATACTAATAATTCAAATGATAAGGAATAACGTACAGCAGCCTGTAAATAACTGTTGCTAATTCCTTTGTTTTTTTTCGGATACAAGATAAACACACCAGAGCTTCATTTCACAGCTTTGAACATCAGTGTATCATTAATGATGTTGTCACTGTTTATTTTTTACCCATCTTTAGGTTTTATAAAGACTTGCTATGAGTCTTGTTATAATACTTATGAGTCGCATAACACAATTTTTACATATTTTGTCAAACTGCAAATTATCTTTACATGAGAGACTGCCTTTACACTTTTTCATCTTCAACTTGCTCCCACACAGTCCCTGTTGAGGTTATGCCATGAGGTTATGCCATGCCATTAACCCAACAGCACACTGTTCTGGCTATCTTTGACCAGACAAAGCTGCTCCTGGGGTTTGGGGCTTCAGAGAATCTCTGCTTCCTCATTCTTCTCGATGGCTGTGTAGTACCAGTGAGTCTCCCTCCGAATGTGCAGTAACCATTTTTAATAAAAGCAGTATGAAGCTGGTGTGTTTGAGTTGCCTTATTTATTGATGCAAGCAAAATTATGTTGTCACTGGAACAATATTTATACACAGGTGTTGGTGGCAGGACCGAAGCACATGTAAATAATATGTTTTTTTGTATTTTTGTTTCTTTATAAATAAAGTTTGTTCACATTTTTCAGTTTGTGCTAGATATGGCAGGTCTGGAGTTAGGATCCCAGCCCTGGTTAGGACAAGTGTGGAATGTGGCCAGGCATTCACTGATTTATTGAGTACTAGAGGCCCCCAAGTGTGTTAACTGAGATCCTGGTGTTGAGGAACAGGGATTAGTTTAGGGGGTTTTAATCCAACCCCTATATTCTATGGAAAGGAAATGTGCAACAGCTTCAGCAATTTCACCTTTTGTTAAATTCTTGCAATGAACACCTCAAATTTATCATGCAACAAGATTATGAGCGGATTAATTTCTTGGATCTATGGATCATTAAAGATGGGGACTATCTGTATACCATCTTGTAAAGAAAACCTACTGATCATAATACATTGTTACGAGCAGACAGTTTTCACCCACTACACCTCAAGAACAGTCTACCTTATAGTCAGTTCTGCAGAATTAGGAGAAACTGTAAACGCAAGTCTGATTTTGAAGAAAATCTTTCTGATATGAGGGTTGGATTTGAAAATAGAGGTTATAAAAACAAACATGTTAATACTGCCGTGTGACCGGGCAAGGAGCCCTGCACATGAAAAGGGGGCAGGGCAAAGCACTGTCATAAAAGTAATGGTCTATTTTAAAATGGGGTACCCCTCTGCCCCTGTGCAATTTATTATTTTGTATTTGTTTTGTTGTTGTATTATTACACCAACAAACAGGACAGCAGTGTGGAATAGTGGTTAGGGCTCTGGATTCTTGACCGGAGGGTCGTGGGTTCAATCCCAGGTGGGGGACACTGCTGCTGTACCCTTGAGCAAGGTACTTTACCTAGATTGCTCCAGTAAAAACCCAACTGTATAAATGGGTAATTGTATGTAAAAATAATGTGATATCTTGTAACAATTGTAAGTCACCCTGGATAAGGGCATCGGCTAAATAAATGAATAATAATGTTATTTCCACATTAAAAACCTTGTGCAGAAGGTGACCATCTCCCGAGTTAATTAATTGTTCCTAATCGGGAGATGGTCACCTGCATATAAGCCTGCAGCTCTCTGCACTCGTGGTGGGTGTACAGAGGAGAGTACGGGAGAGTGAGAGTGAGAGGAGAAAGGAGAAAGGAGAAAGGAAATGCTGCCTTCGCCGACAGAAGGGGAGGAGCCCCTGTCGCCTTCACAGCCAGAAGGGGAGGAGCCCCCGCCGCCTTCACAGCCAGAAGGGGAGGAGCCCCTGCCGCCTTCGCCACCTGGAGGAGAGGAGCAGGAGCTGCCTCTGCCTCCCCATCACCAGAAGCAGAGTAACAGGAGCTGCCTTTGTCTTCACTACCAGAAGGACCAGGACAGGATGCTGGTGGTCCTCAGCAGCCCCTGCATATGCTGCTGAGCGGCGCATTTGGGAAAACTGCCCGGCCACAGTGGCCACGAAAAGGGTCAACCCCAGCTCCTAGGGTTGCTAACGTATTTTAATGATGTATGATGTTTATCTATATAACTATTCAATTGGTAAGTAATTAAACATCACTGGTATTCAATTATCTTCCTATCACTTCTATTTAAACACCTGCGAGTGTTTGTTTCTTTACCCTTATGAAGGTACTTCGTACCGGAACGTTGGTTAATAAAACAAAATGATTTTATTTTTGAGGGATTGCCTTTTGAGTGTGCGGTTTATTTTCTTTTTTTAACATTTAGTTTTGGCACTGCCTTGTAAACTGTCACCTACTTTATTGGTGTGCGTACCTCCTTTGTAATTTTTAATCATTTACTTTGTAACATAAAATCATATAAATAAATCTTTACTGAAGTGTGCTGTAGATGCATGCTCTCTAGGTAGTGTTGAAATCTTTATTGAAGTGTGCTGTAGATGCATGCTAACTAGGTCATGTTGAAATCTTTATTGAAGTGTGCTGTAGATGCATGCTCTCTAGGTAATGTTGAAATCTTTATTGAAGTGTACTGTAGATACATGCTCTCTAGGTAATGTTGAAATCTTTATTGAAGTGTGCTGTAGATGCATGCTCTCTAGGTAATGTTGAAATCTTTATTGAAGTGTGCTGTAGATGCATGCTCACTAGGTAATGTTGATTTGAATAATACTGTATATAGAAAAAGCACATTTGCTTTTGTCTTACAGGTGACAGTGGATATGATCTAAAGTAGGGGTTTTAATAGATTAATGATTAATCACATCTGTGGGCTTTGATCGATTTAAAAAATATTGATCGATTAATCTTGTCTACCTAGCAACCATTGCTTTCAAAAAGAAATCTTGAAAAAAGGCCAAGGGTACTTCTAAAGACCTTGGCAAAAGGGCAGCTTGAAACAACAAACACCAGCTGAGGTTATGCTAGTGGGCTCACAGAACCAACTAAAAGGAAATGTAGGATTACATGAGCTTGACTCTTGCAGTCGTGCATCAAAACTTAAACTGGAAATTAATAGTTTGGGGTTCATCTTTGGTCCTGATCTATCATTTGAAACTCATATTTGGGAAGTTACTAAAGTATCTTTTTATCGTTTGAGAAATATAACCAAACTTAGACCAATTATTTCTGTATCTAATGATACATCTAAAATTGATTATTGTAATGCACTTTTTTCTGGTGTCCCAAAACGTGTGGTATCCCGCTTGCAGCTTGTCCAGAATACTGCCGCTAGAATTCTGCCTAAAACCAGGAAAAGTGAACATATTACCCCTGTTCTGGCCTCTTTACACTTGCTCCCTGTGCAGTATAGAATTGATTTTAAGATTTTGCTGTTAACTTACAAGACCTTGAATGGATTAGCACCTAGTTATTTGCAGGAGTTACTAACCCTGTATCTTCCAAACCACACTCTGAGATCACAGGATGCGGGGATGCTGGTTATTCCTAGGGTCAACAAAAGCAGCACAGGAGGCAGGGCTTTTTCTTGTAGAGCTCCTAAATTATGGAATGCTCTGCCTTCGTTTGTCAGGGAAGCTGGGACCGTTACAGTTTTCAAGTCAAGGCTAAAAACATACTTTTATAAAATGGCTTTCTTATATTAGTGGGTTTTAATGTAACTTTAAAATTGCTGCCTTTATATTATGTGTATACTGTAATTTAAATACGTTATTAAAATATTCTGATTGTGGCAGTTGTATGTGTGACATGTTATACAAATCTATTTTGGTTTGTTCTTTTTTTCTGCTATGTACTGTACAGTGCTTTGCGATACTTTTGTATAAAAAGTGCTATATAAATGCAATAAATAAATAAACAAACAAATAAATAAATGACTCACTGTGGCTATCTTCCAGTTACAGGTAAGAAAATATTGTCAAACTGTCAAATTACAAGGAAGTAAATATATGTATAAAAAACATTAGCTGGCATTATGAAACATTTACAGTAAATAACATTGTGTTAAGACATTGTGTTACGTGTAATTGTCTTTCAATACAATTTCATATCACAAGCAAACAGGTGTGAGTAATCGATCATAGATCGGATGATTAATCGATCAATAGACAATGTCATGATTAAAACCCATAATCTGACATTGTATTGTGTGTTGAAATGAGGCTGAGGAGAATTCCAGTGAAGCAGAGGAGAATTGTAATGAAGTACTTGTGTTTTAGATGTGTTTACCATTCAGGTGTGCTGTAATACTCTCCTCAGAATACTTTCTATTACACAACATAGCGGCTACACACAGAACACCCGAGGCTATAGCAAACCCTGCCACTCCCAGAACAGGGAGATGAGAACGTAGACAGTAAGAGCCATGGCAGAGGATATAGCAAACCCTGCCACTCCCAGAACAGGGAGATGAGAATGCAGACAGTAAGAGCCATGGCAGAGGATATAGCAAACCCTGCCACTCCCAGAACAGGGAGATGAGAATGTAGACAGTAAGAGCCATGGCAGAGGATATAGCAAACCCTGCCACTCCCAGAACAGGGAGATGAGAACGTAGACAGTAAGAGCCATGGCAGAGGATATAGCAAACCCTGCCACTCCCAGAACAGGGAGATGAGAATGTAGACAGTAAGAGCCATGGCAGAGGATATAGCAAACCCTGCCACTCCCAGAACAGGGAGATGAGAATGTAGACAGTAAGAGCCATGGCAGAGGATATAGCAAACCCCTGCCACTCCCAGAACAGGGAGATGAGAACGTAGACAGTAAGAGCCATGGCAGAGGATATAGCAAACCCTGCCACTCCCAGAACAGGGAGATGAGAATGCAGACAGTAAGAGCCATGGCAGAGGATATAGCAAACCCTGCCACTCCCAGAACAGGGAGATGAGAATGTAGACAGTAAGAGCCATGGCAGAGGATATAGCAAACCCTGCCACTCCCAGAACAGGGAGATGAGAACGTAGACAGTAAGAGCCATGGCAGAGGATATAGCAAACCCTGCCACTCCCAGAACAGGGAGATGAGAATGTAGACAGTAAGAGCCATGGCAGAGGATATAGCAAACCCTGCCACTACCAGAACAGGGAGATGAGAATGTAGACAGTAAGAGCCATGGCAGAGGATATAGCAAACCCTGCCACTCCCAGAACAGGGAGATGAGAACACAGACAGTAAGAGCCAGACAGATATGAACAGATTTCAGTAACTTTTACTAGTGGAAAAATGGGGGTACAGTCTGACTGTGTCACACTCTTACTATGCAGCACAGGATTGATATACTTTGCTTGCAAGAACATTTTGTACATCCCATTGTCCCACAACATTTGTTCAATTTAGATATGACTCAATTTACCAAAATGATAAAATGCAAACACTTTTACAAGACATGCAGAAATAAATCTATATTGCATACTCATTACACTATAAACTACATCAGATGTTACAATTATGTATAGAGTACACTCCTAGCATTATACTTACTGTCCTTGTATTGACAATAATACACCAAATGAGCCTCACATACACTATTAGAGGTCCTAACACTGGTGGACAAACGCCTTCTTTAAATGACTTCATTGGTGGGAGTTTAACAGAACCATGACACTTCACTGCCCCCTAGTGGTTAGTGATGAAATGAATACTGAATAAAGGAGCTTAAATGGTCTGTTTAAAAAGAAGCGTCTAGCTGATTTCACAGAACCTGATTGGCAATAATGTTGGACCACTTAACAGTAATAGTAAAGTAAGTCTAAGAGTAAGGCTAAGGAAACGTAGTGTTTGTGAAACCAGCCCATACAGTTATACAATGTGTTTGTACATGTCATCCTAAAAGGTATAGACAATGTCAACCCGGGGACTTCTTTGACTTGAAAAAAAAAAAAGGACCAGGGGTCATAAATGGAGATTAGATAAAGGGGCATTCAGAACAGAAAATAGGAGGCACTTTTTTTACACAGAGAATTGTGAGGGTCTGGAACCAACTCCCAGTAATGTTGTTGAAGCTGACACCCTGGGATCCTTCAAGAAGCTGCTTGATGAGATTCTGGGATCAATAAGCTACTAACAACCAAACGAGCAAGATGGGCTGAATGGCCTCCTCTCGTTTGTAAACTTTCTTATGTTCTTATGTTCTTATCACAACAGATAGCAACACCATTTCCTGTGTGTAATTATTGTTGTAATGTGTAAGCTGTGTGTGTGGTTATACAAGAGATACACCAAAACAATGTATCAACTAGAGCACACTATGTAGTTCAAACGAGACTCCTGTACTGTACTATTATCACATGGGATGTCTGTGATGGGGTGGTGATTCATGTACAGAGTGAAGTAGAGACCACTTATAGCGGATTGCAACCCTGCAGGATGTCATTATTTATTAGTATTTATTTACTAGTTATTTGGGGGATTATTGTGGTAGGGGGGTGCTTGTGTACAGTACATAAAGTGTGATGAGATCAATCAGAGAAGACAAGTGAGTGTTATTTGGGGGTTTAGGTATTTATTGTGATGGGGAGGTGCTTGTGTAAAGTTTCAGTATTAGTCTAATGGCTGCTTATTGGATCTGCAACCTCAAAATGCACAAACACACGTCTTCTTAAAAGCTAATGCAAAACAATCAGTGGTTTGTGTGTGCAAAGTAAATTATAAGCAGATTTCTTGGTTATTTTACAGGCACATGGCTTAAGTGTTGTCTGTGTGAATATCTGTACCAAAGGTATATCAGATTAACAGTACTGAAGAAAGCAATCTAGCGAATAATTAAAGCATGTGAATAATTTATTCTTTACCTCCCAAAAAGAATGAAAAATAAGCAAATTGTAGATTTACAACAGGAATGTTCAATGCATAAGTTCACATTATCTTCATAGAAGTTCATCAATTTATAAACCATTAGGGCTACATATGTTAATATGTAATCAAAGAAAGCTGAACACTTTATAGTGTGTCTCTAATTACATAGTAGTTACTTAGTAAATACATGTGCACTCACACATAATTACAATGTTATTATGCATAGTTATAAGGTATGTAACATGTAAATCAGTCGGCATGATATATGTAAGTATACAATTGTATCAGAAAAGGGTTATGGTTAGGTTTAGAGTTAGGGTTAGGGATAGAGTTAGGGTTAGGGATAGGGTTAGGATTAGAGTTAAGGGTTTAATTAGTGTTATATCATGCAAAAAATGTATATATTAAATACATTGTAACTATGCATAATAAGACTGTAATTATGAGTAAGTATTTACTTTGAGCTTCTGCTCTCACCTGCTGATGCAGTAGTAACTGATTTCCATTCTTGTTAAAAGCTGTAAATAACACGACAATGACATCTGCTGGCCAGAGTAGAGAATGTCAATGCTTTTCAGAGAGAATCTCCTAGAAAACAATCACTCCAGACCCAGCTTATTCACCTTGGTGTCAGCACTGGCAGTCCACAGCAGATGCCAGTAATCCTGTCCTAGTGTCCTGTTCTTATTGTGTGTGCCCCTCATTGGGTATGAGTGCAGTATGCACAGTAATCTCAGGGAAAAAGAACCTGCGGTTTTCTACTGTTTCTCATTTCCAATTTAGTTTTTTTTAGTTTTGGTAAACAGACCAGAGATGCCCACTGACCCACACTACACATCTTGATGAAGGACAGAGAATGTTACTCAGCTAAACATAAGAACCAAACACGAATTGTATTTCTACATGTTTAAGAGTCTGCTGCTGATGCATCTCTATGATCTGTAGATCATAGTAATGTTTTTTTTTTTATAAAGGAGTTATTGCATTGAATGGGGTAACACTTTAAATGAATTGCTTCTAATTACTGCGTATTTACATAGTAGTTACTTAGTAAAATACATGTGTACTTACACATCATTACAATGTTATTATGCATAGTTACAATGTATTTAATGTGTACATCTTTTTGCATGATATATGTAAGCACACAATTGTATCAGAAACGCATGCAGAAACTGTAACATTACTGTGCAGATGTATTGTTTTTGGCTTTTATAAGGTACACTACACACTCACTAATTAGTACAATAGAAGATTAAGTTTCTTCATTTCTGTGCTGTCCCCTTACATAATCTTTGTGTGATGTTGTGGAAGCCCTGCTGGTGTGTGTGTGTGTGTGTGTGTGTGTGTGTGTGTGTGTGTGCGTGTGTGTGTGTGTGTGTGTGTGTGTGTGTGTGTGTGTGTGTGCATTTCCTTGAATCCCTACTGAACGCAGTAGGGATTCAAGGAAATGCATGCACATGGATTAGGGAGTGGTTAACAGGTAGAAAACAGAAAGTACTGATTAGAGGAGAAACCTCGAAATGGAGTGAGGTAACCAGTGGTGTACCACAGGGATCAGTATTAGGTCCTCTGCTATTCCTAATCTACATTAATGATTTAGACTCTGATATAGTAAGCAAACTCGTTAAATTTGCAGACGACACAAAAATAGGAGGAGTGGCAGACACTGTTGAAGCAGCAAAGGTCATTCAAAATGATCTAGACCGCATTCAAAATTGGGCAGACACATGGCAAATGAAATTTAATAGAGAAAAGTGTAAAGTATTGCATGCGGGCAATAAAATGTTCATTATAAATATCATATGGGAGATAGTGAAATTGAAGAAGGAACTATGAAAAAGACCTAGGAGTTTATGTTGACTCAGAAATGTCTTCATCTAGACAATGTGGGGAAGCTATAAAAAGGCTAACAAGATGCTTGGATATATTGTGAGAAGTGTTGAATTTAAATCAAGGGAAGTAATGTTAAAACTCTACAATGCATTAGTAAGACCTCACCTAGAATATTGTGTTCAGTTCTGGTCACCTCGTTACAAAAAGGATATTGCTGCTCTAGAAAGAGTGCAAAGAAGAGCAACCAGAATTATCCCGGTTTAAAAGGCATGTCGATGCAGACAGGCTAAAAGAATTGAATCTATTCAGTCTTGAACAAAGAAGACTACGCTGGCGATCTGATTCAAACATTCAAAATCCTAAAAGGTATAGACAATGTCAACCCGGGGACTTCTTTGACTTGAAAAAGAAAAAAAGGACCAGGGGTCATAAATGGAGATTAGATAAAGGGGCATTCAGAACAGAAAATAGGAGGCACTTTTTTACACAGAGAATTGTGAGGGTCTGGAACCAACTCCCCAGTAATGTTGTTGAAGCTGACACCCTGGGATCCTTCAAGAAGCTGCTTGATGAGATTCTGGGATCAATAAGCTACTAACAACCAAACGAGCAAGATGGGCTGAATGGCCTCCTCTCGTTTGTAAACTTTCTTATGTTCTTATGTTCTTATGTGTGTGGAATAGTGGGTTGGCAGGGAGGGGGTTAAATTCAACCCTGCCAGAATACATGTGAGAATGTGGCTGGAGCCTTAACTGAATGACTGGTGGTTAATTAGGCTCAAGCCACATGGCATATAGGAGAGGAGAAACCCTTTGTCTGGGAGAGGGAGTTTGCATGTGTGGCCTGTGTGCTATTTTATGCTATGCTATGCTATGCTATGCTATGCTATGCTATGCTGTGCTATGCTGTGCTGTGTTGTGCTGTGCTGTATTGTGCTATGCTGTGCTGTGCTGTGTTGTGCTGTATTGTGAATATGATATGCTATGCTGTGCTATGCTATGCTGTGCTGTGTTGTATTGTGAATATGCTATGCTATGCTATGCTATGCTATGCTATACTATGCTGTGCTGTGCTGTGCTGTGCTGTATTGTGCTATGCTGTGCTGTGCTGTGTTGTGCTGTATTGTGAATATGCTATGCTATGCTATGCTATGCTATGCTATGCTGTGCTGTGCTGTGCTGTGCTGTGTTGTGCTGTATTGTGCTGTATGCTATACTATGCTATGCTATGTTGTGCTGTGCTGTGTTGTGCTGTATTGTGAATATGCTATGCTATGCTATGCTGTGCTGTGTTGTGCTGTGCTGTATTGTGAATATGCTATGCTATGCTATGCTATGCTATGCTATGCTGTGCTATGCTGTTCTGTGCTGTGTTGTGCTGTATTGTGAATATTCTATGCTATGCTATGCTGTGCTGTGCTGTGTTGTGATGTATTGTGAATATGCTATGCTATGCTATGCTATGCTGCGCTGTGCTGTGTTGTGCTGTATTGTGAATATGCTATGCTATGCTATGCTGTGCTGTGCTGTGCTGTGTTGTGCTGTATTGTGAATATGCTATACTATGCTATGCTATGTTGTGCTGTGCTGTGTTGTGCTGTATTATGAATATGCTATGCTATGCTATGCTATGCTATGCTGCGCTGTGCTGTGTTGTGCTGTATTGTGAGTATGCTATGCTATGCTGTGCTGTGCTGTGCTGTGCTGTGTTGTGCTGTATTGTGAATATGCTATGCTATGCTATGCTGTGCTGTGCTGTGTTGTGCTGTATTGTGAATATGATATGCTGTGCTATGCTATGCTGTGCTGTGCTGTATTGTGAATATGCTATGCTATGCTGTGCTGTGCTGTGTTGTGCTGTATTGTGAATATGCTATGCTATGCTATGCTGTGTTGTGCTGTGCTGTATTGTGAATATGCTATGCTATGCTATGCTATGCTGTGCTGTGCTGTGCTGTGTTGTGCTGTATTGTGAATATGCTATGCTATGCTGTGCTGTGCTGTGTTGTGCTGTATTGTGAATATGCTATGCTGTGCTGTGCTGTGCTGTGCTGTGCTGTGCTGTGTTGTGAATATGCTGTGCGTTGGTCAGTGAAAGCGAATGCCCAGCCTGACAAGTGTTTATACAGGAGTGTTTTGTTTAAACCTGTTGTTTTGGCCCCTGTGCCTTTTTCTTTGTTTGGTGTTAAATATAAGTGTGCAGCAGCACCTTTAAACTGCAGCTTCTGTCTCTGCGTCTGCTTCCTGACATTCACCAGCCTTGACTGAGACACTGTCCTTTCACAGATGTCTACAAACATTTTGAGAAGTTCTTAATGTAATGAATTAATCAAATTGTTTGACTGAACAGACACTGTAAAAAAACATTTGTAACAAATGGACTGTTACTGATAAGAGCTATTATTATTATTATTTATTTCTTAGCAGACGTCCTTATCCAGGGCGACTCACAATTGTTACAAGATATGATGTTATTTTTTTTACATACAATTACATTATTATACGTACAATTTCATTTTTTTTAAAAAACATTATTTTTACATACAATTACCCATTTATACAGTTGGGTTTTTACTGGAGCAATCTAGATAAAGTACCTTGCTCAAGGGTACAGCAGCAGTGTCCCCCACCTGGGATTGAACCCACGACCCTCCGCTCAAGAGTCCAGAGGTCTAACCACTACTCCACACTGCTGCCAACAATTGAAATGCTAGTTGGATGCAAATACAATCTTAAACACTATGCAGTTTGGTTTTAGGTCAAGACTACTGTGACTGCAGCATTGAAAGTTATGGATGACATCAAAATGGCTTTAGATAAGAAATCAACATGGCCTTTGATATGGTTGATCATGCACTACTCAATAAAATGTTATTGAGCTGGTATTGGATTGCAAGCCTCTTACTAATTGATCACAGATTGTTAAACATGCAAATCTGATGTCAAATCCTGATTTATTAAATAAGGGTGGTCCTCAAGGATCAATTCTTGGTCTGTTATTGTTTATTCTATATATTAATAATATCGGTGACAACATTAAATACTGTAAGTACCATCTCTATGCAGATAATACCATTTTATATTCATGTAATCCTCCCCTCTAGTAAGACAAAAGCTATGGTATTCTCTGCTACAAGGACAAATGTTACTATTGATTCAGCTTTAGTTACTTTAGATAACAAAGCCATTGAGTTAGTTGACAACTATAAGTATCTGGGTATTTGGCTGGATAGTAATCTCGATTTCAAGGCCCATATTGACCATCTTGCAAAAAAAAAAAAAAAAAATTCATGCTAGGATTTCTGTATAGACTCAAATCTTATTTTTCTGCAGTTACAAAAAAGGCTAAATGCTTGTATATTTCTACCACAAATTGATTATGGTGACAGTCTATAGGTTTGCATCGCCCTTAACATTAAGCAAATTGGATCCCATATATCATGCAGCCTTGATATATATTACAAATTCAAGCTTCAGTACTCATCGTTGTTTGTTATATGGTTTGGTTGGCTGGACCTCTTTGGCATTGTGAAGGTTGAAGCACTGGTATATTTTTTTTTATACAAGGCTATTCCTCCATACATAAATGAATACTTCACAGTCACTTGTAGTAACTACAGTCTGAGATCGCACTCATTTTTGTATTTTACGCTTCCTAAAGTGCATACTGAGGTTGCTAAAAGAATATTTGCTTATTTTGCTCCATGGTCTTGGAATGAATTACAGTCTAAACTTAAGTTGCAATCCCAAATAACTTTAGTACAATTCCAGAGTAAGCTGCATGATTATCTAATTGAGAGTTGTGCTTGTTTTAAGTAGTTGATTACACCTGTCACTAGCATAGCATATTCACAGCACACAGGCCACACAGGCAAACTCCCTCTCGCAGACAAAGGATTTCTCCTCTCCTATATGCCATGTGGCTGGAGCCTAATTAATTTGTTTATTGTATTGCGTATGACTTGTTTTAAAAGTATTCTATTTTTGTATTTGTATGTTTTATTGTAATATGTTTTATTGTACTGCTGCTACCTTTCTTGGCTAGGTCTCAATTGCAAAAGAGGTTTTGATTTCAATGTGATTTCCTTCTAAAATAAAGGTTTAATAATAATAATAATAATAATAATAATAATAATAATAATAATAATAATAATAATAATAATAATACAAAGTTAGCAGTGGCTTGAGGCATTATTATCCCGAGTGTTGGGATTGGGGTTCATTGTGGGTAAGAGTAGGCTATTTTAATTATTATTATTATTATTTTATTTCTTAGCAGACGCCTTATCCAGGGTGACTTACAGTCGTAAACAAAAATACATTTCAAGAATCACAGTACAAGTATTAATACAATTAAGAGCAAGATAAAATACAATGACTTCAGTTCTAGTAAGTACAAGTATATTACAAAATACGAATCAATAACGGAGCAGATAACAGTGTCAGTGATAATTACATCAGGATATAATTAAATACAAAATACTACAGATTAAATAACACTTGTGATAGATTATAGTACTCTAAAGTACAGGATTAAATGCAGTAAAATAGGGAGCAGATTAAGGGGTTAGTTTCCAATCTGAATTATTAAAAATGTGAAACATTATCCAAACTCATACATTCATTACTGCAGAGCTATTACAAGTGCACTCCCATATAATTGTACAGAAAAATACATTTGTAATGCATGCTGATCATTTGCTCTGCACTGTGAACTCTAAACCGACGGGATCACATTTCGACTTGAGATTCTTATATATTCAGTTACTTGTTATAAAGCAGGATTTGCAACACTATTTAAACCCTTTTAAAAGTTCAATGTAAAAAAGACTGCTATAGTCGAAACGTTTGTCACTGAATTGAAGTTCTTTTAGTCTTTCAACATTCACCACTGTTTATTGTTTAATAGTTAGTGAATGCTTGAATTTACCACGACTAACACTTCATACAAAATAAAAAAGATTATTCTATAATCCATCATTAATTAAAGGTTCAGGGGAAAAACA
Organism: Huso huso; assembly: GCA_036884735.1. Lineage (NCBI taxonomy): Eukaryota > Metazoa > Chordata > Actinopteri > Acipenseriformes > Acipenseridae > Huso > Huso huso. The sequence continues at coordinate 8,354,235 of CM072692.1, read as the reverse complement.
AGTTAGAATCAACCACTTAAATGACATTATTCTATTGTAATGATGTCCCATTGTGAACAAGTATTCTATTCAGTCGACAGGGATGCACAATGACTCTCTTCCTTGAGCTCTGCTGTTATGTTGTGATATATGCGATGTGATATATGAACGTTTGTATTTATTTTATATTCTTTTGTGATATCTTACACAATACCTTATATAAACTTAAACATATCTCTTAAACCTAATATGGATGTAAAATACAATTTAAAAAGTGTATCATAATGTAATACTCAAGTATTCAGAATGATAGCCTATCGTGTGTGCGTCTGCAGAGCTGAGTTACGTGTACAAGTCAAACTAAAAGAATATGGTGTTTACACGAACAAACAGCATTTACAATGACAGAAGAATATCTTATTCATATACAGTGTATATTATTATTGGCAGATAGAATTTTTTTATTTTTTTTATCTTAAATTAAGTTTAGGAAGTAACTGAATACTTTAATTGTGTGAAGGACATTTCCAGAACCCCTAAGTAACCTCTAATATTAATATATTCAGCTAAAGGTTTGGTGATGCTTTATTCCAATGAAGAAGGCACTGGTCAGAATGTGTGTCTACTTGACTGAGTCGTTTCAGTAGTTTTATTGCAGATATCCATTACACGAGAGTAGAAGTTAAAACTTCATGCTGATTTGAACTCGGCTCTCGCCAAGATAAGCACCAACTAAGACGTAGCTTTACAGTAAACTAATGTGATCCATATGTGTCTCCATCCATTTACGTTTCCTTCCATATGATGATGAAGATATCCTTCTGTCTGGTGTTAATGGCTGAAGTGTAATGCTGGCTCCAGGGATCAGCTTATTTTGCCTCCCTGGCGCATCAGCACACACAACGGCTGCGATGCTGGCTCCGGGGATCAACCACAGTGCGGCCTCCCAGCGCATCAGCATGACAACCGCCTGGATTGAGCTAAGTAGGGTACATCTCTGGGGTTTTCAAGTGGGCACCTTCCATCCTCAGTGTTTCGTCGACTAGCCCACGACACCTCAAGAGGGCTCGACGGTGATTCTGGCGTCCCAGCATCACCCCCCTCCGTCCCCCACTCAACTCAGCCCAGCTTACTTACCTGTACATCAGCGTTTCTTTCTTTCTATTGTGCTTGAGATCCCCAGCCAGAATCTTTCCGTCTCAACCACAGCCAGTTGCTGCTCCTCTCTGCTGCTTCAGATAAGTTCTTCACTGTGCGACGCAACTCTTGGCCACTGAATCCGACGTCTCTGAGAAACCGGGTTGTAGAGTGTGCCACAAATCCTCGACAACCCACTTCCACTGGGTAAACCCGAACTCTCCATCCTCGCTGTTCCGCTTCAGTGACTAGTTGAGCATACCGCAGTTTCTTCCTCTCATACGCCTCATCTACAGCATCCTCCCATGGCACTGTTAACTCTACCAGGTGAACAAGGCGTGCTGATCCAGACCACAAGACAATATCTGGTCGAAGGTTAGTGGTGGCAATCTCAGGTGGAAAAATAAGCCGTTTACCAACATCTGCCAGCATTTTCCAGTCTCTAGCAGCTTCCAGTTGTCCTGGGCGAGGATTGGTTTTAACACCTTTTCTTGGTGGTTGCTCTCCTGGGCGGAGGAATGTTGTCTTTTGTGTGTAATGTTTTGATGGAACAGGTGACAACTTATTGGTCATGTTACGCTTGTCTTCCAATGCTAAGGCCAAACATCGCAGCACCTGGTCATGGCGCCAAGTAAACCGACCTTGGCTAAGAGCCACCTTACATCCTGTCAAAATGTGCCTTAATGTTGCAGGTGATGAACACAAAGGACATGAGGGATCCTCTCCTACCCAGAGGTTTAGGTTCTGTGGTGATGGGAGAACATCATATGTTGACCTGATGAGGAAACTGATCCTGCTCTGTTCCATTGACCATAGGTCTTGCCAGCCAATCTTGCGTTGTTCCACACTCTCCCATCTCATCCATTCTCCTGCTTGGCCTGGGAAATGGCCTTTATACACCCCATCCTCTCCTCCTGCTTTTGCACCTCGTTGACTACCAGCTTCCTCCTTTGAGCTGGGGCTGCCTTGTGCCATGTAGGAGGAGCTGAACTGAAACCAAGACCCCTCTTCCATGCTGAACTTGCCCCATGATATCACCAATTCGAAGGGCAGCCTTTGCATCTTCCACAGCTTTCTTTGCCGCCCACTTTCTTCCAGTTTTCAACACAGGTGCTGCCTCCCTTACGCATTTATCGCGTGACTCTGCTAATGTCATTTCCAGTCTGACCTTGGTGCACTTAAACTCCTCGGTTAGAGCAGAGACTGGTAGCTGCAGTATTCCTTTACCATAAAGTCCCACTCTGCTGAGGCAGCGTGGAACTCCCAACCATTTCCTGATGTATGAACTGATTAAAGCTTCCAGCTTCTCTACTGTTGTCAAAGAAAACCTCAGACACAGTCAGTGGCCACAGCAACCTCGGCAGTAGACCAAACTGAAAGCACCAGAGTTTTAGTTTACCTGGTAGAGCGCAGCTGTCTATGCTCTTCAACCATTCCACTGCTTGTTGTCTAACTTCTCCCACACGAACTGTGTCCTTTAGATCCCCGTCGTACCATCTCCCAAGACTCTTCACTGGCTTCTCAGACACTGTTGGTATTGCCTCACCATTAATGAAGAATGTTTTATCTACTACTTTGCCTTTAATTATAGAGATGCTCCTTGATTTAGTGGGCTTGAATTGCATTCGTGCCCATTCAATGTTATTGGTTAATTTGCCCAATAATCGATTAGTGCAGGCTACTGTTGTAGTCATGGTTGTCATGTCATCCATGTATGCTCGAATTGGTGGTAGTCGCATTCCAGAAGCCAAGCGCTCTCCTCCTACTACCCATTTTGATGCCCTAATGATTATCTTATTGAGCTTTTTGAAGCTATGGATGAGGAAGACTTCTAGTTGTAACTTTTATTTATAATTTTATAATTGTATTTTAGTATCACTGCCTCCTCAGTGTTTCATAGTTCTGCATAAAACCTGAATGTAATATTGCATTCCACGCCTATTAATACTGAACCCCACAGTATGCATTTCTCATGAACAGGGACAGGTTCTATTAATACTGAACCCCAAAGAACTGTGAGTGGTGCGAGGTCTTTTACTATATATATATATATATACAGACGTGCTCAAATTTGTTGGTACCCTTACAGCTCATTGAAATAATGCTTCATTCCTCCTGAAAAGTGATGAAATTAAAAGCTATTTTATCATGTATACTTGCATGCCTTTGGTATGTCATAGAATAAAGCAAAGAAGCTGTGAAAAGAGATGAATTATTGCTTATTCTACAAAGATATTCTAAAATGGCCTGGACACATTTGTTGGTACCCCTTAGAAAAGATAATAAATAATTGGATTATAGTGATATTTCAAACTAATTAGTTTATTTAATTAGTATCACACATGTCTCCAATCTTGTAATCAAGTAGTCACTGTGCTGTTTGGTATCATTGTGTGCACCACACTGAACATGGACCAGAGAAAGCAAAGGAGAGAGTTGTCTGAGGAGATCAGAAAGAAAATAATAGATAAGCATGGTAAAGGTAAAGGCTACAAGACCATCTCCAAGCAGCTTGATGTTCCTGTGACAACAGTTGCAAATAATATTAAGAAGTTTAAGGTCCATGGAACTGTAGCCAACCTCCTGGGCCGCAAGAGGAAAAAAAAAATCGACCCCAGATTGAACAGAAGGATAGTGCGAATGGTAGAAAAAGAACCAAGGATAACTGCCAAAGAGATACAAGCTGAATTCCAAGGTGAAGGTACGTCAGTTTCTGATCGCACCATCAGCAAGTCACATCAGCTCTATGTTCACAGACGAAAAAATGAAGCTTTCAAAGAAAAGAACACCATACCTACAGTGAAACATGGAGGCGGCTCGGTTATGTTTTGGGGCTGCTTTGCTGCGCCTGGCACAAGGTGCCTTGAATCTGTGCACCAGCACAATGAAATCTCAAGACTATCAAGGCATTCTGGAGTGAAACGTACTGCCCAGTGTCAGAAAGCTATGTCTCAGTCGCAGGTCATGGGTCCTCCAACAGGATAATGACCCAAAACACACAGCTAAAAGCACCCAAGAATGGATAAGAACAAAACATTGGACTATTCTGAACTGGACTTCTATGAGTCCTGATCTGAATCCTATCGAACATCTATGGAAAGAGCTGAAACGTGCAGTCTGGAGAAGGCACCCATCAAACCTGAGACAGCTGGAGCAGTTTGCTCAGGAAGAGTGGGCCAAACTACCTGTTAACAGGTGCAGAAGTCTCATTGAGAGCTACAGAAAACATTTGATTGCAGTGATTGCCTCTAAAGGTTGTGCAACAAAATATTAGTTAAGCGGTCCCATCATTTTTGTCCATGCCATTTTCACTTGTTTTCTTATTTACAATATTATGTTGAATAAAAATCAAAAGCAAAGTCTGATTTCTATTAAATATGGAATAAACAATGGTGGATGCCAATTACTTTTGTCAGTTTCAAGTTATTTCAGAGAAAATTGTGCATTCTTCGTTTTTTTTTGTGGAGGGGTACCAAGAAATTTGAGCACGTCTGTATATATATATATATATATATATATATATATATATATATATATTGCATACTCTTTGTCCATATCACTGAACTGATTGGTGAGGTTCTTTGAGATGCACACAATACTGTCCAGGAATGGTGCATGGCTAATGGAGACCTTTAATGTACAATTACAATAGTGTGCACATGTATTAGAACACCCCATTACTTATGGGGTGCCAAGCAAACAATATCAACTTATATATATATATATATATATATATATATATATATATATATATATATATATATATATATATATATATATAATCAATGTTGCTATATATGGATTGATAGTTGATATATAAATGTTAAAATGGTGCGGGTGGATGTTATTGTGTGCACTAAATATTTTTTATATATATTCATGGTTTTAATGTGTTTAATTTTTATCATTATTATTATTATTTATTTATTTAACAGACGCCTTTATCCAAGGCGACTTACAGAGACAGGGGTGTGTGAACTGCATCAGCTGCAGAGTCACTTACAACTACGTCTCACCCAAAAGACGAGCACAAGGAGATTAAGTGACTTGCTCAGGGTCACACAGTGAGTCAGTCGCTGGGGGATTTGAACCGGTGACCTCCTGGTTACAAGCCCCTTCTTTAACCACTGGACCACAGCCTGTCTTATTATGATGATGTGTTTGATTTTTTATTGTGTGTGAAGTTTCTTTTTTTTATCACACTTGTTTTTGTTGTAGTCACTAATTGTTAATTTTATATGCTTGAACACCACACCTGAAACCAGTTTGGGATCCCTGACTCCCGACTCCCACAGTTAATCATCTCTGGTGTTTTCACCTGCCCTATCTATCCCTCACAGACAATAGTGCTTTGACTCACAAACTGGGGAGAGAATGAACGGTGACAAGGGAGGAGGAATATAGACCCGCAAGATCGACCCGATATTAATGGATTAAGTAGAGCTGTAGAAAGGAAAGAACAACATTTCGTGGACGAAAGAGTACGAAGATTGAGAAAGACGCGACTCAGGCAGCACACAGGGAAGTACAATACTGAAAAGAGCTGTATTGGTGCTCATGTTTGGCTGCTTAAGACGCTGACAGGTGTTATTTTAGTGATTTCAATACTGTGACTGTTATACCCCCTCCCGTGATAAACCGGGTGGAATTGCTTGTTATAAGCCGAGACTGTTTTCTTTCTGAGTGAAGTTTGACTATGCTGTAAATCTGTTCTAGGCACTGAAATCTGTGCTTATACACGTTGTGCTTAAGACTTTTTTTGGGCTAGAGTGTGCGCCGGGATCAGCGTTGCTGCCTGCTGAACTGTTATTGCTGCACGGGAGAATGTGCGAGCGTTCCTGGAGGCTAGAGTGAGCTGTGCTGAACATGGACTATTCTTTCTAGAGTCCTCTGAAGGCACGGGTGTAACGAGTTGGATCTTTTCTCAGCTATCAACTGAACCGGGACAGACTCGTGAGATTAAGATTGATTTTCTATTTTTTTTTTTTTTGCATACTAAGACAAGTAGTTGCACCACGATTTGGTGGACTTTATTCAACTGTTCTGCCAAATACTGATCTTATCTTTTTAGTTGCTATACCCTCGTTATTGAATGATGTGTTTTAAAATTGTGTACGAAGCATGCTATCCTGTGTTAACCAGATGAGCAAGAAAAAGGAATAATACTGTGTGTTGTGACTGAAGTTTTTTTTTTTATTTTAAAGACATTTCTGTACTAAATAAAGCCTATTATAATAGTATCTTGTGTGGTCCTGGGATTAAAAAAAAGAACCTGCGAAGAACGATTTGGATAAAAGTTTATTAAGTATAAGATTTAATCATGAAAGTGTATTAAAATTCGAGGACCCTCTTGCCCGTATATTCCACCAGGTGGCGTAGTTTGGCTACCTTTAGCAATTAAAATAAATATACTTACCCCTGATTTTAATTGTCCTTCGTGACATACATCAATGTTTGACATATATATGGATTGATGATTGTTGGTATACGTCCATGTTTGATATACATTGCTCTTAATTGTATTAATACTTGTACTTCTGATTCTTAATGTATTTTTGTTTTACGACTGTAAGTCGCCCTGGATAAGGGCGTCTGCTAAAAAATTAATAATATGTATTGACTTGGAGCAGGCACATTGTTAGTAAGCTCAGCGGGGTCCTGATACTTACTTTTGTAGTACTAACATTAATTTTAACCAAAGCGTTATTAAATTGTATATTTCATTGAAAAAATAATAAATTAATGTATATTTGAATTAGGCTTTCCGTTGGACTACTATGGGGCTTTCGACTTTACCTCCTAATTTGTAATGAATAACACCGTGTAACAAATAATTTTTATTTTTTGGTTCCTGGGTAGTAAGTGTTATTTCCTAATTGCTTATGCCTCAAAAAGTATAGAAAATGGCTATTATTCCCCCACAAACTTTGCTTTTGTGACCAGGACAGTGATATTTTGAAATTTTACCTATTTTCCAGATAGATTCAGTGCTGAGTAACTTCTAGAACTTTCTAGAACTTTCCAGTAATATAAATAGTAGTATAAATACAGGGGCCTTAAGCCCACCAGTTCAGTTTAGTTCCAGTTGCCTAAGTGGATACATATCTGCATTTTTCTGAGATGGCATCAAGAGGCTGCAAGCATCTGGCAGACGCATTTTGCTATGTCTGCGGCCAATTTATCAAGACAAGAGCGAAAAAGTACTCCGTGGAAGCATCTGCTAAGATGTGTGAGGCCTACAAGGCATATTTCGGCATGCCTGTCGGGGATCAAGACAAACCCTGGGCACCTCATTTCACCTGTGAGCACTGCAAAAAAAACTCTGGAAGGTAAGATGGACAATTGTTGCTCAGAATTTTATGTTATAAAATTTGTTAATTTTTTAAATTGTAAATTTTTAATTTTAAAATGTTTTACAATTTTCAATGTTATTGAAAAAATATATCATATATGAATAATGTTGCGAGAGGTCTACGGCTGGGAGGTCATAGGAGACTTCAAAATGCTGGCATTCCTGATGGGTCTCCAAGGCGGTTTACCAAGTTTCCCTGCTATCTTTGCCTTTGGGACAGCAGGGGACACCAAGGCACACTACCACAGGCGGGGAGTGGCCACCAGCGGACCCAGTTCTCTGTGGGGAGGAACAACGTCAAGTGGGAGCCACTGGTGGACCCCGGAAGGTGCTGATGCCACCACTGCACATCAAATTGGGCCTTATGAAACAATTTGTCAGAGCTCTAGATAAGGAGTCGGCAGCCTCAAGTACCTTCAAGACTTCTTCCCTAAGCTGTCTGAGGCAAAGGTCAAAGCCGGTGTCTTCGCCGGACCACAGATAAAAGAAGATCCTGGGTGCAATGAATTCCCCAAGAAGCTCACTAGTAAGGAGAAAAGCGGCTTGGAACAGCTTTAAGCAGTGGTTCGGGGCTTCCTGGGCAATCACAAGGCGAAAACTATGTGGAGCTGGTTGAGACTCTGGTGAAGAACTACGGCACAATGGGCTGTAGGATGTCCCTCAAAGTCCATATCCTTGATGCTCATCTTGATAAATTCAAGGAGAACATGGGAGCGTACTCAGAGGAGCAAGGTGGCGCTTCCACCAGGATATACTGGACTTTGAACGCCGCTACCAAGGACAGTATAATGAGAACATGATGGGAGACTACATTTGGGGGCTGATTCGTGAAAGTGATTTACAATATAATTGTAAATCTCGAAAAACTACTCACTTCTAAATCTTTTGTAGTCATTTTTGTTACTTTTTATATAAATACATGTTAATTTGGATTCATATGTTGTTTTTCTGACTTTATGTGAACGAAAAAAATTCGCCCGTTTTCTCATTGGAAATAGATAAATTTCAAAATATCACTGTCCTGGTCACAAAAGCAAAGTTTGTGGGGAATAATAGCCATTTTCTATACTTTTGAGGCATAAGCAATTAGGAAATAACACTTACTACCCAGGAACAAAAATTGTGTTACATAGTGTAATAGGAGTGTTGCGTACAGTATTTGTGAACCGCTGCATAGCCAAAAAATAAATAAATAATAAAATTAAAAATGATGGACAAAGTGTCCTTCTATTGTCGAGCGCAGAGACAGGAAACCCTTTCTGCATCAGGGTTATTAGTTATTGTAATTTAAAACTGTCTACTGATCCCAACTACCAAAACTATGTTTAAGATTATACTTTAATTGATTATTGCTCCTAAAATGCAGATATGAGAGTATTTACTTGAATTAGACAGATGCATTTATGATGCGGCACAGGCTCACTTTGTTTTGAACTGTTTTGAACGCACATCCAGATGTCTTGAAGATCATCTTCATATTGTACCGGCTGCATTTCTTATTGCTCTTCATGCACTTCCCATACCAAAATGTAGATTTTACCGATACCTTAAATCGGAACTTACTGCGCAAATAAACAATATAATAATTCTAATATATGGTCAAATCAAAATCATGGTGCTCATTTTTGTGCTTCATTTGCCTTCTGGTGTTTCCGTGATTTTTCGTGCTGAAGCACATCACATTAAAATCAGTCCAGCTTGCAGAAAGCGTGTCCTTTTTCAATCTTTGCTTTCAGCTATAAAACTACCTGGCTCCAGATTTACTGGTCGCTTTGAGACAACGGATTTCAAACTTCCCTAAACTGAAAGCAATTAATGTAAATTAACCATTACACCTTTGCTAAAATGAATAATGGTGTTTAATTACCATGTGCATCATACAATTGTATAATTATAATAAGAATTAATAAAATGCTTATTTATTATCCCAAGTCAATACATATATATCAAACATTGATGTGTATATATATATATATATATATATATATCAACAATTATCAATCTATATATATATATATATATATATATATATATATATATATATATATATATATATAATATATATATATATATTATATATATATATATATATATAAAATAATCTCAAAGTTGATATTGCCTG